>CM021103.1:385358910-385563114 GCA_007115665.2 Sequoiadendron giganteum | reverse complement strand
ACATTTAGAGGACAAGTCTACAAGAACAATTGGAGTTACTGCCTCCCCAGCTATTTCATCAAAAAAAAAAGAATAACCATAGAGAGATCAACAAGGTCCTCCAAGTTACCTAATTTTTGAAAAGCCTAAAAGTCCTTAGAGTCTAACTCTTCTCCCAAGATTAACTCATTATTCTGAATTTTTGAACAACTTATTGGAATATACTATGAAGTAGAGGAATCCAATAATAATGAAGAATAAATACCATAAGCTTATTGAATTGAGAGATGAACCAAAGGAACATGTAAATGTCGGACTTTGGATTTTGCAAAAAAAATCCATTTTATAATTACATGATGAAAGGTTTTATGAATTTTACTTTTGTCGAGTACCTTTCTCAAAAGCTCAGAATGAGAAATAAATAGCCTATTATTATTACTAACACCATAATCTAGGAGAGAACCATTAACACCTTTTAATGAAGTACTTTGCAACTTTGTACAATTTAGAACCAACTAATATGAAGGGCAAAGAGATGAAACAAAACTTGAAGGGAAATAAAAAAAGACACCAAGAGAAGACAATTTATCCTTTCCTTTGATCTTTCCATTTGAAATAATCCCCAAAAATTCACTATTATTAGATCTAACTTCTGGAGAGGCAAATATATTTACTTGTGCCAAATTTGGCTTATGAGAAGGAAGAATAGATTCTGCACTAATCTTATCATCTTGACTCATTAACCCTTTGCAAGAAGAAGTAGGATGACCCAAGATATGACAATCTTGACAAATATTTGTGCAATTTTCAAAGAAAATCTCTTGATTGTAAGCTCCAAAGCTAGAAAAAAATTTAATACTTTTAGGAAGAACTTTCTGCATATCCATCATAGCACAAACCCTTATAGGTAACTCTGGTTTAGTAAAGAAAACTAGATCATGATTTAAAAATTAACCAAGTTGGTTAGCCAAAATTTCTACAATTCTTGGCTCCCTATATTCCAAAGGTAAAGAATGCAACTATAACAAAAAATGAATGAATCTAATTTTCACCTCTTTAGGGTTAAATTTAGGCATCCAGGGCTGAATATGCAAACTAGAACCCCCATACTCCCAAGATTTAACCCTAAAAATTGCATCTCTAGCTTGCTTATTAGAGAAGAAAACAATGAAAAAACCATTTCCTCCATATATAAAAAAAGACCTAATTTGAACCTTCCCAATCTTGATAGATTAAGTCTTACAACTTCAAAATAGAAGAAGAAAATTGCCAAAACTTACAAATTAAAGTCGTACAACGAAGATTCAAAGATTGATCTTTAAGTAGAGCATCTGGAAGCTTAACCGAAAAAACCTCTTTAAACTGCATTTTTTGCTTCTTATCTTGCCTTTGCTACTTATTAACATGCCATACACCTTGAAGATTCTAAGATTGACCTTCAAGAAGAGCATCTAAAAACTTAACTGATGGATCCTCAGTGGAAAGCCTATTTTTCTTCTTCTTTTGCCATTGTTGTTTGTTGACATATTGTACACCTTGAAGATAGGGAGTACAATAATTCCTTTGCGTATTCCATCCATTAGAAGGTCTAACCCCCAGTTCTACATTATTAGGGAAAGTAGCAAGAGAAGATCCTTTAGCGCCCATAACTACATTGTTAGGAAAAGAAACATGTAAGACCCCTCCATTTTGCTCTTTTGATCGAACAGTGTTCTATTTGGTTATGTCTTATTTTATGTTTGAACTTTGACCTTGAACTCAGTTGCTATTTGATTGCTATCTGTTAAGTGATGTGATTGAGATATTTTGATGTGATGGTAATTTATTCTGGCGTTATCATTATGGCATGCTTTAGATTAGCATAGATGATATTTGAATTAATGATGTTTTATGCCCTTGATTATATTATTGATGCTAGACTCGTCAGTTTGTAATGTTGTATTGGTGAAGGGGACGAGATTGCATCACTCGCTTGTGAGCGCCCTGCGATTCTGAGATTTTCCTCTTCACGGTGTGTTTTATATGATGCGAATATACATGTGCGATATACTTGTGTTCGCAGGTTAATAGGTACAAGACATCGACTCCACCTAGATTCACAAGTTTGAGTGTGTCCATTGCCCAACGACATTCGATTGGGAGATAGTAGTTAGGTTTTCCGTGCCAAGTCATTACCCTAGTAATAGTGTGTCGTCGAGTTGTAGTCTGGTTCAATTTGCCTTGATTCTATTTAAATTTGCAAGTTAGAAAAGTTAAATAAATGGCCTATGTAGTTAAGTTGTTGATTTAATGAATCTGATTATAATGTTAGAAATGTGATTAAATTTATTAATTAATTTAATTTAATTAATAAATAATTTAATCTCAGATTAGATTTATTTTATTAATTAATTAAATTAATGATGTTGAATTGAATTAAGATATTCATTTTGAAATTAAAGGATTATTGTTTGAAATTGAAAATTAAAGAAAATGATTTAAATTTCATTTTTAGAAGATTTTAAATTCAAAAATTGAAATTAGAGATATTTTGAGATATTTTTTGTTTTTCTGTTCTCAAAAATTTATTATGGTGGTTGAATAAATATTTTGATTTTTTTGGCTATTATTTGGATTTTTGGATAAAAATTGGGAGAGGATGAAAAATAGAGTTTTTAGAAAAGAAAAGGAGGAAAGGATTCAGTTTTGGAATTTTTTGGGTTTTGGATTTTGGAGAAGCCAAGTTGGATTGCTTGGAGGAGCTAGAATCAAAGGAAGAACCAGTGCACCATTTGTATTCTTCTCAAGCTGCTGAAACCAGGTTCATTTATTTGGTTTATGTTGTTTTTTGAAGAAAAAAAAATTTAAGCTTTGATAAACTGTTTGCAAAATCATGTTGAATCTTTATGCAATTTATAAATCTTTGTTTTAGTTGTTTGTTCTTCAAAGAAAATTGCAACATGGTTGTATTTGATCATTTGAAGACATTATTTTCTCAACTGATTAAAAAAAAAAGATTTAACCTGTATATATGTATATATCTGTATATATAAATATATATTGCTGAGTATATATATATACATACATATATAATTATTTAGTTTCATTTTGAATTTATTGTGGAATGTAAACTAAAAAAAATAGAAAAATAAAAAAAAACCTTGTTAAAATTTGGATTTCGAAATCCGCAGTGGCTTTTTAAGAAAAAAATAATATAAAAAAAAAGCTTTGAGGAAGGGTTTGGGGGAGCCATGCCCAACGCGACCCCCATACCCCCCCACTATCGCCGGTCGCATCCCACCAGGGTTTGGCTGTGTTTAAACACAACCGCGCCCACTGTGGTGCAACTGTGTTTAAACACAGTCAGCCCACATGGGGTCGGCTATGGGTGATGTTGGCTGTCGCCCAAACAAAATGCACCCGCCGCCCAAACCAAAGCACGTGCCCTAAAACACGCAGCCCAAGAAAATTAAACGCAGCCTGTGTTTGTTCTATTTCATTTTTTACAAAAAAAGAGAAAAGTTATAATATATTTTAATATTATTATTATATTTTTATAATATTTAAATATTAATATATATTATCATCATATAGTTAATTTTATTTATATGCAATATATATACATGGTTATGTATATATAAAGTTAAATGAGTTTATCATTTGACATATATATATATATATATATATATATAGTTGAAATATATATAAATTATAAGGTTTAATTTAAGTAATGGTATGACTTAAATGTAATTGAGGAAATTTAAATCTATATGCAATAGTTGAATTTTCGATCTTACTTTAAAATAATATTTTTTTCTAGAACAAATATCTGATTATAAAATAATAGATGAATGAATGGATTTTAAAGAGTTATATTTTCGAAAAGAAGAGATTATTTTAAAATGATAAGTTAATAGACAGATTATTGGATGTAAAAGTAATAGGATTTAATAGAGAAATTCATTGATTTTAAAATGATACATCTGAATCGAAGAAGTAACTGCTTTTGTTATTATTGTTCACGAGCAATTAAGGATTACATATTTATTTCAAAATTCATCCTTTGTCTGAAAGAGATAATATTAAAATTAGTTAATTGAGATAATAAACTATTGAATTTTAAAAAAGCACAATATGGGATGTTTTTTAAAAGTAATCATGGATCTCAATTGGTTATTAAAGTTAGTATTTTCCTTCTCTACAATTGATGAGACAATTAATTATATTAACTAGTTATTCATTTAAGGCAATTATTATTCTTGTTGTAAAATCATTTTGAAAAGGAAATGGATTTAGAATATCCAAAAGTAGTTTATTTCAATTACCTTCAGTGAATATTCCTTTGTATTCTTGTTTGGGGAAGTGGGTTAAATATGTCTTTAATTGTTAAATCTTCCTGAAGGGGTTTAAATTATGTGGGTTGTCGATTTGTTATGTCATCTTGTGTTGAATGCCTTGGGTAGTACCTGGTGTCTAGTCAGTATTTTACCCGGTTTCCGCGAACGGGGATGTTTGTGCCTCCTGTGGAAGGAGTGGATTATGTGATTTGTTCCTCCCAGTATTTGGAGTGAGTTTCAGTATACGGTTCCTCCTGGTGTTGGAGTGGTGGTTATATCCATTTCATATGCTCTTGGGTTCCTTTGGTAATTGGTTTGAATGTGTGTTGTCAAGTAGAAGAATGACTTCCGTTAGGGGCCAGAGCCATGAGAGGTAAACTGGGTAACCTTCGAAGGTAGTTTATTCGAGTGATAACTAAATAAATGTAATCCTATCAGTAATGTTATGTTGTACTTGAGTTGTACTTGTGATGTATTTGAGTTGTACGTACATTGAACTTGAGTTGTACTTGTGTGGTTCATGTGATTGGTTGTGTTAGTTTGTATCAGTTTGAGTTAGCCTATGTCTAGAGGTAGATGGTCTTCTCTAGGATTCCTTGTTACTATCTCCTAACATAGGGGGTGGGCCTTTGGGTTCCACTTGGTTGGGTGGCATGCACCTTACTCCGTTGGGCTTTCTTCTTGTGCGTGTTGTCAAGATTTTCGGTTGGAGAGCTCATGGGATCCAGTTACTCTTTATGTTTTTATTCATTTCAGTTAATCTTGTAATTTATTAGCCCTCTTTGTTATTGAGGTGGAAGTTGTAATGTGTAATCATGCTTTTGGATTTACCTCATTCGGGGAATGAGAGTTGTAACCTTATGGTTAAATGAGATCTTATGGTATCTTTATTTTCTTTGATGAATTTATCTTGTATGGAATGTATGTGTTCGTAATTTCATAAGTAATTAAATGTTGTGGTTTCAACTCTTTAATGTTGTTCGTGGGTTATTAAGTAATCTTAGTCTCGTAACCTTAGAGGTTGTTTCAATAGTTAGTGATCTTGCATATTAATTGTATTATAGAATAAAAATAAAAATAAAATTAGTTCGTTTGAGTAGTTATTGCAACTTCCTCTAGGGTTGCGTGGCAGGGCGTTACACATGGTATCAGAGCCTCAAGTTCATACACTGGGTTCTTTGGGTACATTGTGCCCTCTAGGTTGTCTCTTTGAATCTGTTAGTGGAATAGTTAAGTGATCACGTGTTCATGGCTTTTACCTTAGCATGATGTACTCTATGGAAAAGAGTAGTGTGAAAGTAACCTGGTAAAAGGTTATGGTTGGAAAGTTTTGTTACGTATCCCATGGGTTATGGAATTGGATGTTCCTATGGGATTGTGTATGTAGTTGTACCCCTGTAAATGTAAGAAACTAGTAATTGTATCTTTTTTGAGTTGTGAATACCCCATACTTGCTTTGTGTACCCATGTGATGGTGATACTTGGTACCCATCCTTGAGGAAAAGTTATACTTTGGTGTGGGATTTACGATACCATTATGTGTGTGTACATGTGTGTTACCTGATTGAGGGCCAACCCGTGTATGGTTGAAACTTATATATAAGAGTAACCAAAATTATTTCTTTTTCTTTTGGTTCTCTAGACCCTCAATCCATAAAGGGATAGTAGTAGCCATAAGTAAGTTCCTTGGGTGGAGTGTATAGCGTACACATATTGCGACGTAGAGCATCTTAGGTCAACCAATTCTGAGGAATCATAGCCACTACTTTCTCTTATGATGGATTATGATACTTGATCCATAAGTGTTAGCTTAATCCCCACAGGTTTGAGTACAACAACATAGGTGTGTTAGCTATGCCTAGACATCCGTGGAGGCATTGATCTGGCATAGCGAGTAAACCTCGTCTGTATGAGATGTGAGACTTGGTAGCCCCATAGTGATATTATCATATTGCATCATGCATATATACCCTATCTTAATTGTGTTCCAACATGATGTACGAGATACAAAGCCACACCCGACTGGTGTTCTGACACAGTGCTGGTGGTGACGCCGTGTAACACGATGCCACATGTGTAGACATGTGAAGGCGCATTATGGGGCCTCAACACTTGTAGAGGGATACTCATGGTTTCCTTGACCATGTTGTTCGAGTAGCATATGGGTAGATCCTAGCCATGTATACCTCTGGCTTTGGTGAGTAGCTATGTGTGCCTTCTCCACGAGGTATCGCTATGCGGGGAGTGTTATGCGTGTGCCTACTTCTGTGGATCCACAGACACTCTACCATGCGACATATGACCAGTACGTGCCTTGTCCGACTGGCATATGTCCATGTTGTGTGTTGACACAATGCAGGGTGTAGCCGAGGAGTACACCCTATGCCATGTGGTTGGTGTTTTCACTCCACACCACATGAGGGACTATCACGATAGTTAGACGTTGTTTCCTCTTTCCTCGTTGGTGGCTAGTATCTAGTCACACAGTGTTGTACAATGCAATTTTAAAGATTGTGAACTTTTTTTTTGGCTATTGATGATTTTTTTTAGTTGATTGTGAGGGCCAACACTCTGTTATATTTGATTGTGAAGGTTTAGCCACAACTTGTGATCTTACTTTCTAATAACCCTAGTGGTTATATATTCGATTCAGTGTTGCGATTGTGCACATTTATTGCCTTATTCTTGAAATTGAACTTTAATTTTCTCTTCTTTATGAACTTGGTGGCTAAGCTAGTTATCATTGTTGTATGGTGATTCCTCTCCAAGGACGTTTGAGATGGACTTGGTGAATGTGTACGAGGAAGTAGATGCAGGAAACGTAGAGGATGGGGGTATGTGAGGCTGTTATGCAGCTAGGACCCACTACTCACCTTTGTGTGATGACTATCTCTTGGAGGCTAATCACCTTACACAACAAGAGATAGGTCATGGTGGTCTTGTTTGGATGGTTTCACTTTATGTATGACCTAACACCATCAAGCCAATGATTGTGATGTTGATTTATGTGAGATGGATATTGGCTCTCAGCTTATGGTTTATGTGAGATGGATAGTGGTTCTTGGTTCGTGGATCCTTCTATCATGGATTGGTATGTTGCTTTCTGGTGTCCAGATGGACCCTTGTGTAACCTTGTGATGATTCCCGGTGATGTGTATTGGTACACGTGTGTATTATGTATGTTAATCCATGGTTATATGTTTTTGGAAACTTGGTTGGTGGTTGCTTCACCATGTTGGTCTATATGGATTATATGGATTAGCAGTGTTCTTGGTTGAGTTGTTTATGGCTCGGGTTGATGTTGTTTTATGTTGAGGTTTGGAGTGGTTCAGTTTGGAACCCTTGGTTTTGTGTGATTGTATGGAGTTTGCACTAGGGCTAGTTGCAGGCTTCCAGGAGTAAGCCTAACCCTGGGGGGGAGGATGTAAGACCCCTCTGTTTTGCTCTTTTGATCGAACAATGTTCTGTTTGGTTATGTCTTATTTTATGTTTGAACTTTGACCTTGAACTCAGTTGCTATTTGATCGCTATCTGTTAAGCGATGTGATTGATATATTTTGATGTGATGGTAATTTATTCTGGCATTATCATTATGGCATGCTTTAGATTAGAATAGATGATATTTGAATTAATGATGTTTTATGCCCTTGATTATATTATTAGACTCCTCAGTTTGTAACACTGTATTGGTGAAGGGGACGGGATTGCATCACTCGCTTGCGAACGCCCTGCGATTCCGAGATTTTCCTCTTCACGGTGTGTTTTATATGATGTGAATATACATGTGCAATATACATGTGTTCGCAGGTTAATAGGTATAGGACATCGACTCCACCTGGATTCACAGGTTTGAGCGTGTCCATTGCCCAACAAAATTCAAGTGGGAGATAGTAGTTAGGTTTTCTATGCCAAGTCATTACCCTAGTCATAGTGTGTCATCGGGTTGTAGTCTGGTTCAATTTGCCTTGATTCTATTTAAATTTGCAAGTTAGAAAAGTTAAATAAATGGCCTATGTAGTTAAGTTGTTGATTTAATGAATCTGGTTATAATGTTAGAAATGTGATTAAATTTATTAATTAATTTAATTTAATTAATAAATAATTTAATCTCGGATTAGATTTATTTTATTAATTAATTGAATTAATGATTTTGAATTGAATTAAGATATTCATTTTGAAATTAATGGATTATTGTTTGAAATTGAAAATTAAAGAAAATGATTTAAATTTCATTTTTAGAAGATTTTAAATTAAAATATTGAAATTAGAGATATTTTGAGATATTTTTTGTTTTTCTGTTCTCAAAAATTTATTATGGTGGTTGAATAGATATTTTGATTTTTTTGGCTATTATTTGGATTTTTGCATAAAAATTGGGAGAGGATGAAAAATAGAGTTTTTAGAAAAGAAAAGGAGGAAAAGATTCAGTTTTGGATTTTTTTTGGGTTTTTGATTTTGGAGAAGCCAAGTTGGATTGCTTGGAGGAGCTGGAGTCAGAGGAAGAACTAGTGCACCATTTGTATTCTTCTCAAGCTACTGAAACCAGGTTCATTTATTTGGTTTATGTTGTTTTTTAAGAAAAAAAAATTTAAGCTTTGATAAACTGTTTGCAAAACCATGTTGAATCTTTATGCAATTTATAAATCTTTGTTTTAGTTGTTTGTTCTTCAAAGAAAATTGCAATATGGTTGTATTTGATCATTTGAAGACATTATTTTCTCAATTGATTAAATAAAAAGATTTAACCTGTATATATGTATATATCTGTATATATAAATATATATTGTTGAGTATATATATATATATACATACATATATAATTATTCAATTTCATTTTGAATTTATTGTGGAATGTAAAATAAAAAAATAAAAAAAAACCCTGTTAAAATCTGGATTTTGAAATCCGCAGTGGCTTTTTAAGAAAAAAATAATATAAAAAAAAAGCTTTGAGGAAGGGTTTGGGGGAGCTGTTGGGGGCTCACCCCACCGCACCCCCATGTGGGAGGCATGTGGGGGAGCCGCTCCTAGCACAACCCCCATACTCCCCCCACTGTTGCCGACTCCGCCCCACCAGGGTTCAACTGTGTTTAAACACAGTCACGCCCACTATGGTGCGACTATGTTTAAACACAGTCGACCCACATGGGGTTGGCTGTGGGTGATACCGGTCGCTGCCCAAACCAAAGCATGTACCCTAAAATATGCAGCCCAAGAAAATTAAACGCGGCTTGCGTTTGTTCTATTTCGCTTTTTACAAAAAAAAAGTTATAATATATTTTAATATTATTATTATAGTTTTATAATATTTAAATATTAATATATATAAAATAATAAAATATATATTAATATTTAATATTATATTTATATAATAATAAAATATTAATATATATTATCATTAAATAGTTAATTTTATTTATATGCAATATATATATACATGGTTATGTATATATAAAGTTAGATGAGTTTATCAATTTGACATATAGCTATATAGTTGAAATATATATAAATTATAAGGTTTAATTTAAGTAATGGTATGACTTAAATGTAATTAAGGAAATTTAAATCTATATGCAATAGTCAAATTTTTGATCTTACTTTAAAATAATATTTATTTCTAGAACAAATATCTGATTATAAAATAATAGATGAATGAATGGATTTTAAAGAGTTATATTTTGGAAAAGAAGAGATTGTTTTAAAATGATAAGTTAATAGACGAATTATTGGATGTAAAAGTAATAGGATTTAATAGAGAAATTTATTGATTTTAAAATGATATGTCTAAATCGAAGAAGTAACTAATTTTGTTATTATTGTTCACGAGCAATTAAGGATTACATATTTATTTCAAAATTCATCCTTTGTCTGAAAGAGATAATATTAAAATTAGTTAATTGAGACAATAAACTATTGAATTTTATAAAGGTAGCGGATATGGGATGTTTTTTAAAGTAATCATGGATCTCAATTGGTTATTAAAGTTAGTATTTTCCTTCTCTACAATTGGTGAGACAATTAATTATATTAACCAGTTATTTAGTTAAGGCAATTATTATCCTTGTTGTAAAATAATTTTGAAAAGGAAATGGATTTAGAATATCCAAAAGTAGTTTATTTCAATTACCTTCAGTGAAAATTCCTTCGTATTCTTGTTTGGGGAAGTGGGTTAAATATGTCTTTGATTGTTATATCTTCCTGAAGGGGTTTAAATTATGTGGGTTGTTGATTTGTTACATCATCTTGTGTTGAATACTTTGGGTAGTACCTGGTGTCTAGTCAGTATTTTACCCAGTTTCCGCGAATGAGGATGTTTGTGCCTCCTGTGGAAGGAGTGGATTATGTGATTTGTTCCTCCCAGTGTTTGGAGTGATTTTCAGTATATGGTTCCTCCTAGTGTTGGAGTGGTGGTTATATCTATTTCATATGCTCTTGGGTTCCTTTGGTAATTGGTTTGAATGTGTGTTGTCAAGTAGAAGAATGAATTCCGTTAGGGGCCAGAGCCGTGAGAGGTAAACTTGGTAACCTTCGAAGGTAGTTTATTCGAGTGATAACTAAAGCAATGTAATCTTGTCAGTAATGTTATATTGTACTTGAGTTGTACTTGTGATGTATTTGAGTTGTACGTACGTTGAACTTGAGTTGTACTTGTGTGGTTCATGTGATTGGTTGTGTTAGTTTGTATCAGTTTGAGTCAACCTATGTCTAGAGGTAGATGGTCTTGTCTAGGATTCCTTTTTACTATCTCCTAGCATGGAGGTGGGCCTTTGGGTTCCACTTGGTTGGGTGGCGTGCACCTTACTCCATTGGGCTTTCTTCTTGTGCGTGTTGTCAAGATTTTCGGTTGGAGAGCTCGTGGGATCTAGTTACTCTTTATTCTTTTATTCATTTCAGTTAATCTTGTAATTTATTACCCCTCTTTTTTATCGAGGTGGAAGTTGTAATGTGTAATCATGCTTTTGGATTTACCTCATTCGAGGAATGAGAGTTGTAACCTTATGTTTAAATGAGATCTTATGGTATCTTTATTTTCTTTCATGAATTTATCTTGTATGGAATGTATGTGTTCTTAATTTCATAAGTAATTAAAAGTTGTGGTTTCAATTCTTTAATGTTGTTCATGGGTTATTAAGTAGTCTCAGTCTCGTAACCTTAGAGGTTGTTGCAATAGTTAGTGATCTTGCATATTAATTGTACTATTAAAAAAAATAAAAATAAAAATTAGTTCGTTTGAGTAGTTATTGCAACTTCCTCTAGGGTTGCGCGGCGGGGTGTTACAAAAAAAGAGAAGACCCTTTCAAAGGGATGTCATTTGGAAAATAAATAGTAGCTCCAACAAGATTTGAAACCAAACAAAGTGACCCAAAACTACTATGTTTTGCATTTTGTAGCTGCAACCGGAGAATCCAATAACAATTTTCTTGAGACCTAACAATGTTATTTGGAAAAGAAGACAAAGGATCATTTGAGCCCCTCTCTAATAAGTTGTCAATGTAACACCCCGCCACGCAACCCTAGAGGATGATGCAAACAACCACTTAAATGGGCTAATTTTTTTTTGTTTAAGTACAATTAATACACAATTTCGCTTCCCAATGCAAACATCCCCTAAGGTTACGAGACTGATACTACTTAACAACCCACAACAACAACATAAATGAAACTATAACAACTATCTACTCAAGATAATAAGTACGCATACATTCCATACAAGATAAATTACCTCCAAACATAATAGGTAACTTTCAAACTCATATATCCATAGTTAAATATTACAATTACAACTCTCATTCCCTGAATGAGGCAAGTCCAATAATCAATTACAAATTACATCTTTCCACCTCGATAACATAAAGGGGTAAAATAATACAAGATCCATTGAAAATAAATAATGCAAGAACTGAAACAGAAACCCACAAGCTCTCCGACTGGAAGTCTCATCCACAAGAACATGAAGATAGCCCAACGGATTTAGGTGCATGCCACCCAACCAAGTGGAACCCAAAGGCCCACCCCCCATGCTAGGAGATAGTAACCATGAATCCTAGTCAAGACCATCTACCTCTAGACACACGCTAACATAAACTGAACCAAAACGGTAACAACCAATCACATGAACCTCACAAGTACATCCCAAGGTACAACTCAAATACAACTCAAGTACAAAAAAAGTACATCACAAGAGCATCACGAGTACCACACAAGTACAACTCAACATGGTCACATTGCTTCCAGAAATAAAGCAGAAAAAGTATGTTAAGAGAACCATACACATAACAATCGAATACTAACTATGGTCACATCAGGTATGTTAAGGAAACCATACCCACAAGATCAAATACCAACTATGGTCACATCAGGTATGTTAAGGAAACCATACCCACAAGAACAAGAACCAATTGTTGTCCTAGACAGAGTGTCATCACACAATTCATCATGGGTTATCCTTGGGATTCTTCCTAGGCTCCGACCCCCACAAGAAAAGGTTATCCTGGTGACCTTTACCGAATCCCGGCCCCCATACTCACTCATACGGAGCCAAATACCTTTCGTATAGACAAGATAGATGACCTTTCCATTACAAAGCCTTCCCATCTCATCCCAAGTCTAAACGAGCACTTGAGTCCATGAGTGAGGCATTAATATCTTGATTAGTGAGAAGTTAGTCCTAAGCTTCTAAGTATTTTTTTAGTTATCACTTGATTAACTAACTTACAATGAGTTATCCTGGCACCACTTCGTGTGTCGGCCCCCGTTACAAGCCACTCTTCTACTTGACAACGCACACACATACACCAACCAAACATCAATGGTACCAAGGTGCAACAAATAGGATAACAAGTCCACTCCTTTCTCAGGAGGTGACAAAGATAAAACCACTCCAAACATAGGAGGTAACAACAATAACAAAACTGCTCCTGACCGCTCCTGATAAGGAGGCACACATTACAAAATCCACTCCTTTCTCAGGAGGCGAAAAAACATTCCCATTCGTAGAAACCGGGTATAACATTGACACAACCTCAAGCACTAACCAAGGGAATTAACAACCAGTTGACATCACAAGATGACAACCCCCAATCTCTAGGGTCTTCTGGAAGACTTACAGATTAAAATACACTTAACCCCATTCCCAAACACATGAACTCAAAGGAACATTCACGAAGGCAAGTGGCGAGGAATTAAATTAATTTGGATATATTAAATCCATTTCCGATGCTAACATTCAGTACTTACTTGCCTTGAGAAAATTTGAAATAAAATAACGTCTTTTCAAGAAGAGGAGAAATTAACTCTAATAATCTAATTTCCCTACTTGCATTTAAAATTATACTAAATTAACCAGTTAATTTCACATGGAAAAATACATTGCTTTAAAAATAATTATAGATTCTTCAGCTTAAAATAGTCATTATTTCTCCTTGCAAATTGAATCACCTAAAAAAAATCCATTAATAATGCTTATTTAAACATAATACTTCCAACTCCCATAATTGTTTTATTAAATATGTTAAAATAAATCCATTAATATGACTATAGCATAAAGGTCTAAAATTTTCTCAATTAGAATTAAAACAATTAAATTTAAAACTTACCTCTATTTTACTCATCCATTTAATATATATTTATATAATAATATTTTCATATTATATATATAAATAATATTAAATAAAAAATAAAAAATAAAAAGTATTATAATTTATTTTTATTTATTTTTGAAATGAAATAGCCCTAATCCGCACCTCGGGCCTTGTGTCATTTTAGGGCAGGGTCGGCCGAGCGAATCTTGGGCCATGTGTCGTGTATTAGGCCGGCCATGTCTTTCATTACCGGCGGGGTTTAAGCTGGGGCGCTGACTGTTATAGGCTGCGGGTTGAAGGGGCGGCGGCGGTGGCAGAGCCGACCCTTAGGATCGCCGGCGACTGCGCACAACCACACCCACAGGGGTGGATCGACTGTGCTTAGCATAGCCAACCACCACTGTGGTGACGGCGGTGCCAAGCCACCGCGGGCCAAAAGGGGGTGGCTGGTGTAGCTCCCCACAGTGCCTCCATGAGGCGGCTGTGGGTCGAGCCCCAGCTGCCCACAAAACATTTCCTGCGGATTTAAAAAAAATCCATGCCCTCCTCTGTTTTTTTTAATTTATTTTTTATTTTTATTTTTTGAAACCTCTTTGTGGATTTTTAAAAAGTCCAAAAATCTTTTATTAAAACCATGGTTGTTTCAAATCTTTTTTTATTTTAAAACAACATAGTGCCACAAAAAAACACAATATAAATGATATATATACATACTTATATGTATATTTAAATATCCCCCAAGAAAATACCAGAATTAATTGAGCAAGAAATAAATAAAATGAACATTTTCAGCCAAGAACAACATTTCCATTGAAGAACTTCATTCTCCAACAGAGATCTCCAAGTATTGAAACGAGATTTTAAATGAATTTATTATTTTTCAACAAGAGATATTTGAGTTTCCAAACAAAGATTTTACAAGCAACATAACCAATTACATAAACCTTTTCAAATTCAAAATCAACTGAAATAGCATGAACCTGGAATTCCAGAGCTCGAGAAGATCCAAAAATGGTGCTCAGCTTCCAACCTTGCACCCAGATCCAGTTCCACAAATTTTGCAACTTCAATCCCAAAACCCACAAAAATCCAGCAATACTTCCTCCTTCCATTTTTTTCCATATTTTTCCAAAAACTTCATAATCCCCAATTTTGATGCAAAATCCAAACATAAGGATAAAACCCTAAAATTCAACAACCACCCTCATAAATTTCTGAAAACAGAATAGCAAAAGTCTTTCTTTTGAATTTTTGATTTTTTTAAAATTTCAAATTCTAATTTGACTTTTAATCTCATTTTCCATAATTTTCAATTTCACATAATAAAATTCATAATTTCCAAATGAACTTATCCAATTTCAACAAAATCAATTCAATTAATTAATAAATAAATCTAATCCACGATTAAATTAAATTTCAAATTCTAATTTGACTTTTAATCTCATTTTTCATAATTTTCAATTTCACATAATAAAATTCATAATTTCCAAATGAACTTATCCAATTCCAACAAAATCAGTTTAATTTATTTAATAAATAAATCTAATCCATGATTAAATTATTTATTAATTAAATTAAATTAATTAATAAAATAAATTACGTTATTAACATAATACCAATACAATTTCAATTCCATAAATTAAATGCATACAACCATTTAATTACCCATTTTTTAACTTGCAATTAAATGAAAAAGGAGAGGGAGAAATATACACAGCAACACAACCTGACAACACTTGACGACATACTAGGACTAGGGTGATGACTTGGCACGGAAACCTAGCTACTATCTCCCAATCGAATACCATTGGGTATTGAACACACTCTCACCTGTGAAACTAGGTGGAGTCGATGTCCTGTACCTGTCAACCTACAAATCAAGTAAACAATAAAAAATAATGTGAACAACATAAAATACACACCATGAAGAGGTAATCTCAGAATCACAGGGCACTCGCAAGCGAGTGATGCGATCCGCCCCCTTCACCAATACAATATTACCAACTGACGAATCTAACATCATTAATATGATCAAAAGCATAAACATCATTAATCCAATTATCCACTATGCTAATCCAAAGCATGACATAATAATAACATTAGGATAAAATACCAAGTACCAAGGTCAAAGCACTAACAAAAAATAAGGCCTAACCAAACAGAACACTGTTCGGTCAAAAGAGTAAAACGGAGGGGTCTTACAATCAACCTTTGGAATGAATGGAGCTCTAATACTTTCTAGATCTTCAGAACAAGCAAAAGATAGAGAGGAAGATTTGAGAGAGCCAACTGAAGCCTTTGGATCTGATCCACAAATTTCGAAAGGAGGATGAGAAGCTCGAATAAGATTTTTCAAAGGGCGAAATGAATACCCATTAGCACGATAAGGGTTTTGGCTGAAAACCCAATTATTGGAAAAACCACGCACTGATGAAGAAAGAAGGTCCCCTGACTGCCAATTTCTTGAGTTCTTCAAAGGAAAAGAACTACTAGCATTATGAAGAGGAGATCTACACCTAGAAACACCAAAATCCTTGGAAAACAAACACCCATCAGGGAAAATATTACAATGAAACCCTGATGGAAACATAGAACGGCTTGAAGAATTTGAAAAATTCTCGTTGAAACGCTTAGGTGCATTCTAAAGAGTACACTCACCCATTTTCTCCCATATATTTGAATGAATTTTACTTTTTTCGCTCACAACAATGAAATTTTCTTTTTATCATTATTATTAAGTGCTTTGTGCTAAATTTTGAGAGAAACTACACTACCATTCTTAAAGGTGTGATTGAAGAATAATGGAGTTCAGCAAGGTGATTTGTATGATGTGGTTATTGCAGCTTTAATTCATTTGTTCATGTAATTTATTTAGGCTTCATTGAGTGATTTGATTTGATTGCGATTTGGGTTTCTTGTTACTACTATTTTTTTATCACAATTGACTTACTGATCCACACATTATATTTTTGTTTGAGTAATTATGTTTCTATCATCTATACGTGTAGGTTTTGTGTATGCACTTTTTTTTGTTATGTCTTGTATGTTTATGTTACAAGAAAATATTACATTTTTCATATATATAAGTTTGCATTGTCTATTATATACTCTTCTACATATGTTAAAATAATACACTCCAAAGATAGAAGTTTTGTACCAATAATAATATAAAGATCTTAGATTTCTATAGATAAATAAGTTTATATTGTTGCTATGTTATTCTAAAGTCTTTCATTTTCACATAACATATTAGTTTAAAAATGTTTCATTTATAAAAAATAGTTAAAGAAATTTCATTTCATTAAAATAGAGTTTAAGAAGTTTCCTTAGATTACATTAACAATGTTTCTGTGTATTAGAATTTTAAAATATTTTTCTAGTTAAAATTTCATTTCAAGCATAAGAATTCTTTGTTTGGTTTAAAATTCATTATTAGAATAGTACACAAATAGCCTCAAACAACACCTTGGTTATATGCCATTTATTGACTAAAGTACATGACTTGATGAGACCTTGTCACTTTTTGGTATAGTTATTGAGGACTTGTGTATTCTTTACACTAGTTATTAGGAACTCAAATATATAGCCTTTCTAAAAAAGAGAAGAAAAAAAGTCCAATTTATTATACATGGTAAAAAATAGAGGACCTCACCAATGATTTGTTGTCAAAAATCCCCAACCACAAACATAAAATACAATAAATGAAAAGAAAAATAATTATTGGTTAAAGAGATATACTAACAATAGCTGGTCATTTAGCACCCTCCTAAGATTTCAAATCAAAACTTAAAGCGAAAAAAACACTAAAAATCAATCTAGTCAAGGTCATGAATAAAAATAATGGAGGAGAGGTAAGGGGTTAGACATAACCTTTACCTATCATATCAACTTGAATACAAATTAAGATGCTCCTGTGAAAACATATCTCCTACCAATCTACCTACCTTACAAAATTTATTATCAAATGGACTATAAAACTAATAACTAGAAGCTATATTTGTTCCCTTCTACCTTAAAGGATTGATCCATGTGATGGTTCATGGGATTATTATTTTGGATAAATCAACTTCTAGTGGGAAATGGAAACATTTCTAGACAAATATCAAGATTATTGTTAGGTTAGTGATAGGAAGGAAGAATTATTTTTTCTTAAGTAGAAAGAAGAAGAGGTTTTAGATGACTACCTAGATAGGTTTATTTTTTTCTTCAAGTGATGCGGCTATGAAAATGGAATTCCTGTTGAATTAGTTAAAACTATTTTTATGAAATGACTAGAAGATGACTCTTGATGGGCCCTCGATCTTATGGGAAAAGGATATGTAGCCAAATTAGAGCTTGATGAAATTTCTAAGTTTTATGAAAATTACCCCAAAACTAGAGGAGGAATAAAAAAGTAGTGTAGTGAGAGGAACAAATGAGATAGGATAATTGAGGGAAGAAATTGAAAAAATGAAATATGACATCCTTGTTCCACTAAATATCATTCTTGGTGGGATAAAAAAAAAAAAAAAAAACTTAGAGACACTTTCCATTTATTTCCCTAGATGTACAAATTAACATCTTTTATGAGAGTGTCCTCTAGACAAGATATATGTTTGTCAACTTTGTGATAAAAACCATAAAATTGACCAATGTGACTTGCTTGAAGCAATTAAAATTTCTATAAAAAATATTTTTAATAGAGAAAGAAGTTAATTATGTGGGATAATAATGACATGAAAATTATTTATCCTTTAATCAAACCTCAAATCCATCTTGGCATCCTCAACCTTCTTGGAACAATAATAAATGGAATACACCTTGGCCTTAATATCAAGGCACACATTATTGGGGACCATATTCTTGGGGATCTCCAAAGTGGATGAATTAGAAATGGTTAACTTCATAATGGGTCAAACCACCATAATAATCATTGTTTCTCCCAAACTGCATGCCATAATGGAACCCCTCACATAACTAATTTTACCAAGGACCTCGTCACATGCCAAATCAACAAAAACCTCTTTTACCACCTTCAAAAAGTCAAGAATAGCTCAATAAAATTATATAGCCCCTGATACCAACATAACTAGTTGCTAACCATAAATTAATATACAAAATGTATCAATTTATTCAATCAAATGGGAAAATATGGCCGAAATTAACACAATACACTACAAAGCTCTACAACATAGGTTAGGAAAACCTTACATCAACCAACCATAGTTGAAATAACTAGTGAGGAAGAAGAAATTCTCTCTTAAAATATAAAATTTATCGTGTGGAATTAAATCATAAGCAACCAAATATGAAACCTCAAAATACTCATCAATGAGATCAACTCTAGAACTACTTTGGATCTATCTCCTAGAGCTATTCCAGAGGCTTCTCTTAGCAAAGCATTTTAGTTATCTTCCATATTTTCTCATTTGAGAATGTTATGTGGAGTCTCTCTAGAGAGACCTTTTAATAATCCTTCAAAATTCCCTCCAAAAATATTGTAAGCCCTCTTCTAGATCCCTTCAAAAAGGACACTTTGAAACAAAAAAGTGAACACAACTTCAAGTAAGCTCATTTTTTGAGAGACTTAAAAAAGTTGATCTAAAATTTACTATAGAACTAGTCACTTTGAATGAGAATCACCTTTTGTAAGAAATCAAGTGGTTAAATATTAAGGTTCCATTGCTTCAAGCAATCAAAGAAATACACAAACTCAACCAAATTGTTAAAAAAATGCACATAAAAGCACCAAGAAAAAATAAGTAGATTAACACTATCTAAATTGATGGGCATATATTTTACCTCCTTTTAGAAAAAATCTTCCACCAAAGTACTATGATCTTGGTAATCTTGTAATTATGATATCTATTGGTGGAATTGAAATTCCTAATTCTATTATAGATTTGGGAGCTACTATAAATTTTATGACAACCCAAGTGATGAAAATACTTTCATTGACAAATATCTAGCCTACAAGAACTATTCTATAGATGACAAATAAATATATAATCATTCCAAAAGGAGTGTTAGAAAACATCCCAATAATGCTGGAAACTTGGTTATACCCTATGGATTTTCAAGTTAACCAATCAAAAATTAAAAAAATATAGTTATCCATTAATGCTAGGAATACTTGATGAGCACACAATTACATGAGACATCAATCCCCTCTTATACAATTGTAGAAACCAACCCACTTGAGACACCAATCCCCACAATCGAGTACCAACTCAGTAAGAGACACCAATCTCTTTGATATGAGGCACCAACCTCATTCTGTATGAGGCACCAACCTCTCTAATATGAGGCACAAACCTCCAAAGTATACCAAGTATTTCCCCTTCTTAAATTTATCTTTCAACAAATGATATACATATAATATCTTCACAAAATATTTACAACTCTATTCTATTATTCTTCTCAAAATTTATGCTTCAATAGATGACAAAATCTTATAATGCTTTCATAAAAATTGACTATACATATTCTCTTTCTCATAAATTTAATTCCATCCTTTTTATATACTTTTCTTCTTCAAATCTGCATGTATTCCTCTTTATAAATATATGTTTGAATAATCTTCTATATTCTCTTCATACACTCTTCTTAAACATCCCCATAAGTTCATGCTTCTTTTGGATCAAGAGAGTTCTTTCTTAACTTTTGTGTAGACTAATACCACTTGCACAAATTTACGTGCAGCCTCCTATATATTTATTTTTTTGCCTTCTAAGGAACATCCTTCTTAAACGATTTGTAGTTATCCTCTCTTTTCTAACCTTTTTTTTTGTGTCACTTAGGTAACATGCTTCTTTCCTATTTTCCAAAGTCCTTTGAACCATATTCTCTCATCTACCTTGCTTATTGAAAGAAAATTCACTTTTTGATGGCTTCTCATGTTCAACCATCATCTCATAAGCAATGACGATTCCATGCAACTCATCCATTTTTAGTTTATTTAAATCTCTAATTTCTTTAATTATTGAAACCTTGGCATCAAATCTAAGAGGTAATGATATTCAATTTTTTTCATAATGATTGAATCTTTAATCTCTTCTTTAAGTCCCCTGATTGTGTTAACAATCTCATCCACTTGAAGGAAAAAGGTGGCGACATTTTCTTCTTCTCTCATTTTGAGACTTTCAAACTACCCTCTTTGAGTTTGAAGTTTAGCTCTTTTGACATTATCATCTCCTTTGTAGGTATTATTTAATTTTTCCCACATGTATTTTCCTAATTTGTAATGCATAACTATCAGGAATCATAATATGATAATCCACATTAAATTGCATTCTTTTCCTTTCCATTATATTCACTGGCCCTCTTTCTTTTCTAATTTTTTTTAGGATTAAAAGGAGGTGTATAACCATTCACCATATATTTACAAATGTCATATCATAGAGCATTTAAATAGGTTTCCATACTTATCCCACAAAAAACATAGTTGTTTTCATTAAACAATGGTGCTTTATTTAATGATAAACTGTATCCTTCATGTCTTGTCATGAGTGCTTATATAAGATATTTCTTCAGTGTGAGATAGGTGTAGAAGTGTTTGATAACTTCAAGAGTTCTTATATATGATATTTAATGATAAATTATATCCTTCATGTCTTATCATGAGTGCTTATATAATATATCATACACTTTTGCACCTATCTCACACTTCTACATTCTCCACTCCACACCTTTCTTTTTTTGTTTTATATCCTTATGTTCCTTTGAAAAGAGACACCATTTCACAATAGATACATTTATTGAAAAAGAGATGCACCCTTGCTTTACCAATCACCACCTTTCTTAAAACATAAATCATTCCTTTAATATGATGGCTTCCTTTTTAATAAACTTACTTATATTTACATAAGCAATTCCTTGAGATATATTAATCGATGCTTGTAATCATTTTAATTCTTGCCTCAAAGAACATAACCATTTATTATTGTTATTGTATATTAGTCAATGTCATTAGTTATTATAAATTTTCCACTTCATGTATTTAATTGTTGCTTCTTAACCCTCATAATAATCATTGATTTGGTCAATCTATAACTATATTTATATGGTCGGCAAACATTGAAGACAGTCAGCCATGTATTAATTTAGTTTATTTTAACTTTGTTTTCTTTTTGGATGGAAGAAAATTCACCAAGGGTTGACCCATAAGATATCATTTAAGTTGACCTTGGTAATTTTGGAAAAAAAAGGATAGACAATTGAGAGGGGGGGGGGTGAATCAGTTAGTACAAAAATTAAGATTATTCAACCTTAAACAACTTTTAATCTCAGATCTGATAATTAATAGTGAAAGCATGAATCAACAACACATTAGAGACACATGAACACCAATATTTTTATACGTGGAAACCTTGTTAGGGAAAAAACCACGGTAACGTCCACAAGATTATACCCTATTAGAAGTATAAAGAAAGAAATGAATATGGAATGCACATGCATTCAGGCACACTACCTAGAGCTCACTACTCAAAGGGAAGGCTCACTGCCTTACATAAGACAATCAGATTAAATCAATCTGATGAGGTTGAACTGAGAAATTAGCTTCTACAAAAGCTTGATTATAGTTTTGGTTAGGCACAGAAACACTTCTTCACACTCTTCTCTACACTCGAATGATCTGATATATATTCACATAGATATTGCATATACTTTACATACATTCACCGAGCATACTCTAAAATGAGTAAACAATCACTCTTATATATCTGCTATATGGATTTACATCAACAACCCTATCAACCACAAATAAAGAATAAATTACAACTATCGGCCTCACTACATGAACAAATCTTAATGCACACCAACCTAAGTTAGTCACAACATAGTGAGGACCTAAATCAACAACCTCGAACACACCAAAAAATACAAGATTAATCCATAAGGATCCGCAACACGCTACCACCATCATGTTGACCAAGAACATGCAAACCTTAAATACACAATGGAAAAATATCCAATCATGAACACGCCGATCAATGTGGACGTACCACACTAGTAGAGCATGATCTAGAAACATCACTGAATACCTTAGAAATATACGCAACAACTCACTTCACCAGAATTACAATCTCATCTTCCAAAAACACCTGCTACAGTAACTGAATAACTGTAGGAACACAGAACTTCATAAATTCCTCAATTCTTGATGTGCACCCCTGAAACTTTCAGAAAACATACTAGATAGGCTCAGCAACAAACCCTTTAATGTGTGCCTTTTGATCATCAATGTACAAAAAATTTCATCACTCTGACCTTCTCAGCTTCACTAGCTGCCTACAATATATTAATTACAATTTTCTCAATCTCCTCAACATATATAGCCTTCAAAATCACCAATACTAATAGTGTTGACATCAATGAAAACCAAATATCATAAACATGACCACAACATCCAACAATCTCCCCCTTTGGCATTGATGGAAACACATGATGTGAAAAATAATATCATCAACACAACTAGTTGTCCACATAGAACACTTCTCCCCCTTTGTTCATTCTTCTCCTCCTTTCTTCAAGAGTTTTTCATATTGTTATTCTCCCCCTTTGACATCAATGTGTATACACATGCTCTGATCCACATATCATATGAATCATCTGACCACTCCCCTTGAGTAGCAGCCACCACAACATCAATCTGAAACAAGATCTGACTGTAAGTCTACGGATTGATGCAAAGACTTGCATATTATTTCAGATTAGGAGGGGAAATTACCCCTAACTTTCCTCTGAGATACTCAAAATTATCCTTAGGCAACGGTTTAGTAAAGATATTTGCAATTTTTTCCTTTGTAGGCACATATTCCAATGTAACATCTTTATCACTCACCTTGTCTCTAAAAAAGTAATACTTGATAGATATATGTTTTTTCTTTGTGTAGCACCAGATTCTTAGAAATGTTTATGGCACTTGAATTGTCACAAAATATAGCAATTGGCTCATCATACTCAATTTTGATGTCTCTCAGCATATGCTTCATCCATAATACTTGAGTACAATTGTTTGTAGCAACAATATATTCTGCCTCAGCAGTAGATAAAGAAATGGAATTTTTCTTCTTACTTAGCCAAGACACCAGCTTCTTTCCCAAGAAGAACGCACCACCACTTGTGCTTTTCCTGTCATTTACATCTCCTGCCCAATCTGCATCTGTAAAGGCATTCAAAGTAAGATCATCATCCTTTGGATACCATAACCCAAAGTCAATTGTTCCTTTCAAGTATCTGAATATTTTCTTTATTGTAGTCACATGTGATTCCTTTGGATCGGCTCGATATCTAGCAACCATGCACACAACATTCATAATGTTTGGTCTTATCTAAGTCAAATATAGAAATCCACCAATCATTGACCTATATCTTATTTGATTAGCCTTTGGAGAATCATTATTTTAAGATAGTTTGCATCCGGTTACCATGGGTGTACCAACTAGCTTTAAATCTTCTATGCCAAACTTTTTCAATAACTCTCTTACATACTTGGACTAAGAAATAAAGATTACATCATCTAACTAAGTAATTTGCAATCCTAAAAATAATTTTAGTTCTCCTATCATTGAAATTTAAAATTCACTTTTCATTTCATCAACAAATTTCATACATAAGTTATCATCACCTTTAAAAATAATATCATCAACAAAGAATTCAATAATCAATTATTTATCTTGATCCAACTTGAAATACTGATTGTTGTCAACAGTACCTTTATTGAATCCAAGCTTCAACAAGTATTTATCTAGTCTTTCATACCAAGCTCTAGGGGCTTGTTTGAGTCCATATAGTGCTTTCTTCAACTGACACACCATATAATTTTCATCAGTCAATTGAAATCCATCTGGTTTCTCAACATAAAATTCTTCTTCTAACTCACCATTTAGAAATGCTAACTTCACTTCTATTTGATATACTTTGTAGTTCTTGAAACTAGCATAAGCAAGAAATAACCTTACAGCTTCAATTCTAGCAACAGGGGAAAAGGTTTCTTCAAAATCAGTACCTTTCATTTGTGAATATCCTTTACATACTAGTCTTGCTTTATTCTTGATTACTTCACCTTGTTCATTCAGCTTATTCAGAAAGACCCATTTGGTTCCAATCACATTTTTGTCTTGAGGTCTAGGAACAAGAATCCATGTATCATTTTTCTCTATTTGCATCAGTTCTTCCTTCATTGCTTCCAACCAATATTCATCTTTGCATGCTTCATTGAAATTGTTAGGCTCAGTCTTGGATATCAGACAATATTCTTCTGTAATTCTTCTTCTAGTTTGCACACCTTTGTTCTTGTTTCCTATGATCTGACTTTCAAAATGACTTCGCTTTATATACCTTGGAGTTTTGGGTTTTGTTCTTTCTTTTTCATTTGCATTGTCTTCTTCTTCATGATTTTCTTGATTCACCAGAATACTTTGAGCTTGATTCTATGTCTGCGCATTCTTTCCATTATCAGTACTATATTTTTGGTCATCTGAGTCATATCCGCAATACCTGAATGATCTTTCAATATTCTCATCAACTCTGACATTTTCACTCTCAACCATTTTCTTTAATATTTTATTGTAACACCGATAGGCTTTGCTCTTAGTAGAGTATCTAAGAAAGATTCCTTCATCACTTCTAGCTTCAAACTTTCCTATATCTTCATCTCTTTTAATATAACATCTACTTCCAAAGATTTTGAAATACTTAACAGTAGATTTGTAACCAAACCATAGCTCAAAAGGAGTCTTACCATAATTACTATTGACATTCACCTGGTTGATAGTATACACAGTAATGCTTATAGCTTCTCTCTAGTAGAAATGAGGAACACTACCTTCCAACATCATAGTTCTGGCAGCATCTAGAATTGTTTTGATCTTTCTCTCAACAACTTTGTTTTTTGTGGGGTCCGAGGAGTAGATAACTATATTTTTATTCCATGCTCTTCACAAAATGAATCGAACTCCCGGGAAGTGAATTCACCACCTTTGTCTGATCTTAAACATTTGATCTTCAAACCTGTCTCAGTTTCTTCCAAAGATTTGAAGCTTTTGAATTTCTCTAATACCTCATGTTTTTCTCTTAAGAAAGCAACCCAAACCATTCTAGAATAATCATCAATAAGTTTCATAAAGTACCTTTCTCCTTGTAGACTTCTGATTCTGGATGGACCACATAGATCAGTATGTACCAAATCCAGTACTCCATTGGAATGATGTCATTTTCTCTTAAATGAAATTATTTTCTATTTCCCCATCTGACATTCTTTGCATATAGTGTTAGTAGGCTTCACTAACTTAGGTAGATATCTGATTGCTTATGTGGAGCTTATTTTGACAATGTTATCAAAATTCACATGACATAGCCTTCTATGCCATAACCAGCTTACATCAACTTGAGAAATCAAACAACTTTCACTAGCAACATTCAAGTGAAAAATATTACATCTTATCTTTGTACCTAAAGAAATCACATTTCTTGAGCTTCCCAATATATTGCACTTACCATATTTGAACTGAAGATTGTAACCTTTGTCAACCATCTATCCAACACTCAAAAAATTATGCTTCAATCCTTCAACATAAATAACATCATCAGTATTGCATTCTCCACCAAGAGAAATAGTGGCTCTACCACAAATCACACCAGCATTGTTATCTCCAAATATTACAACACCACCATCATACTTTTCCAAGATTATAAACTTTCTTTTATCACTAGTCGTATGATGTGAGCATCTTTTTTCAATCACCCACTCATCCTTCTCATCAATTCTGGCTGCAAGAGCTTTTTCAATATTTTGATTACCAGCTGATTCAGTGGACACCAAACCATTTTCCTTGATAGCAATGAATACCCATTCATCTTCATTTCCAGTTTCTTTATAGATTCATCATCAGTAACTCCTTCTTTAGCATAATAACATTTCTTTTGAAATCTAGTCTTATCAGGTTTATACTTAGAGACTCTTTCAGGACATCTTGATGCAAAATGACCTATCTTACTGCAAGAGAAACATTTAATAGGAAAATTTCCTTTGTACTAACCTTGTCCTATGGCTTCTCTTTTCAAAATCAATGCTTCCAATTCTTCTAGCTCTCTTTCTTCATCTTCAATCAGTTTCATCTCTTCTTCATACTTGAATGTTTTTCTGGAACTCTCTCCCAGATCATATCTTTGTATTTTTCTAGATACAATAGCTTTGAATGCAGACTCTGTCTTAGGAAAATATTCACCAAATTCACTCAACTCAAAGGCAACAAGTTTTCCAATCAGCATGTCTCTTGTCACATTTGTTACTGTCCTGAGTTCTTCAATAGCATGAGCTTTTATTTTGTAAGAAGTAGGCACAGATCTAAGTATTTTAGCCACAATCTCATCTTCTTCCAAGGTTCCACTGGCACATCTAATGTCCATCACTAATTCATTTATCTTTTGCGAGAAAGAAAAGATGTTTTCATCTTCACTCATATTCATGTTCTCCCACTTGCCTTTCAGACTTTGCATCTTAGCAAATTTTACTAGTGCATCTCCTTCATACAATGTTTCCAATTTTATCTAGATCTCATGTGCAGTCTTTAGGCCTATTAAATTTGTCATCTCTGAATCTGTGAAAGCACTTAGCAATGCTTCTATAGCCCTAGTATTAGTTTATGCTTCTTTGATCTCATCAGTAGTAGAGGGGCCATTATGAGGAATTGTATATGCATTCTTAGTAATCTTCCAAAAAGGCTCACCAATGCACTTCAAATGACACTGCATTCTGAATTTCCACAGAGAGTAGTTTATGCCACCAAATCTAGGACTATCCTTCTTGTATGATGCCATCTCGGATCACCTCAAGTTGTTAGAATTCTTCAGAGGAACTAACTTTGATACCAATTGTTGGAAAAACAAGGATAGACAACTAAGAGGGGGGGGTGAATCAATTTTTATAGAAATTAATCTTATTCAACCTTAAACAACTTTTAATCTTAGATCTGATAATTAACAGTGAAAGCATGACTCAACAACACATCAGAGACACATGAACACCAATATTTTTATATGTGGAAACCTTGTTAGGGAAAAAACCACATTAGATGTTATTCCACAAGATTATACCCAATTAGAAGTATAATGAAAGAAATGAATAGGGAATGCACATGCATTTAGACATACTGCCTAGATCTCACTGCTCAAAGGGAAGACTCACTTCCTTACATAAGACAATCAGATTAAATCCATCTGATGAGGTTGAACTAAAAAATTAGCTTCTACAAAAGCTTGATTACAGTTCTGGTTAGGCACAAAATTAATTCTTTACACTTTGCTCAATCTTCTTCACACTCTGCTCTACACTTGAATGACCTGATCTTTATTTGCACATATCTTGCATATACTTTACATACATTCATGAAGCATACTGTAAAATGAGTAAACAATCGCTCTTATATATCTGCTACATAGATTTACATCAACAACTCTGTCTGCCACAAATAAAGAATAAATTACAACTATCGGCCTCAATACATGAACAAATATTAATGTGCACCAACCTAAGTCGGTCCAACATAGTGAGGACCTAAATCAACATCCTCAAACATGCCAAACAATACAAGATTAATCCATAAGGATCCACAACACGCTACCACCATCATGTCAGCCAAGAACATGAAAACCTTAAATACACAAGGGAAAAATCTTCAATCACGAACACATCGATCAATGCAGAAGTACCACATTGATAGAGCATGATCTAGAAATATCACTAAACACCTTAGAAATGTACGCAACAACTCACTTCACCATAATTACAGTCTCATCTTCTAGAAACACCTACTACAATAACTGAATAACTATAGGAACACATAACTTCATAACTTCCTCAATTCTTGATGCGCACCCCTAAAAATTTTAGACAACATACTAGATAGGCTCAACAACAAACCCTTTAATGTGTTCCTTTTGATCAAAATTTTCATCACTCTGACCTTCTCAACTTCACTGGCTACCTCCAATATATTTATTACAATTTTCTCAATCTCCTCGACATATACAACCTTCAAAATCACCAATACTAATAGTGTTGACATCAATGACAACCACATATCAGCAACACAACCAGAACATCCAACAAGTAATTCAAAATATCATATTTTAATAAATCATTTAACATCCTCTTAAACATTAATCCCTAATAATTAATATGATTTCATTTGAATGTCATTGGTCACCCCATATATTTCTCTATAAGGAAGTTGTCTCACACAAACAATTTTAAATCTTTAATTTAAACTTCATCCTAATCGTCCATATTCTTTATTTCTTATAGAGGAGTTGTCCTTGATTCATAACATGTATTAAATCTACCTTAATTTATAACTATTTTATACCTTCATCCTTTGACATCAATGACAATCTCATCCAATTTATTTGACACATATGATAATTAATCTTCTCAAATTTGACAATATATCCAATAATCTCTCATATTCTTTTGATATTAATGACAATTAATTCAAAAAATACATTGGTTATCCATAATTTCTACCCTAAAAGATTTTAGATAAGAAGGAATGATCATTTCTAATGGTTTGAATAGAAAAAAATTATCATTGTGTGCTCCTACCTAAGCATACATAAATTAATTTTGATCAAATTTTGGTATATGAACTAACTAACACCAACAAATAAGAAAAATTGACACAATTAGTAATGGTTGTAATCAAACAAAACCATGATGAAATGGAGAATGATTTAAACCTCAAAAATTCATCAGATGCAAATGATGAAGAAGAGATGGACATAAATTACATGCTTCAAAGCTACATCTAGAAGGGCATCATGAAATTCACCCAGAATAAAAAATAAAACTTCCTCTCAATATTTAATTATCCTTTGGCACATATAATCTCAAGAAGTGAGAGTCTATTCAAAGATGTCACCACCTTCCATATGATTCAACCTCATTATTTCCCTCTTAATAATTTTATTATTAAAAGTTACATGGTCACCTTTTATCATTTGGAGACCAAAAAAATAATGGTATTACTTGGAATAACTCTAAACGTCAATAGTTATTTTATAAAACAACAAGAACTTTAGTTATTTAACATTTTGGTAAATTGGTCCAAAAGATTTGATGAGTCTAGTTTATGGTTTCATTATTGATAGAGTTTGTTATCCATTTGATGTAGTTGTCATAGAATTTGATGCTTGGATATTGAACTTTTTATAATATTTCCTTAAAGACATAGACTTTGGACATGAGTTTATTTTTCATGCTATATGAACTATCTATGTTAATTTTGAATGTGATTAATGAAAGTCGCTTTGAGATAGTTATGGATATGTAGTTGTTGTGCATACTAATATTTCCATGCAGATATAATTAGAAGCCTACAGCTAGGGAAGATTCCTCCAGCTGGACATTCATCATACCAGTCGACAAGGTGGTCATTTAATGGAGGAAAGACTCTCGGCAGTAAAAAGATTTCTTATTCAAATCAAACCGTAACCACTTTGTAATGGTCTTAATTATTGTTGAGCAGTTATAGGCATTACTGTTGTGCCAGATTCACATTAAGGCAAACATTCGTGAAAAATTGTGTGTGCATGTAGGCACCTCTCCACTTTGTACGCTTTCCCTAATTTGGCATCCTTCGCATTTGTGGGAGTTGACCGCCTTGCTAAGTGATTAGATAAATAAGACTTTGGTGCTCCTTCTGGGGTTTGAATAAGAGGTTGTTCAATTTGATAATGTACTCACACTCTTAAGCTTTTCAGTAATACAGTCATGTTGCTTGATTGTAGTCATGTTTTTTAATGAATGAAATGAAGCTATAAGTTCATGCATCTGAGTTTACATTAGTTTTAGGGGATACTCATCCAACGGGGCCCACTTGGTGAATATTCTGTCTCACACCTTAGTTTAGTTAGGTTTTTATTTTCTATTAAGTAATTAGTTAAGAATCTAACACCGTCTATTCTTACAACCACTAGAATTCCATTCTATGACTATTCCTGCAACCAAAGCAGACATTGTAGTTTCCTATTTGCTCGCTCATATTTTCATTTCTATCATGCATTTCATCTTAGCATAGTTGTTGGTTGATGCTCAAAAATTATGTTATTTCCTTACAAGCAATTTACTTTCAACATTGTGTCTTTCTTAGCTGTATGATGAATATGGCTACTTTGGATTCTTAGTGCACATACAGTGTTGACCCATTTCAAGTTTATGTCCCTGGGTTGACAATTTAAATGCACCTTCATGATGATTGAAATAGCTATTTAGGTTAGATGTCCAATCATTGAATCACATTTGTGAAGGATTAGTTGTTGAATCATTGTAGGAGGCTGACATTTTTGGTGTTGTTGTTGGGGATGGTGTCAAACTAGGGTGTTCTTTGCAGTCATTGATAGTTTTTCTTGCTGTAATGTTTCTCAATGTTGTTCTTAGTATACCCCTCATTTAGGAAAGTAATGACCCCCCTATTCTTTCAGCAATTTTTTGTGTGAGCTAGCTGATAGTGAATTGATATCGTATGCATAAAGAAAGGAGAAGTGATGCTCATGGGAGATTCCTTCCTAACAATCATGATCTATTCTAGATAATTGAGTATTAAAACCTACCAGAGATGAAGAAGAAGAAGAGTCACACCTCTTTGCTGATACATTTCCAGATCTGACCAGTTCCAAAGCTTCCTCTGAAGATAAAAATATGATTGAGAATCCCCTTGATTTGGAACTTCATTAGGCAGGCATTGGTGATGCAAATAGGAATAGACCAAACCAACTAGCTTTTCCTTTCCCCATTTCTCATCAGAACGAAGTAGAAAACCTCAAAAATATCCCTAATTCAGTTCTTCCTAAGTTTTATGGAATTTTCATAGAAGATCATGTACATTATTGTTCAAGTTCGATATAATCTATAGGAGTTATGACTATACCACTAATGCCCATAGGCTTAAGCTATTCCTTGAAACCTTGAAAGAAGTTGTATTAAGATGGTTCATGAGCTTAGGAAAAGATACTATGGAGACCTAGGAGGACATGAAGACAAAGTTCCTTGAGAAATACAAGGATTATTGTAGGGGAAGTGACATGAGAGGAGGAGACATTTTTAGGATGCAATAAAAGGAGGATGAGAGCCTGGAAGATTATATTTCAAGGTTTCTATTTTCCTACAGAAATCTCCACACTATACCTCAATGAAGAATCACTAAAGATTCTTTTCTTGAGAGGAATTAATGATAGTTGCACAGATGCCTTGGAACTGATGGGAGGAGGAGATATCACCCAAGTTCCTTGGGAGGATATCAAGAAGATATGTCATAACTATTCTAGGGAAGCTTCAAAGAAGGGGAGAGCTTACCAATCTTCCATGAGTGTCATCTACCAGTGGAGTTTCAAGGATAGAGATTACTCACTCACTAGTAGACTTCAAGCAAGACATCATAAAAAATATATCTACTCAACTGGATACACTTTAGGCCAAGAAGAAACAAGAGGAGGCAGAGGAAATGTTGGAAGAATATTTCTCTCATTGTAGACAAAAGAAGAAGGATTGCATATGTAAGATGATAGCTAATATTGAAAGCAAGTAGGTGGCACCTGAGTTCAAGCCAATCCAAGGTGAAGAAGATCAAGTCTACTTTGTTGCACAAAGGAGGCCATGGGCCTCAAGACAAGGCATGTCACCAAATCCACTATCTTTTGTTGGGCCATATTTTAATTCTTATTCATCTAGAACCAATGGAAACCCCCATATCCATCCACTTATGGAGGATACCCACCACAACCTTGGAATAAGCCTCTAAATGTCTGGCCCAATCAACAAAACTCTCCACCCCAGTGGCAGCAACCCTAGGGGAATTGGTAGTAGTTTCAAAGGAATTGGTAGCCACCTCCAAGAAATTGGCAGCAAACATCCCAATGAAGGGGAGGACAACAATGGCCAAACTAGACAACCAATTACATGCAACCACCTTCTCAGCCTCAGCAACCTGCTATAATGCCTCCTCCTTCTAGTTCAAATTCAAATGCACCTAAACCTACTTAGCTCCTAGCCTAGCCCACACCTAACCCAAATAATAAACCACAATAGTAGACGGTGTACTTTGCTGATCCAAATCAATTCCCTGTATATGTTGTGAGTGTAAGTAACATCTGCTTACATTCAGGAACTACTTTTCCAACTCCTTCCACACCTATCATCACAGAGCTTCCTGTAGAAGAAGAGGAGCCTCTGAATGTCCCCATTCAACTAGGTGTACCTAAAAATATTGAACCTATTCCAATCAAGTAGTTTGAACCATTACCACCATTTCTCTAGAGGTTGGAAGCTATGAAACAAAAGGAAGAAAAGGAGGACACAAATTTTGACATTCTAGATCAATTGAAGCATATATGTGTCCAAATACCTCTATTTCAGGCCATTAAATATGTTCCAATATATGGCAAGGCAATCAAGGAAGCATGCCTTAAGAATCCAAGCATGAAGAAGAAAGACCCCACTATGGTTCATGTGGTGGGACAGTTGGCTGACATCATGCTTGGGAAAGTAACTATCCCAAAATATAATGATCCAGGGAGTCCTATGGTAGGAGTTGTTATAAATGGGATCTAGATAAAGAATGCTCTGATTGATTTGGGAGCAGAAATAAATGTGATGACTAAGGACATCTTGTAGCAACTAAATGTTGCAAGCATGAGACCTACTCCTACTGTCCTGCAGCTTGCTAATAGTTCTATTGTTAAGCTTGATGGGATAGTAGAGGATCTTGTGGTAACTGTAGACTCTTGGGAGTACCCAATAGATTTTATGATTCTTTCTCCTAAGGCATCACTAGGTGGGTACCCCATTATTCTTGGAAGGCCATGGTTAGCAACAACAGATGCCTATATTGGATGTTGGATAGGAGACATGTCCATTTTTGATGGAAAGAGCATCAAAAATCTTGTTCTCTACCCTCTTGCTCAGCCCTCCCATGATGCAAATGATCCTATGTGGCCACATGTTGGTGAAGAGGAAGAGGAAATTATTTATGTGGCACAAATTATGATTTTCAACAGAAGTTCTTTCATGCAGCTTCAAGATGAAGATGAAGTACTGTCTAACATAATTTAGAACCATTATGAGATAGAGGAAGCATCATCCTCTCATACATCTAATTTTAATGAAACAATGAAGACACTCCTACCCACTCTTCCTATAGCCGCTCATCCTACATACACTCTTCCTGCAACCGCTCTTCCTATAGTTGCTTGTCTTGCAGCCACTCTTCTTGCAACCGCTCTTCCTGCAGCCGCTCATCATGTAGCCACTCTTCCTACAATCGATTTTCCTATAGCAACATGTATGTATCATACATTTCTTCCGTATGAACTCAAGGTACCAAGCATTAGTGAAGCATCTATGGTTGAGTTAACTACACAAGTGCAAGTGTTAGAAGGAAAATATCTAAATGTTAATAGTAAACTGAGTGAAGAACAACAATTGTCATTGGAAAATTTGCTAAGGACCCACCAGTGTGCATTTGTGTGGGATTATCATGATATGAAGGAATTGGACCCTAAGCATTGCACTCATAGTATATATATAAGAAATGAATGTACACTAGTGAGGCAGCCGTAAAGAAGAATTAACCCTACATTGAGACAAATATTAAAAGGGGAACTACAAAACTTGCTAGATGCAAGATTTATATACCCCATCTCAGATAGCTAGTGGGTGTCCCCATTGGTGATTGTGCCTAAAAAAGGAGGAAAGTGGTGAGTTTGTGTTGATTATAGGGAACTTAATGCTACCACCAAAATGGACCATTTCCCCTTACCTTTCATAGATCAAGTTTTGGACTCACTTGCAAGAAAATAGTACTTTTCTTTCCTAGATGGATTCAGTGGCTATAACCAGATCCAAATTGCACCAGAGGACTAGAAAAAGACCACCTTTAATTATCCATGGGGGACCTATGCCTACTCAGTACTTCCAATTGGCTTATGCAATGCACCTGCAAATTTTCAGAGGGCAGTCATTGGGATATTTTTAGATATCTCTCTTGATTACATGGAAATATATATGGATGACTTCACCACTTGTGGAGCTGACTTCAATGAAGCATTGGAGAATCTTAGGAGAGTCCTATGGAGATGTGAAGACCACAATATATATTTAAATAGTGAAAAGTGCTTCATGATGATGCAAGAAGGTGTAGTTCTTGGCCACTACATCTCTCACAAAGGAATTCAAGTAGATCTTGCAAAGATTGAGGTGATCAACAATTTTCCTATCCCTGCAAAACAAAAATATGTTAGGAGTTTCTTAGGACATGCAAGTTATTATAGGAGACTCATCAAAGACTTTATAAAAATGGTAGAACCATTATATAATCTCTTAACTAAACCTGTTGAATTCCAATGGATAGAAGATTGTGACAAGGCATTTTCTGATTTGAAAATAGATTTAACTCATGCTCCTGTACTCAAGGGTCCTAATTGGGAGATTCCTTTTCACATCCATGTAGATGCATCAGACTATTCCATAGGAGCATTCTTAGGACATAAAGAAGGAGCTATTGAAAATGTTATTTATTTTGTCAGCAAAAATCTGCAGGGAGTTGAATTCAACTACACAGTGACAAAAAATGAAATGTTGGTAGTAATATATGCCCTAAACAAATTCAGGCACTACATAACAGGCTACCAAATCTTTGTGCACACTGATCATGTAGCCATTAGATACTTCATGAATAAGCCCCTGATCTCAAAGAGTCTGGAAAGATGGTTCTTGCTAATGCAGGAGTTTGACATGACCATTGTGGATAAACTAGGGAGGCCAATGTTGTTACAAATTTTCTTTCAAGTCTGACTACATCAGAGGAAAATTAGGATGTAGATGAATCCTTCCCTGATGAGCATCTATTTTCCATTAGTGTCTAGACACCTTGGTATGTTGACATAGCTAATTACCTCGCCACAGGGAGAGTTCCTCCTCATTTCTCTCCAAAAGAGAAGAGGGTGCTCATTGAAAAATATTTTCCTTTCTCATGGATTTTTGGATGCTTGTTTTACACTGGACCAGACCATGTCATGAGGAGATGTGTGAGGGAAGATGAGACATATGAAATTTTGCATGCATGTCACAATGAACCCTGTGGAAGGCATTTTGCAACCAAGAGGACATAACTGAAGATTTTGAACACAAGATATTATTGGCCCACACTCCACAAGGATGCAGGGAGATACACAAGGAAGTGTGACAGATGCTAGAGGATGGTCCAACCGACCAAATCTGATGAGATACCACTTCACCCCTAGGTAGTAATCACTCCATTTGATAAGTGGGGATTGGACTTTGTAGGACCCATTGATCCTCCATCACATGGTAAATCCTATATCTTGGTATGCACTAATTATGTAACCAAATGGGTAGAAGTTAAGGCCATGAAGAATGCAAGAGACAATAAGGTTACATAATTTATTTATGAGGAAATTTTCACACGGTATGGGGTTCTGAGAGAGATAGTGACTGATCAAGGAGCTCAATTCACTTCAACCCTTGCTACATCACTAGTCAATGAGTACAAAATCATACATGGGAAGTCTATCCTTATCACCCTCAGGCCAATGGTCAAGTTAAGGTGATCAACAAAGAAATTGAAGCCATTTTGACCAAAATAGTGGCTATCCATAGAAAGGATTGGGAAAGTAGACTACCAGAAGTTGTTTGGGCTTACATAACTACATGGAAAACAAATAAAAGATTCACTCCATTTGAGCTATTGTATGGAAATACGGCTATGATGCCCATTGAATTTGAGCATAAGACTCTTAGGACCATAGTGGATTTGGGGATGGATATCTCTGAGGCACAAAGAGACATAATCATGTAGCTAAATGCTTTGGATGAGATGAGGAAGGAAGCTTTGCATCACAAAGAGGTAGTGCAAAATTAGAGAGTAAAATGGCATGACAAATTCATCAAAGATACACAATTATAGCCAAGTGACTATGCATTGCTCTATGACTCAAGGTATTAGACAATGCAGGAAAATTGTAGACAAGGTGGCTAGAACCATACAAGGTTGCTAAAGTTTTTCCCGATAGGGTTGTTCAACTCACTACCATTGACCCTGTCCGATTTAAGATATTGTTGAATGGTCATCACCTAAGATTGTATCACAAACGAACTTCTAAGGAGGAGTTCCTACAGCAATTCACTTAGCATGCAACACTCGAGCTTCTTGGAGCCAAAGGAAGTGGACCAAGTGTCCTGCCTTCTGGCTAACTAAGGTATGTAACTTGTCATAATAAAGACTACAACTTCTATGGGGGTCCACTTCTTCACCCATCCACCCATTCATTCCACCTTTATCTCTCTTCCACCTCACCACCATTATTTCACTTCACTTCATTTCATTTTATTCCATTCCACCTCATTCGACTCCACTTTCATTACTTGCTCAACTGATTTTCTTGAAAATTGATTGGTACTTTCTCCATAATATTTGCAATAAATATTCTATGAATTCAAGTACATGTGAATCAATTGTTATATCTTAATTGTCTTTTAGTGCATTTATTTATTTTTTGTAAATTAATATGGATGTTCACCATAGCATGTAATTATTCCCTGCCCCTATTAAATCATCCTTTCGCCTCACATGTGAAAATTTAGGTTGGGGGGGAAGAGTGAAAATACCATGTCCATGTGTCTGTCCGTACTGGTTCATGTTAGCAGAATTTAAGTATTGAGCCGATTTGAATTCTGAGTGAGATGCAGCTCGTATTTGTGAAATGACATCAACTGCCACCATTTTTCTTAATCATAGTCTGCATTTATTACTCCTTTACTTCCTTTATTTTCTCCTATCATAATCTTAAGCCAAAAGGTAAAATTCAGCCAATACGAGGATTGGAAATTCGGCAGCATTTCAGCAAGGAGAAGTTTGGTTTTCAGATAAAGATTGTAGGAAGAAAATTTTTGCAGTGTGATTGTTCGATTGCAAACAATGGGAGGTGGGTTGATTCAAAATGAACCCATGGTTCATGATGTATTACTATAGGATGCACCTCTCCTGGATGAGTTTCAAAATTGCACGTGGATAGACTATTTCCTAAAGCTGAATGGTTTTGATGAAGATGTTGCATTGGAATTTTCTCAGACATTGTCTGAAGGAAAGGCCACAATAAAGGGGTTGGAGGTCATGGCCACTAAGGAAAGGATTATAGAATTCATAGGGTTGTCTTTTGATGGTGAACACTACCTTGTTGCTAGATATGTTGGGTTGGCTAGGGCCAAATTTATAGAACTTAGTGACCCTTCATTAAGCATGGACAAACAAGGAGCGAAGAGTATTTCTCTTCCTGAACCATGAAAGAAGGTAGCTATTTTTGTTGTGAAGTATATTACCAATGAAGGTCGTCAGTTGAATCAACATTCCATGCATTTCAAACTCCTGAACCACATGAGGCATGAGAGATGAATGAATGTGCCAAACATGCTATACCACCTTCTTTCAATCATGGAAACCAAGACCCAGAAAGGTAGGGACAACTCTATTTCACACCATTGTCTGATCAAATTATTAGTTGAAAAGTCTTTGCATGATGTGTCTGATATCTCTTGGGAAGAATTCATGAGTATTGATCAAATTAAACTAGAGAATTTGTGAGATAGGGTTTTGCCTCAACGTCATAGGGTTAGTAGGAGGGTGAGCAATGTTCGAGTCACTCTTGAAGCCTCAACTTCTAGAGAAAGCCCTTGTGTGAACCATCTTACAGCTAAGAAAACCATTGAGATTAGTTCTTCTGAGGCCAAAAATTTAGAAAAAGGAAGTTCCTCTCTGGATTCTGATGATGATGCACCTCTTGGCACCCTAATGAGAACTAGGGCACAAAAGAAGAAGAAAAAAATAAGAAAAGGAAAAGTTAAAAACTAGCAGATAGAAAAAGAAGTTCCAAGCTCTAAGAAATAGAAGGTTGGCATTGTTCTTCTTGCAGCAAAGAAAAAATGAAGAAATCCTCCTAGAAAATCAAGGTCAGCTGGGCCAGTCATTGGGGTATCTCTTGAGGGAAGCTCTAAACTAGGAGAAACATCACAGGAGGATAAAAAAGCTCCAATGGAGCAGGAGAATGTCAAGGAAAGAGACATATTTGAGGAAACAAAAAACTTAACACTAGAAGATCTTGCTGACATCACTAAACAAGTTGAAAGTTGAGGGTATGAGGAAAATCAGGAGCTCCTACAGCAAGTGTAGAAGCTAGAGCTCTTGCAACAAGTGCAGAAGCTAGAGCTCTTGCATCAAGAACAAAAGCAAGAGTTCCTAAAGCATGAGTAAGAACAAGAACTTGAGGCCCTGTAGCTAGAGCTAGAGAATAGTCAAAACCCTTGTAGTAGGAATTGGCTGAGCAAGGAGAAGCCATGCAATTAGTACTCTATGAAGAACAAGTAAAAGTGTCAGGAAATTTTTTGGTAGGAATACACAGGCCCTCTGATTCTTCAATGCACAAGGTAGTCATGAACTTATGGAAATAAGTGCAGAGGAGGGAAGAAGAATGGAAAGAAGAGAAACACAAGCTCAAGAGGGAAATTGAAAAGAGAGATAAGGAGATTGAGGATAAGAATGAAGAAATTTCTACTTTAAAGAAGAAGGTGGATGACATGACAACTTTAGTACCTTAGATATTAGAGTTTCAGGCTCCTCCGAGGGTTGACACTCTATATTTAAAGGAGAAGCATATTTATTTTAAGCTAGCAATGATTGTTTCAGGTTTGAACCCCTCCATTGAGACCCCTACTAAATTTTTCAACGCTCATCATATTTCTCCTCCTGAAATGAAAAATTTGTTGTGTAAATTTTATTTATATAATTTTTCTATGACCCAAGACCATGATTGGAATCCACTGTTGTATGTTGGGGATGTTTAATTAAGGGCATTCATGTCCTAGATACATAAAGAAGTAATTTGTGGAAAGCAATACAAGAATTATAGACAAACTGAATCCAACATTCCCCTACCCATTAGGGTTGAATCTAGAAATCCAAGAGATATTTTCATGGATTGAAATAGAATTCTCTACCGACCAAGTTATGGTACTGGGATCCTGTCTGAGAGAGAGGAAACTTATAAAGAATATGAGAAGGTAGAAAGAACCAAAGGGGAATTTTTAATGGGATACCTGTCACAAAGGTGGAATGACCTAACTGATGATTTGAAACAAGTTGAGCCTCATTCCACACATAACTATGTTGTAACACTTAAAAGAAATGATAGATATATACAAATTGGAAGGGAAAAGGGAAAACTCTAGCTTCCACTGAATTTTAATCCACCTATCCTGCTTTGGCCTGTGCCAAATTTTAGGTACTACCAATATGACATAGCTGTAGAGAAATAAAGATGGAGCAGGTTGGACAAACAACAAGGATTCTATTGGGATCCTAATTTGGACAGAGTAGAAAGTAATGTTGGACAACTAGCTATTACAAATTTTAGGGCATTGACCAAGCAAAAGCACAACTCTCCCTTTGCTGGAGGACCAACAAGATCTTAGGTTGGGGGGACTTATGAGTCTAGTTTATGGTCTAATTAATGATAGAGTTTTGTATCCATTTGTTGCAGTTGTCATAGACTTTGATGCTTGGATATTGACCTTTTTATAATATTTCCTTAAAGCCATAGACTTTGGATAGGTGTTTATTTTCATAACCTTTAATGATATTGACATTCTATATGAACTATATGTGTTAATTTTGCATGTGATTAACGAATGTCACTTTGAGATAGTTATGGATATGTAGTTGTTGTGCATACTAACATTTCCATGTAGATATAATTAGAAGCCTACAACTAAGGAAGATTCTGCTAGCTAGACATTCACCATACCGGTCGACAAGGTGGTCATTTAATGGAGGAAATACTCTCTGCGGCAAAAATATTCCTCATTCAAATCAAACTGTAACCACCTTGTAATGATCTTAATTTTTGTTGAGTAATTATAGGCATTACTGTTGTGCCAGATTCGTGTTAAGGAAAACATGCCTGACAGATTTTGTGCACGCATAGCCACCTCTCCACTTTCTGTGCTTTCCCTAGTGTGGAATCCTCTACATTTGTGGGAGTTGACCACCTTGCTAGGTAATTAGATAAATAAGATTTTGATACTCCTTCTAGGGTTCAAATCAGAGGTTGTTCAATCTGATAATGTACTCACACTCTTAAGCTTTTCAGTAATACAACCATGTTGCTCGATTGTAGTCATGTTTTTCAATGAATGAAATGAATTTATAAGTTTGCACATCTGAGTTTACATTAGTTTTAGGGGATACTCATCCAAGGGGGGCCACTTGGTGAGTATTCTGTCTCACACCTTAGTTTAGTTTAGTTGTTATTTTTTGTTAAGTAATTAGTTAAGAATCTGACACTTTTTGTTCTTACAACCACTAGAATTCCATTTTGTGACTGTTCATGTATCCAAAGAAGATAGAGTAGTTTCCTATTTGCTCACTCATATTTTCATTTTTTTCATGCATTTCAGCTTAGCATAATTGTTGGATGATGCTCAACTCTTATGTTATTTCCTTATAAGAAATTTAATTTCAGCATTGTGTCTTTCTTATTTATAGGATGAATATGGCTACTTTGGATTCATAGTGCACATATAGTGTTGACCCATTTCAAGTTTACATCCTTGGGTTGACAATTTAAATGCACCTTCATGATGATTGAAATAGCTATTTAGGTTAGATGTCCAATCTTTGAATCACAACTATGAAGGCTTAGTTTTTGAATCATTGTAAGAGGCTAACAAGATTCACTTAGGATTAAAAAGATATGAGAGGAATACATCCAAATATTTGTAGACATCACATTTACACTAAACATATGAGACTAGTTTTCCAACATTAGCATCTTAATTCCATACTTAGAGAAATAGTCAAAACTTATCCAAGTAGGATTTATTTACCCAATATCGGATAGTAAATGGTTTTCAACTATGATGGTCATTCTAAAGAAAGGAGGAAAGTGGAGAGTCTATGTATATTACATAAAAATTAACAAAGCAACCTACAAATACTATTTTCCTCTTTTGTTTATTGATTAGGTGATATATAAACTAGTTGGAAATACCTAATTTCATTCTTGGATGGATTTAATGGATATAACTATATGTAGGTTGCCTCATAAGATTAAGACAAGACCACTTTCACATGTTCATGGGGAAACTTCGCATATAGATTTCTTCCATTTGGGCTATGTAATGCTCCCACTAAATTTAGAAGAGTAATATTAGCTATTTTATTGAGTTGGTGAATGATTGCATAGAAATCTACATGGATGACTTCTCAGTGCATGGACACACATTTCAAAATGTGTTGCACAATTTATATAAAGTCCTCCAATGATGTGAAGAGCATCATCTATTCCTCAGCCATGAAAAATGTCTTATTATGGCCCACCATGGGACTATTTTAAGACATCACATCTTTGTAGAGGGTATTAAGGTTTGTCCTAAGAAGATCAAGGAAATACAAAGGTTAGAAGATCGAAAGACACAAATTTATGTGTGTAGTTTTTGTGGGAATTGTAGTTACTATCGTCGATTCATATAAAAATTAAAAAAAATTACAACACCCATGTTTTCTTTACTCTAAAAGTATTTTGAGTTCTCTTAGAATCTAGAATACCAAACCTAATTTGAAACCATTAAGGAAGAGTTAAAAAATTCCATAGTGTTATGTGGAACCAACTGGGAATTATGAATTTATATTTACATAGATACCTCAAATGACACCAATGGTCTAGTCCTTGGACAAGAAGATGAAGATAGAGGTAAGTATGCCATTTATTTCATCAATGAAAACTTGACTCCTATTGAAGAAACTACACTACTATGAAGATGGAATTCTTAGCCATTTTACATTCCCTTAAAAAATTATGCCATTATATCATAGGATGTAAGGTAATAGTATACATAGACCCTTCATCTATTAAACACTTAATGAATAAATCTACTATGAGTGAACAAATAATCATATGGTTGTTAATTCTCTGGAAACTCAACATAACTATCATAGATTAAACCTGAAAAAATTAACAAGTAGTTATAGTTTTTAGTCTAGGATAGAACATGAAAGAAGGAAATGAACTTATGAAAGATGGGTTTCCAGATGAGCAATTTTTTTATATATTTGTGCATACCCCTTGGTTTGTTGATGTAGCGAATTATTTAGCCACATGAGAATTGTGAAAGATGATTTTCTATATGAACATGTGAAGGAAGGATATAATTTTATAGTTGAATGAGAGTTGATGAAACTTACGACCTTATAAGATCTTGTCATGATGATACCTCTAGAGGATATTATTTTACAAAAAGAACTTAAATTAAGATCTTAGAAGTTTTATAGCATTGACCCTAAAGGCACAAAGATGTTAAAATATATGTTCAATAAGATGATGAGTGTAAATGAATGGGAGACCAACAACATCCTATGAAATGACCCTCTAGCCTTAGGTGGTCCTAGAGCCATTTAAAACTAGGGATTAGATTTCACAGGACCCATTGATCCACCAACTTAGGGTAAGGAGTACATACTTGTGTGTACAAATTATCTTACAAAGTGGGAAAAAGTTCAAGTGTTTAAAGTATCCAAGGAAGAACAAGTAGTATATTTCCTCTACAACACAATATTCCTTAGATTTGGAGCATCTAGATCTATTCTGACATACCAATGAACCCAATTCATGTCAAAATATTTTTCACTTTCATTGATCTTTTTCAAGTAAGCCATAAAATATTTGCATTATACCATCCTCAATAAAATGGTTAGTTGGAAGTGACTAATTCAGAGTTAGAAGACATTATCAAAAAATAGTTTCAACCAATAGGAAATATTAGGCTAGGAAATTTCATGAAGTTGTATGGTCATATAACATTACCTGGTAATCAACTACATGTTTTTCACTGTATGAATTAATTTTTGGGAAGAAATGTATCCTACCAATTGAAGTTGAGAACCAAAAGTCGAGGATAGCTATGGATATAGGCTTAAATCTAGGCAAAGCTCAAGTGGAATGCATACAACAACTAAATGAATTAGATGAATTATGATTGGAAGTCATACACCAAACTAAATTGATGCAACAACAAAGGAAATCATGGCATGATTGTCATATCAAGAAAATAAAATTTCACAAAAGAGATTGGGACTATTGTTTGATTCAATATCAAAGATATTAAAGGAAATATTTGAAAAAAATGGTGAGGACCTTATGAGGTGGATGAGGTATTTGATAATGGAGTTGTGAATTTAAATCCAATTAATGGTAATGCACAAACACTTCTAATGAACTGTAATAGACTAAGTTTATACCAAGAACTAGCGAACAAAGAATATTTCATTCAAATGACCAAAGGACAAGCTAAACTTTTTTGTGTAAAGATATTTTTCTATTTAGTAGAAAAATGCAGGTAACTCTTTAAACCTATAAAAAAATCATTCTATATATATACATGTTTCTTTCATAGTTTATGTTTCTTTTGTAGTTCATATTTACTTTGAAAGAATCCTTTCAATGATCCTTCAAAAGATGTTAGGGGCAACAACTAGAGAATTGATACCATATTTCACAAAAATGGGTTCTTTCCTTTCTCCAAGTTCAAAGGCAGCCATGATAGGTAGGATTCTTCCATAAGGTTAGTAAATTCATCTTCAAGACAACTAGCCATTCAAGGGTAACCAAAACTCACAATCACCCAAAAGAACCCTTTGGCCTCTAATCTAGCAAACACACTCAGATAACCACTTACAAGGGCTCTCACAATCAATGAATGATCTTTCCTACACAAACTGTCTGTTTACCCTAGTAGCCTATCAAAATGGGTGTTTCAGACATAACTTGCAAGGAATTCATGACCTTCAAAATGTAGAGACACTTTTAGATACCATTATTCCCATTTACAAATATACCTCAAAACTAGGGTAGGGTCCTTTGTTCGGAATCCTTCAAAAAATGACTATCCTATTTCTGGGTTAGGCCTAATTAGGTCTCTAAGCATGTCACCAATGGACTCAAGGCTTCCAAGGTTCTCAATTCATACTCTATCACTTTGGGAACATCCTACAAGGTCTCAAACAGCTATTCCAATTCCAAGGGTTCTCCTCCAATAGCATGTAACAAGTTTCACCCACTTACTAGGGCTTCTAGGCTTGAGACATATAGATATTAGACCTTCACTACTTCTCCACACGCGCAAACTTCATACTCTACCTCTGCGACTTAGAGAATTCAAATTACATGCTGTCACAATACATTCCATTGAGTTTGAGGGATTTTCACCAGTGGAATGGGATTTTATGCATTATTTTCAGTCACTGGTTACCCTATCTAGGGTTTCAACCAGTTTACAGAGAAATAGACACAAATTGCTTTAAAAAAATGAAATTACATGAAAAAAACACCAAAAATAAGTAGAATCATAGTATTTTCATCTCCAAATGGTTTGAGATTAGAAAATGATCGTACAGAACCGTACCACAAAGAAGAACAACAATAAAAATGTGAAAAATATAGAAAACAGAGTTATCTTTATTGTTTTTCTCCAAAAAATAATCAATCAACCTCATGGCCAATGATACAAGGCCTTTTAAGGCATTTCCAACTGATTCCCAATGTCTACTAACTGCATTTCAACTTCCAATGGTTCATCTTCCCATCTGACAACAAAATGCAAAGTTTCTTTTAACACATTTGCAACTTTTTGCAACATTTACAATATCTTAACTTAACTCCTAGGACCCTACAAGGACACCTACAAACATAAAATTGTCTAAGAATACATTATTATATGAAGACAAATCAAAATAAAATAAAATTTCCACTTTGACCACCTTGAGGCATGAAAGCACACATAGGTGCCCCTACACCATACTCCCAGAGAAGAAAAGATTCAAGCTCCTCTTGAATGGAGGGTAGCAACATGAGAGCCATGTTTGGAATTGTTTGCTTGATGTATTTAAGTCTCTGCACATTGTCTTCTTTGGAACAATTTCATGATTTATTCATCTTCACTTTAGTTTTCTTGAACACCTGGAAAAATTAGTTGAACTTGTCAATACAATCATGTCCTCCATCTGCACCTCTACCTTGTAACTAATCCTTTTGTCCTTGATGGATTTCATGTATGCCAATAGTACCTTGCTATCCTTCAGTGGCTTATTTCATTTTCACCTAGGTTTCTCACCTCTCAAGTCTGCAATCTCATCAAGATCACTTTGTCTTCTCTCTTTGTCTCTAACCATCATGTCAGCAAGTATGGATTCTTGATAAGTGTTACTACCCTCTTCTAAAAGTAGAAAATCATAACTAACCTTGGTACCTTCAGCATTACAGTCACTAACATCTGTAACTCTCTTTTGCTGCTCTACTTGTAGTGGATGTTGGTCTAAATGTCCATCTTCCATCTATAAATTAGTTTGATCCTTATGTTGCTCCATACTTCCTTTTCCCCTCAAACATTTCTTGATCAACCCTACCATATCTTTCACAACAATCCTCTTGCATGTAGCTTCCAAATTCCTTGCATTTGCAACCTTCCAAACAAGTGTAGCATTTGTATTGACACCATCTCTTCCTTGAGACACATTACACTCTTTGTTTTTTTTTCATAGGCTACTATGTATGACAAACCAGACCCTAGTACAGAAGCCAAATAGTGACTAGCATCTCTTCATGGAAGCAAAAAGTCAAAAATTTATCAACCACTATGTCTACATGATCCTTGAATTCCTCCTGAACTTCCCAAGGCAACTCTTTAATCCTTGTTGATGTTAGAACAATCCTAGGCTTTCTCACCATTGTATTACCTACCTCTTCCTCTTTTATTGGTTTTGAAAACTCCTATGTACCCATTGACATCACCCTAGAATCCACTTGTGGGTTTTAGTTATCATCTTGCAATGGTGTAAGGGTGTAGGAAACTCCATATTTTCCTATAACATAGGTGTTTTTCCTGCCATCATATTTGGCACTCCTATCATTCTACCAAGGCCTCCCCAAAAGCAAATTGAAAACATCCATTGGTATTATGTCACATTAAACCCTATCCTTGTATCCCCTATGTGAAAATCAACCCAAATTTGTTCATTTACAACTACTTGTTGCCCTTTATTAAGCTAAGAAACTATATATGGAGTGATATGAGGGATTCTTTTCAACTTAAGCTTTTCAACCATTTCAACTGAAACCAAATTATTTGTACCACTGGAATCGATCACTACTTTCCAACATTTACCTAAGCACTTACACATAGTTCTGAAAAAGATACTTCCTCTATGGAGGTTCCATGTCCATTGGCACTTTTATCAAAGTTCTTCTCACCATGAGAGACTCACCAAATTTTGGATCAACATTGTTTGATGAAGAGTTCACACTTTCATTGTCCTCTACTTGTGTAAATTTATTTCTTCTTTCTCCTCCAAATGAAGTAGTGGACTGATTTTGAGTACATTTCTATGCTTTATGGCCTAAAAATTTATTGCATGCATAACATTTCCCTATAAATCCATTTGAACCTCCTCTTTGGCTTACAAATTTTCCCCTTGAATCTAATCTACCTCCTCTAAATCCACTTCTTGAATCTACAGCTTATTCTTGGACTTTACTTTCCTCTCCTTGACTCTTATGTGACTATCCCAAATCAGAAAATGGCCCTCTTACTCTAGTATTTTTTCCTCTACCCCTACTTTTATTTTCTTTCCTTCCCCTCAATTTATCTTCAGCCTTGATGGCCAATTGATAACACTCCTCTACCATTCTTGGATTGGTGAGGATCCATTCATCTTTAAGGTTGTATCTCAACCCATTGAGGTATCTTGCTACTTTCTCCTCATCATCTTCTACATGACCTACCCTTATGCTCAATTTTTAGAGCTCCTTCATATAGGAACTCACATCCATATCCTTCTACTTAAGGTTTTGAAGCCTTTTGAATAGCTGAATGGTGTAGTCACCGAGAAGGAATTTTCCCTTGAGTTAGCAACCATCCTATCCCAAGAGGTGATTTTAGACTTCCCCTTCTTTCTCCTTTCACTTTGTACATAATCCCACCGAAGTCAGGCATGGCCCTTCAACTTTGTTTTGGCCACATTTACCCTTTGCTCCTTTGGCACATCTTCATAATCAAAGTAGTTATCTAATGCTCCTATCCAATCTAGGAGTTCCTCACTATCCAACTTTCCTCCATACATGGGTAAATCCATCTTGATCTTAGGACCTTCTCCCTTGACTGCTTTCAATATTTTTGCCATCCTCAAGTCATCAAGATCCATCTCTTCCTCAGACCCTTCTTGGGAACTTCCCTTTTCCCTTCTTCTTGGTCACTCAAATATTTTGTGACCATTCCTCTCTTTTGACTTATTTCTAGGGTAGCAAGCCTCTCCTTCAATTCTCTCATCTCTCTAACATGTTTTTCTTTCAATTCATTCACCTCTTTGGTAATGGGATTCCCTTTTAGAGGAATCTTATTCCTTCTGCAACTCAAATTTTCTTCTTCAAATAAAACCTATGCTCTGATACCAATTGGATTTAGATCAAGGGAAACAAATATACAATTGATACCATATTTCACAACAATGGGTTCTTTCCTTTCTCCAAGTTCAAAGGCAACCATGATAGGCAGGCTTCTTCCACAAGGTTAGTCAATTCATCTTCAAGAAAATTAGCCATTCAAGGGTAACCACAACTCAAAATCATAAAAAATGACCATTTGGTCTCTAATCTAACAAAAACACTTAGAAAACCACTTAAAATGGCTCTCACACATCAATGAATGACCTTTCCTACACAAGTTGACCCTTTACCCTAGCAGCCTATCAAAACTAGTGTTTCAAACATAACTTGCAAGGAATTCATGACCTTCAAAATATAAAGACACTTTCAGATACCCTTTTTCATATTTACAAACATACCTCAAAACTAGGGTAGCATCCTTTGTACGAAATCCTTCAAAAATTGACTGTCCTATTTCAGGGTTAGGCCTAATTAGGTCTCTAAGCATGCCACCAATGGACTCAAGGCTTCCAAGGTTCTCAATTCATACTCTAGCACTTTTGGAACATCCTAAAAGGTATCAAACAACTATTCCAACTCCAAGGGTTCTCCTCCAATAGCATATAATAAGTTTCACCCACTTACTAGGGCTTCTAGTCTTGAGACATAGAGATATCAGACCTTCACTGCTTCTCCATACGTGCAAACTTCATGCTCTACCTCTACCACTTAGAGAAGTCAAATTACATTTTTTTACAAGCCATTCCACTAAGTTTGAGGGATTTTCACCAGTGGAATGGGAATTTATGCATTATTTTCAGTCACTAGTCACCCTCTCTAGGGTTTCAACCAGTTTATAGAGAAGTGAGCACAACTTTCTTGAAATAAAATGAAATTACATGCAACAAACACCAAAAGGAAATATACTCATAGTATTTTCATCTCCAAATGTTTTCATATTAGAACATGACTGTATAGGCCCAGACCAAAAAGAAGAACAACACTGAAAACATGAAAATTGTAGAAAACAAAGTTATCTTTATTTCTTTTCTCCAAAAATTCATCAATCAACCTCATGGATGATGATACAAGGAATTTTAAGGCATTTCCAACCGATTCACAATTTCCACTAACTATATTTCAACTTTCAATGGTTCATCTTCCAATTTGACAACAAAATGCAAAGTTATTTTTACAACATTTGTAGCTTTTTGCAACATTTACAATATCTTAACAACTTAACTCCTAGGACCATACCAAGACACCTACAAACATAAAATGGTCTAAGAAGACCTTATTATATGAAGACAAATCAAAATAAAATGAAATTGCCACTTTGACCACCTTGAGGCATGAAAGGACACATGGGTGCCCCTACACCAATGTTCCTATTTCCTTTGATAGAATCCTTTGAATGATCCTAAAAAAATGTGTTCATGTTTTCTTTGGAAGCATTTTAGCAATGCTTTGAAAGTTAGTTCATGTTTCCTTCAAAATCATCCATTCAACAATGCTTTAAAAGGTTGTTTTTGTTTCCTTTGGTATAATCCTTTCAATGATGTTTCAAAAGAATGTTCATGTTTCCTCTAGAAGCATCCTTTCAATGATGTTCTGAAATATTTTCATGTTTCTTTCAAAAATATCATTTCAACAATGCTCCTAAAAATTGTTTGTATCCCTCTAGAAGCATGCTTTCAAATATTCTCTAGAAAAGTCATTTATATATTTTTTAAACATAAATTTCAAATTTGTGTCTTCAATGACTCCTAAATAGCACATTCCAAAACCTTGAAGAAGAATATGGACAAAAACTTCAAAATTCTAGTCACCGCTAGAAAATAAATGATTTTCTTTGTATTAGGAGCATACATCAGAAGAAATAAATGACAAAAACATTAAATCCTTAGAATGAAAATCACAAAGGGGCAATAGGTATGTACATTAATTATTAATTACGAATGCAATGACAATTATATAATCAATTAATTAAGAATGATTTTTTCCATTCATAATAGTCATTTGTTGGTAAGTTTGTGTCCCCTTTTCTTGACTCACATATAAGAAAGGTCACAAAATAACAACACACGAGAATTGCCATTAGATTAATTAGTAAAACCATTCATTTGTCTCATTCTCTATAATGTGATTTTTGTAAGTGTAAATAAAGTCATTATTATACCTAGTTAGCTAATCATCTTTCAAATGGTTGATATATGTGTTCTCATGACTTGAAAAACCTATTGACACTTTCTCACCCACTTTTCAAGTGAGCTTACAAGTGTCCCACCTATGGAGGGGTAGTCAAAGTTTCACTCCTACCTTCTCACCTCCTCATCCTTACCTATAAATGCAAAGCTTGATCATTGTATTTTCACACTCTTCATTTTGTAATTTTTTTTATAGACATACTATTGTGCTTATTTTGTTCACTTGGGTAAGTTTGTTTCATGATATCAATGGCATTATCCAACATGGTATCAAAGCCATGAGAGCACATTCCTTCCTGCATTGAGGTGACTCCCATACATAGCCCTATCAATGGAGCATCATAGAGCCAAACAAACATCGCTAGTGCATCCATAAGTCTTGAGAAATTAAAAATACCTTTTATTTTGTCAATTTCAATAATCTTTAATTTTTACAAATTTTTGGACTTCTATGCCAAATATACAAAAGTTGTAAAAAAATGATTTTTAAGCAAAGGGCCAATTTGACCCTCTCTCATCTCCTCATGAGACCATCAACTACATTTATCTACACCTTTTATCAACTCCATTTATCACTATTGTTGAGTATCATCAACATTTATAGTTTTCCTTTTGATTTGGGTCACTTTTAATGCTAGTTGACTCACAGTCTCTCCAATTCTAAGTAGCATCCTTTCAAAGATTTGCACAAAACTTTAGTGTATTTTGATAATATTTTTGGCACATTAAGCATGTACGTGTGAGTTGACTCCTCATCTAATCTCTGCAAATCTTCAACCAAATCCAATCTACACAAAGCTTTGACCAAATCCATACAGTCAAATATTTTCCAACATACCTTGCTACATGGTGAACACTTGCATATGTATTAGTGTTACCATGAAGAATAGAGGAGGATGAATCTTCACATCTTCTACATGCCCCATGTGCTTTCATTGCCTTCTCTAGACCAGAACAACTATCTCCATGTAGCTTATTTGGCTTAAACTCATCGAACCACACTTTCCAAATTGGCCTTTGCCACCACAAGCACCCCAAGACTAAGGCTTTGTAGAAAAAATCATAGGAGTTAATTAATCTAACATTATTTTTTCCTAGTCGCTATAGTTAGATTTAACATTGTGTTAAAATATTTGAAAAGGGGGGATTTTTTATTTTTCCAAATGAAGGGTTTCAAAGTGTGAATGGTCGATAGAAAGTTGGTTCCATTATCGATGTTTTAATGTCGATGAATTTTTAAAATTGTAAATTTTTAATCTATTTTTTTAAACTCCAAAACTCAAATCAGGATATCTCAAATGAATTAGATCAGACATCTCAAATCTACACATATGAAGCTCCATGGAAAATGCATGGCATGAACTCAAGTAACTACAAGGATAACAAATTACATCTTGTAATGGGTAGTTTCTTTGAGGATTATAACAATTATGTATAAGTTGTGCAACTTGATGAGGAAATGCATGAAATAAAGCATGATACCAAACTAGTATTTGATCTCCCTTACCTTGCAACCTAGATGATGTTTGTTCCTAACAAAGAAATTCAAAAAACAAATATTCTAGCTACTATTGGAGACTATCTTTGTATATGAAAAATTAATGAGGATGGAGTTGAGTTAAACGATTTTTTTTTTATTAAGAAGGGGAAAGGCCCCCCTAACCCTTACATAGCAGAGAAAAACACTAAAATAGCCAAAAAAACAACAAAGACAAGGCTAGCCTACTAAACTAAACAACAAGAAATAAAAAAACAACAAAAATAGATAACAATATAACCCTAGTAAAGGGTAATCCAATCTAAAACCATGGCACCCAGAGTGCCCTTCTAGTCAGAAGCTCCACAAGCAATGAATTTCTTCTTCTCCTTCCTTAGGACTTCATCTGACACACCTCCTTTTTGTTTCTTCTTTTTCCTTTTATCCAACATGGATTTAATTGTGATAACTCTAACCACAATTTTCCTCATTGGAGTATCAGTGATTTTCACCAGCTTGTTCATGACTTTTCCAAATTTATAATTCTATGTTGATAGAGTTTGAAAGAATCATACGCATTGGCCCACTTATCTTTGTAGATTGGGCATTCCTTAGAGTCTTTCACATTTTCAAAATTCTCAACCTTAACTTGAAGATCTTCAATTTCAGCAAGACAGGTCTACACATAATCTTCTTTACAGGCAGTATTCTCATTGGTATCTCTAACAATTTTTTCACTAGTCTCTCTATTCTCATCAATATAATTCTTAATATTGTTAAGATCCTCAAGAACATCAATACTATTAATACTATCTAATTCTCCATCCAGAGACAAAATAAACAAAAGGGAGAGAGAAAGGGAGTCATAAACAATATTATCTAGGGACATAATATCACCAGAGATATCCCCTTTACCAACCATATCTTCCTTCTCCAGTCTAGCCACATGAGTAAAGGGTTTGAAAAAAGCAACAAAGATTTTTTCTAGTCTAGTGGACCTCCTTCCCCTAGAATAAATTGTGTTCTCTTCTTTAGTACTCTCGCCATTCAATATATCTATAGCAAGCTAAGAGACTTAGTGTGAGTAAGAAGTTTAACCAAGATTTTCTTCTTGTTAGAGTCTCACCATTCAAGATATCTATAGCAAGCTAAGAGACTTAGTGAGAGAAAGAACTTTAACTGAGATTTTCTTCTTGTTAGAGTCCTTCCTTTTGAGAGACCAAACATACTTCATTCCAATATTCATATGAAGAGGATAAATATAGTAATCCCCTTTATCTTTTAAGGACAAAAAAATCTCTTCAGGACTAGGTTAATTAGCTTTAATATTATTACTAATTCACCCTATTATTAGGTTTTTCCTTTTTGGATGCAAGGGTAGATGGGGACATACCAAATACTTTTCCTAGTGTATGACAATTGGAAGGGGAATCTTAGTAAAAGAAATTTTTTTCTTCCCTTTATCCTTGAGTTAAAAAAACTTGTTAAATAACAACAAAAACAATGAGTTTTATGCACCCTTAACTTCGTATTATTGGAATGTGTTATAATCATGCATTAGCTAATTATTAATTATTAATTATTAATTATTAGTCTAATTGATTCTCATGCACTTAAGCTAAACTTAGGAATGATTTACTATGTTAACTAGAGAGCTACTATTAAATCATTTTTTCCTCATTGCATGAGGTGTTGATGCTTGTCATGATCTAATCCATTTCTCATTTAGGGTTGCTCCCATATAGCACTCAACCCTCATTGTATTATCTCTTTTGAGATTTCATACCTTTTGATAGAAATATCAACCTTTAAGGACTCTTGTTTTCCTTGAAGATTCTTGAGGCTCATTCTATAAATTTTTTTTGTTGAGGAATATTGCATATATTGTTTGAAGATTTCTTGCATGGAAAGTTTCTTTGTTTGTTGTTTGATCATGTGGCTTGTGTTTTTCACAATTCTGACATGGTATTAGAGCGTGGATTCAATGAACCTCTTCTTGATTTATGAGGTTTTTTTCTTCAACAAGGGTTATAGGCTTCAAATTTGGAATCCCCTTTTCTTTTCTTTTTGCAAGTTTTGCAAGTGAACAAAATTTTGGTGCATTTAGAACCAAAAAAGAGTCTTCCCTTGGATTTAGAACTATCAAGAAAGTCAAATTTGGATTTTTTGGCCTGATTTGGATTCTCGAGGTCAAATATTTTGAAACAATTACTTTTTTCCAAATTCGGAGGGTGGCTACAATTTTAGGGCATTTTGGGTTGAAAAGAAGCTCACAACTACATTTAGGAGGCTGATTTGACAAATTTTGATATATAATTCACTATTTTGGATTTGGGAGCTTCTGAGGAATGTTTTTTTGCTAGAGAAGTTGTACGACCTCCCCAACATGCGGATCGAGGTAAAAAATTTCCATTTTTTTTCCTACGTATATTTAAAAAATAAATCAAAATATAAAAATATAAAAAAATCCCTTTCTTAAGGCACAACACGAGTTTTTTTTATAAATTATATTAAAAATAATTTATTGGGGAGTACCAAGGTACCTGCCCCCTACCGTGGCAGGGATGATAGGTCCCTCAGGCCACATTGCCTGCCATATGGTAGAGCGACAATCCTCGAGGGCCTGGGGGTGGCACACTGGGCTCTGCCCCTGCCCCCTATTAAATTCTTCCAGTATATATATGTTTTTAAAAGGGTTTTTTAAAATATTTTTCCTTATCAAAAAAAAGTTGTATATATTATATATTTTAAAATATAATACTTTTTTATGGATTTTTCTAACTTCAAAATTAAAAAGTTATTTGCAATTTTTATTTGCAATAAATCAAACTACTATCTACCTAGATATTTTTTTTATCAGCACACTAAATTTGATAGACCTCTATCTTTGGAGGTATTTTTGACAAATTTGGCAGAGGATTATGTTTTTTCCCTACTCAACCCCTCTCTGTTGGGCTTTTTCAGTTTTGCAACTAACATTCCAAAGGCCATATCTCGACCATAGAGTGGTATTTTCCAATGCAATTTTTTTTGAAATAGGGTAGAATTTCATGCTCTTTGTAGTGGTGTAGGTATTTTCCAATCTAGACTTCTATTTCTTTTTCTAAAATTCAGTTTTCTCAGTTTTTTTTTTGTTTAGTTCTCATTTTGGAGACTTCAACGGGCCATATCTTTTGCATCTAGACTTTTTTTGGGTGTCATTTTTTGAAAGTGCATGTTTTTCATGTACTTCATCATGGTGCTACTAGTTTCCTCATTTTCTATCAGACAATTGTATTTTCAGTATGTAGTATTCTTTTAAACATTATAGGCTTCCACTATATGCATTTTTTATTATGTAAACACACTAAGATATAGTTCCATTCTACTGTATATTTTTTGGGGATTTTGTACATCATATTGTGCCTTTTGTAATTGCCCTATGATAAAAGTGCCATGGGGGGTTGATGTTTTCCTTTGGTTTATCATCACACCTTTGTCAAGTGAGTTTACCTTCCATGACAACAGTGAATCCTAGTGATTCTTGCCTCATGTGTGTGTGCCTTATTTTGCACACCCTTTATTTGTAGGTTGTTTTTCTCCTACATGCACTTCTTGGTTTAACATAGTTTCAGTTTACTTTTCATGGCTCTCCCTTTTTAGCATTAGGGGCATTTCTATTGTTGGTGTTGATTCTTCCTTGGTTTTATGTTGGAGTGAATTATGTATATAGTGTTTGTTCCTATGTACTTTCAGATGCAACATACATTAGTGACTAGTTACATGTATTTCAGTGAGATGCATAGTTTACCATATGGATATTCTTGCATTCCTATTTCTTGAGGTTCTTCATGTCAGCACTATATCAGTCATCATTCAACAATAGTCTATAGCTTCTTTGTGCTTCGGTGATGCTCTAAAAGTTCCTCTTTTTTGGGACATTCTTGGTTGGAGCATTTTTCAGTCCTTCACTAACTCTTGTTTGGAGGATTCTTCAGTATTTCACTTGTATTTCTCCTTTTTGGATAGTTTTTTCCCATTGTGGTTTTCTCTTGTTCTCTAGTTGTGAGAGATCTTTTGTTTGTACATGGGAACCTCACCAGGCCTTGTTTGTTGGGAACCTTCATACATTATTTCTTTTAGGGTTTCTAGCTACTCCCTAAGTTCATCTTAAGTGGGCTGTTAGAGTAATCATGTATTAGCTAATTATTAATTAATCTTTAATTAATTATTAGTCTAATTTATTCTCATGCACTTAATCTAAACTTGGGAGTGATTTACTATGTTAACAAGAGATTTATTATTAGATTATTTTGTCTCATTGTATGAGATGTTGACACTTGTCATGATCTTTAAATACCTTTCTCATTTAGGGTTTCTCCTATATAGCACTCAACCCTCATTGTATTATCTCTCTCTCGAGCTTTTATTCCTTTTGATAGAACTCTCAACCTTTGAGGACTCTTGTTTTCCTTGAAGATTCTTGAGGTTCATTTTGTAGCTTTTTTTCTTGTTGAGGAATATTACATATATTTCTTGCAAATCTCTTGCTTGGAAGGTGTATTTGTTCATTGTTTGATCTTGTGGCTCATATTTTTCACAATTCTAACAAAATGAGGTTGAGAATAAAATTCATGTTGATTTTTCAAATGATACTTAGAAAGTCGCAACGATGAAGGGATGCTTACTGGTCATGTGAAAATTATGAACTAGCCCTTTATAAGGCACTAAAGGAAGGATTGCCTTTATGAAAATCAGAACATGCTAACTACCTTGAATGGGTTGTTCACAATTTTTGAATCACCAATTGTGGTGTAAAGGATACTACTTAGATCCACACCCACATGTACTACTTAAGATTCAATGACATCATCCATTATATCATTTATATGGATGTTGATGTTATTATTGTAGATACTGAAAAAATGTCTTAAGTTTGCAAGTGCCATTTTTCTTGGTCTTCATCTCTGTATAATTAAATAATTTTAATTATTTAATTAACTCACTTCTTAAACTTTATTCTATCGTGGGAAATTAAATAAATTAATTGTGTTGCTAATTCCCCCTTCTTCAATAATTAAATAAATTACTATTTATTTAATTTTCCTATGGTCATTTGTCTATAGTTAAATACCTATTATTAATTTTTTAATTATTCACTAATCTTTTAATTATTCTATAATTGAATAATTGTCAAAATTATTTAATTATCTCTGAAACCTTCTCATTTATTAAATAATTAAACTCAAATTGATTATTTAATGCTCTTTTCCCATTTCCTCCTATCTAATTAAAATGATTATATAAATTATTTTAATTAAATGCCCACTTTCCTTTTCCTCAAATAAATAATTTAAATAAATTATTTATGCCTCCACTTGGTCAAATATTCCTTCTCATGAATTAATTATTTTCAATTTTTTAATTCCTCTATATTCTTCCTCCACTATCTCATTTTTGAACCTTGATCGTCGATTGAATTTGGGCTCTTTCCAATCTTGACCATCCATTTTGTAACCTCCCATTTCTTGTGTTGCATGTCTTCTCATCCATTGATCTTGGCATCTTTCTATAAGCTTGATCTCATCTATCCATTTGAATGGTTGTCCATAAAATAAGCCTTCCTCCTCCATTTTCGAGTGAACAACCACTTATGTCCAACTTTCTTACTTACACTTTGTAGGTATTTGCACACTTCAACTACAAAATATGAGGGAATATTTGCAAAACAAGAATGAGGAGAGACAAGGGAAGTGATTCAAGTTCAAGCATGAAGAGTGTTTTCATTTGATGCCTTCATTTTCTTCATATTTTCATTGTTTTCTCTTATTTTGGATAGGGTTTTGGCTTAGTAGTGTTGTGGTTGTCACTATAATCTATGCTAGCTCATTTTAACCCATCTTACATTGATGAACCTGACATGAAAACAAGATTTTGCAGGATTCATATGGATTTTTCTTTTTGTTTTACAGGTTTTCATATGAAACGACGTAACTAAGACGCGTAATGACGCAACCATAGAGAAACGATGCAAGTGTTTAACGGGAAATTGGTTTAAAAAAAAAGATGCATAGGTGGAAAACATCAATGCATTCATGGGAAGGATATTTGAATTCAAAATTGTGACAACTTTTCTAGAATGATGCATTACAACGATGCATCTGTAGACCTAGACGACGCAATCATTTGGTTAGGTATAAAATTTTATTTTTTAGTTTTATTCGAGTTTATATTTTTTGGGTTTCAAGTAGGTTAGGGTTTTTGTGTGCTGGTGGTTTCCTTTTAGCATGTGGCTTTGGATTAAAGGAGTTTCACAAAAAAAAATTCTTTAGAAACAACAAAAAAATCGATCTCTTTATTAGTTTATATTTAAGAAATCCAAGTGTCTTCAAATCATAAGAAAAGGTTTAAATTTATAAGTGTCCTTTGTGTTTTGTGGTTTTCTTTGTGCCATTAGATGCATATTCTCTCCTCTTGATCCACTTGGTAATTTTGAGGATAAAAAGAATTCCCTTGGTATCTTGCATAACCACCCCCACATTTGGACTTTGGAATTAAAATTAACACCATGCGAGCATGAGGAAAAGGCGTTGCATATGCTCTCTCCTTGCGCTTCGTGCGATCTGGGTGATAAGAAACAATGCACTTCCTTGCTATTGTGAACCTTTTATTTTAGAGGGTCTACCACCCCACTTCAAAAGGTACGAAAGACCTGAGTAATAACAAGCTAAATCCAAGCTCTTCTGAATTTCCATATAAGAAAAGTGCTTCTTGATGAAAGTCATTTAGCAACAAGTGCAGATGTGTCATACCAACAAGTGCCACCCTCAATAGCCTCGTGAAATACGTAAAAATACTTTCTTAGGAAGGGACTAGGAGGCCTCTTGATTAATCATAATCTTGAGCTAATATTGTTGCATGTATGGCCACCTTGAATGGAATCCCTTACTAAGAACTAATTGCTTTAGTGGCTAAAAACCTTTTTATATGCTTGTTGATCATAGGAGGTTAGACCTCTAAAGCCACCCCATGTTTTCACTAAGCATGTGTAGAGACAAAAATTCCTCTTTAGGGAATGGAACTTAGTGAGCCTGAGAAGTGATTGATGTGTAGGGGGGAGATAGTGCCACCAAGTCTCTAGCTATCTTCCTTCTTTAAGTGGCTAGAGAAATCTAAGTGGGGATATCAGCCAATGGTTTCCTTGCCAACCATAGGAATTGTGCATGTTGTCTATGTGTGTTTTATCTTGATATCAAAACATTTTCACATCCAAAATTAGACCAAAATAAGTGTTTGTGACTATATTCTATGTTTTCCAAATAAGTTTCATCAAGATTAGTCAAAATCCACTCAAAAACTAGGTCAAAACCATCAAAACTACAAAATCCACATTTTGTCACTGCAACTGATAAAATAGGCCCATAACTGATATTTTTTGTTACAAATAATCACTGGAAAACTGCAACTACTATACTGAACAACATTTGCAAAAAAAAAAGCCACAACTATAATTTTGAACTGAAATTTCATTCTGGAAACCCATAACCTGAAATGATGCATTTGTAGAAAATAGTGCCGCAACTACCTAATAACCAAAAAATATCAAAATCCTTGTCCAAAATTCAATCAATTCATTTTATAGCGACCCTGAATCTTAAACCAGAGACTTGTAGGCCTTTATCAGTTCACTCTAGCATTTCCATTTAGGATTACATTACATTATAGGCTACCTTTCCCCATCCTTTGCATTGTATAAATTAATCTTAAAATTTAGGTTGCATCTCCCTTTCAAATTTTAGACATAGGAATACTTCTAAGCCTTTGGGAAGTCCTTGGTTACTTATCCATTTTGTCACTGGCCTTCATCCTTTATTTCACCAATCTTTGTCATTGTCACCTTGGTCAAATTTGAGTCTCAAGCTTTTGTCCTAGCCTAGACTCTACCTTGTCAAAATTATCATCTTGATTATCACAAAGGTCAATGACATTTGGGTTTGTTATCTTGGACCTACATTTTCTTGGTTGGCATCCTTTGTTTTAAATTTTAGGATTCATATCCTTAGCATTACATTAATCTCATTTAAATAAATATCATATCCTTTGACCATAGCTTTAGCCTTGGACCTAAATTGCACTTTCATTTTGCATCTTTATCCCAAAAAAACAAAAAACATAGTTTAATCTTGGCCTTAGCATCATATCATTTTCTTTGATCATCAACTAGTGAACCTTTCATATCCTTTTGATTCATTAGTTTCACCCTTTGATCATTATTATCCTTGCATAATCACCTTGCATCCTTATATTAAAAAAAATATAAAAACATAGTTTAGATTCATTACCACCTTGCATTGCCTTCCAACTTGCAAGTTTCACATGGTTGAAACAAGGTCACACACCAAAATAAAGGATATGGAATTCTCAAGTGATCCCTTTCATGACACCGCCCTTGGGACAAATTCAAATCAATCCACTCCACAAAGAGACCCTACATTGGAAAATCTAATTCTAGATGAATTCAACAAGAAAATGAATCCTAAAGATATTGAAAGAGCTTACCAAGACCCATGGACTCTAAGCATGGTTTATCAACTTATTGGTGTTGACCCTAATAGATTCTTCTATGCACTAGCTAAAAAGGGTGCTAGACTCCCTCAAGGCTTTGATGCATTAACCATTTTGGAAGAATATAACCAAAATCCATTTGCATTAGGGATACCCTCTTCACAACAAATGTCAACCATACCATTTGGAACAAAAGAACACAAGACAACCACTAGCATACATATCCCTAGCATCCCTACACTTGGAAACAAAGTGACACATATGACTACACAAGGACAAAATTTCACACTTGGAAGCTCAGCAAATTCCATGGGTAAGACCTTCACAAATCCTCTTTTTCAAAACACAAATCAAGGTCCTACATCACAAGGTCCCACACCTTTATTTCAAAATGAAAACCAAGGTCCTATACCTACACTTAAAAACATTAATCCATTCCAATTTCAAAGCACACCCTCATCAAATCAAAACCAACCAAATAAATCTAGGAGGATTCATATTGTCCCATGAAGGGTTCCAAACCAAAAAATTAATCAAAGACCTACCCCATCATTCCAAAAAATTAATCAAGGACCTACTCAATCATTCCAAAACATTAATCAAGGATCTACTCCATCTTTCCAAAACACAAATCAAGGACCAACTCCTCAAATCGAAGGAACAAATCAAGGATCTACACCTCAATTCCAAAACACTATACCAAATGCAAACATGACCTTTGGGACAAATATCCAAACCAAAAATAAACACATCAATATGGTAACCAAGGTCCCATAGCACAAAGTACCAACCTCAATCCAAATCCATGTGACCTCAACACCATGACATTGAATCAAAATGATACAACACCATCTCTCACAAATACTTTGATGCAACAAATACAAGCCATCCAACAACAAATGACAAACATGCAATTAGGAACCAACAAGAAGACCTATTCCATGGAGGAATTGTGCCCCTTTCTATTTGACAAAAATCTATACATTCTGCCCTTCCCCCCTCATTTCACAATACCACCTTTACCTAAGTACAAAGGGATGGGATATCCAATATAACACATTTGAAAATTTAATACTTCGTGTATTGAAATCTCATATGATCCTACCTACTTGAGATTCTTTCCATGAAGTCTCACAGGGCCAGCCCTAGATTGGTTTACACCTCTTCCTCCAGGGATTAAAACATGGGGGGAACTGGTTGATAAATTCATTAATCACTTTCCCCTTAACATTTAAATTGATATAACCCTTGAAAAATTATGTAAAGCCAAACAAGAAGTGGAGTCACTTACCTCATTTTATCAGAGATGGTGAAGTTTCATTAACAAGTTCCCTTGTCACATTCTTCAGAAACAACTAGTCACCAATTTTTTAGAAAACCTTGATAAAGAAATGATGAGTAGCCTCCAAATTCAATGTTGCACAACTTTTGATGAAATCCTTGAGAAAGGTGTCCTTATTGAAAAAGGTCTTGTTGCAAAAGGACTAGTCAAAGTGCACAAAGAGACTCCGAAAGTCACTAATGACAAAAGAAAATACTGGTCCTGAAACAAGAATGTCATAAATGATAGATTTGTTGATGCTAAACTAATAACCAAAGGTCCAACCATTCATCTCAAAGGTCCCTCCTCATCGAACACACCAAACACATCAAATAACCAAACACAAGGTCAAAATCAAACATTGAATGTAGTCCAAGATAATCAGCAACACAGATGTCCTCCCCATGCCAAGAGAAAATATACTCAATTGGGTGAACCCATTGAATCAATCCTAAAATATTTTTTTTCAATCTAATGTCATCACATTACCAGATATAAAAAATTATGAACCTTCATTAATCAAACCCAATTAGTGGAAGGAAGATGAATACTATGAATATCGCCATAGAAAAGGACACAAAACATCTAGATGTTAAACACTCAAAAATATCATTCAAGACCTTGTTGAGAATGGAACCATTTCAATAGGATATTCACAAGGAAAAATAATGTTTATCATACCATATTTAAAACTCCCTTGTAATACCATGACAATGGAAAAGCCTCCAGTTTAGGGTATGACAACAAATCCAATTATGTAGTTGTCATACATGATTATAACTCTATTATCCTTAATATCAAACCCTTTAATGATCACATTGGTAGCATTACAATAAACAAGCCAAGTTTAGAATGTGTGGTCACCACTTGTCGAGCCAAGATAACTCTTCGAGGACCTCCTTCCCATCCACAGCTAAAAATCCAATATAATCTCCTAGCTCAGCTAGGGAAGACTCCCACAAAGATTTCCATTCTAGAACTCCTTCTCATATCACCACAACACAAAGATATCCTCAATAAAGCCTTGCAAGAAGCATTTATATCTGCTAATCTAGATGTTAATGAATTTCATGCCATGGCTGGATACCTAGCTATGTCTCACCATGTTACTTTCTTTGAACAAGACTTTTCCACCCAAAATTCTAACCATAACAATGCCCTACACCTTGAAGTATGCATTAATAAACATAAGATTATATGAGTCCTAGTAGACGATGGAGTAGGTCTAAATATTTGTTCACTAAAATTGGTGAAATCATTTGGATACTCTAAGAATTGCATAGACCAAACCAAGAAAATTGTGATCAAAGATTAATGATGATGCTGAGCATTCGTCTGAAGGCATAATTTCACTTCCTGTGAGATTTGGTCCAGCAATACAGAACATAGTATTGAATGTTTTGGATTTGGATTTACACTACAACCTTCTCCTTGGCTTCCAATGGATTCATTCTATGAAGGCTATTCCATCCACATATCACCAATGCCTCAATTTCCCATATAATGACACTGAAATTACTATTCCTAGTGACCCTAATCATTTTTAGTATTGCACAAACCTAAAAGGAATTGTTTTTTTTTTTAAACAAAAGTGGCAAGCCACTAAATATATAATTATTATATGTAATAATTTGTACATTTAACTGGCTCAAAGGGCATACCGGCAGGAAAGATCCAGTGAGAAAACCTCCGGATTTGGCCCAAAAATGTAGTGTTTTTTATTACAAAATGCTGACTTTTCAAAGTCATACACTCATATCAAAGTCTACCTGCCTAAAAGTGTAAACCTATCCACTGAAAATACAACTTATTGGCTGCTTACTCACAAGCATGTACATAATCTGCAAAATTTAAAAACATTTCCCTTTACTCCTCCATCTCCATATTGTCCTCTTGATTTTCAATTCCTGCTTCTTCCATCAACAAATTGGAGCCTTCCTGAGCTTGAATATTCACCTATCTTGAATTTCTTTGCAATGAAGAAGCTGCATGTTGAAAATTATGATAAAGAAGAAAAGATATATAATAAAACTTCTCCCTGAATCTATCAGCCATATCCCTTCCCAATTGGTTAGAATACTTTGATAAAGCCTTATTCAAATGACAGGGGTCAGAAAACTCTATGGATAATTTTAATGCATCAAAATAATTAACCACTGCCTTATTATGAGAAAGGTAATGAGGAGGGAAGATACCACCAATATAACCTTCTCCACACAAGAATATTTATTTTTGTGCACTGCAAAGAACTACTTCATTTTTCAAAAAAATGTCATTTACCATTGTGTCGGCAATGGCTTTAACTATTTCCAAACACTGAAGAATATCCATGATATTAGAAAGAAAGATGGAAAGAACATTTGATGGAAATATCAACCTTCATGACTTTGGCTGAAGAATCTTAGACCCAAATATGCATTTGAAACATTTATAATCACATGGGAAATGAAACTTGAAGATAGATTGGAGATGCTGAATATCAAGCTTACCAGAAGCTGGAGTTTCCCAACTTTGAACTAGCAGCCACATTTGAAAATTTTGAGGATGATACTCCATTTCAACCTGCCTTACTTTGCTTAACAGCTAAAATAGACAAAATAAATATTAAAAGAACTCTTCTTATTTTCTGATGTAGAAAATAAGACAATGTTGCCTATTTATAAGCTTTCGGCTCCCATGATTTTGAAGCTTACCTCTTTATCATGAAAAATCCCTTACCAACTTATGATGAAACAATAACATGATATCCTTTACACAAATGCCGAATGCTATATAAGAATATCAAATATTACTGATGGCAACTGAGCTGATTTGGACCAACAAAAACATCCCATCGGGTACGGGAAAACACCATATTTGCCATGCAATGAGATTGACATTGTACTTGTATTCATGACCTTGCCATCAGGAATATTTGATATTCTTACCTTTATGTTGTCATAATTATATTTACCTGTAGCTAGCCGATTTAGACAAGGCATGATATATACCTCATGTTAGACCTCCCCTATAATCATTCTTATAATAGATCAAACAAACCTGCGATCTCAATATCAACCACATTTTGCACATTCTCCTTTATACATAAGAATGAAAGTATTGCAATTAATCAACATGTATTCCTATGTTAAGATTCCCTCCATAGGACCAAAAAGATTAATAAATCTTGTTGACATGCCAACCATGAATATGATAGCTAAAAGATAAACTTTAAGACCTATCATATCCATAATTGACAAGTACAACAAAGTGACTTAATCTATTTTTATCCACTCTGATCAATAGAAATTTCCTCTTTGGAGATTAATTTTTCCAATTCCAAGTCACATTTCCCAATTTGAACAATATGAAGCATTTCTTTTTCAAGTTGACTACAGCCCAGATTGGCTAAATAATCTGCCACCCTATTTCCTTCTCTATAAGTATGCAATAAGTTATATTGCAAGAAATTTTCGAGAAGTTTTTGAATTTTCTTTACCATATAAGATAACTTCCAATTATGAGAGGATCCTTCCCTATAGGCATTAATCAGAATAAGAGAATCACCTTCTATCTCTAATTTTGGTAGATTGAAATCTAACGCCATTTTCAGGCCAAATAGTAGAGCCTGTGCTTCAGCCTCATTATTTGTACCCACCATTAACTTGATAGACTTGGCACAAAGGAATATACCATTAGTATCTCTTATTACAATACCTACCCCGAAAATTCTGGGGTTACCTTTTGAAGCTTCGTCAAAGTTTAATTTCAAATAACCCAAAGGGGGAGGTGACCATAAAATCTTAGATCTATCAAATTTGCTTGATACATGGTGAAGACTACCTTTAAAGGGCAAAGACAATAGAGGCCAATTTGAGAGAACTTTGGAATCCCAATCCATGAAAGAAGATCCTATGTGTTTTGTTTTTGAAACATAAGCATTTACAATTTCTGAAATATAAATTTCCAAAGAAGATAGAATATGCTCAACTTTCTATTTTTCTTTCCTAAAGATGATTTTATTTCTTGCCCACCAAATAGACCATAAAACTAAAGCGGGAATCACTTCCCATATACACGCAAAAAAAGAAGACTTGTATAATTTTGGCCAACTAGTAAATAAATCCCATATAGTATTAGGAAGAGGAAATTGAATCTTTAACTTTGATAAAACAAAGTGCCAACAACTTTGTGCAATTGAATAGGAGAGAAACAGATGATTGACATCCTCTAGCTTTGATTCACAAAGGACACAATTAAAAGGAACTAAGATGTTCAACCTTGACAGTTTATCACTTGTTAGGATTTTGTTCTAGATTGCTAGCTAGGCAAAGCAACCAGCTTTGGGAAGAATTTTTGAATTCCAACAAAAACTATACGCTCTGAGATTGGGAATTTGAACTAGATTTTAAAATGGAGAGGTACCCCTCTTTGACCGAATAGCAACCTGAGAGATATTTTGATCAGATTAATTTGTCTGCACATGATGAAACATAAACTATTCTATCATTCATTAAGGAGGCAATGATATCCTTATGATTATGACCAATTGGCTCTGAAGAAAAATCCTTCCAATTGACTTTGCCAGTTAAAAAATCCACATTATCAAAATATTAATATACATATGATCCAAATTTTTGTGACAAGAAATTTATTGAGGAGCCCAAATTGTAACTATTTAATTTCGTATACCCATTCCATGAATCATTCCAAAAATGTGCATGTTTACCATCATTAATTTCCCAAGATAAATGAGGGAGAATTAACTTTCTGCACGACAAGAGGAAATTCCACATTGCCGAACCTATTGGAGGATCAAAAACAATAAAAATTCTCGATGGAGATTGATTATCCAAATATTTATTTTGCATAATTTTACACCATTTCAGGGAAGGATTTGAAAATAGCCTCCAAGTCATTTTAGCTCCTAAGGCTAAATTTCTATTACCAAGATTATGGAGACCTGCCCCTCCATTTAACTTATCCATGCACATAGCCTCTAAAGAAATTAATGGTATCTTTTTTTTAGTCTCCACATTCCTTGACCATAGGAGTTTTCTAATTAATTTCTGAATTTGAAGCAATATAGATTTGGGTGCTTTCAAAACTGACATAAAATAGTTTGGAATGGAAGAAAGCACGGACTTAACCAAAAGAATTTTTCCTGCTAATGATAACCATCTTCCTTTCCAAGACAACAATTTGGATTGAATAGACTGAATAATTTTTTTCCAATACAAGACCTTATTCTGACCTGCAAAGAAAGGAATCCCTAGATATTTGCTTGGCAAATGATCTTGATTGAAGCCAAAAAGTTTGACTATAGATTTAACAGCTGAATCTTTAGTGTTAAACAAATAAATCTTTGATTTATCTTCATTTACCTTTTGGCCAGAAACCTTTGTATAATTATCCAAAAGGATTTTTATGTTTTTTGCTTCTGCCATGTCAACTTTGCCAAAGAGAAGAGTATCATCAGCAAATAAAGAATGAGTTACCCTTTAATCTTCCCTTGAAGATTTGCAGATTTGAAAGACCTACTCAAAGCCTTTGCCAAGATGATAAATAAGAAAGGTGATAAAGGATCACCTTGGTAGACACCTTGTGATGAATTGAAAAAACCAATAGATGAGCCATTAAGTAATACTGAAAATATTGCACCAAATATGCAAGCCATTACCCATTTACACCATTTAGAAGAAAAGTTAAACTTCAAAAGCACTTGATTTAGGAAACACCAATCAACTCTATCATATGTTTTTTGCATATCTAATTTAATTATCATGGTTGACAATTTATTAGAAGCTATGGTATACAAAGTTTCATGCGCCACTATTTCCCCTTCAGGGGTTTCTCTGCCAAGCACAAAGCCACCTTGCTCCTCAGAGATAATTGAAGAAATGAGAGGATGAAGGTGAAGATAAATCGCTTTTGTGAAGATCTTGTATATTGTATTGCAAAGTGAGATAGGCCTAAAATCTGAAAATGACTTTGGGTTCAAAATTTTTGGAATGATTGCAATATTAGTAACATTAAATTTTCTTAGCATTCCACCAGACTTCCTTGACTCTTCCATAGCACTTAATATATCAAACCCAATAAACTCCCAGCATTTTTGAAAAAAAAATGGCACTGAAACCATCTGGCCCTAGAGCCTTGTCTGGAGCCATTGAGAAAACAACCTCTTTAATCTCTTTGAGAGAAAAAGGAGCAAGCAACCTCAAATTGTCATCTGAGGAAACCAGAGAAGGTATATTTTGCAGAAGTTCATCCCTTTCAACAGATAAATTTGCATTTGAGTTATCAAGCTTTGATAACAGATTGGAAAAGAAATTGACAACTTCTGCCTGAATATCTTTCTCAGTAACAAGATTAGCACCTGTTACACTATCTTGAATTGTGAAAATTGAAGATTTTGATTTTTTGGCCTGAGCAGAATTGTGAAAGAATTTCGTATTTTTATCACCAACTTTCAACCACAATTCCCTGGATTTTTGCCTCCAATATTCTTCTTCCCGAGCAAGTAATTCTTTCCACTCAAGGTGTAAAGATTTTTGTTCTTCAAAAGAACTATTATCCATCTCATTTAAGATAATCTTCTCATTTACTTCAACTAATTTTTTGTACACCAGTTTTTTCTGAGAAAACACATTTTTGAAGATTAATTGGTTCCAAGATATAAGATTCCTCTTTACATGATCCAATTTATTACTTAATTGAAACATTTTAGACCCAGAAACAAAAGGGGCAGATTGCCACCATTTTTTTATACAACTGATTAGATCTAGGTGTCTAAGCCACATTGATTCAAATTTGAAAGATGAATGACCCAAAGATTTGACGCTACTACCAGACATAACCAGAGATATGGCAAAATGATCAGAGGCTACCAAGGGTAAAATTTTAGAGGAAAAGGAAAACTGTGACCCTATCCAATTTGAGGTAAGTAAATACCTATCTAATCTCTCTACAATTTGCAAGAAATTTTTCCTTTTATTTGTCCATGTAAACAAGCCATTTGTGGGAATGACATCCCTTAATGCATTATCATGAATAAATGCTGAAAAATTAGAAATTACAACTTTAGGAGGACTTATTCCACCTTTCTTTTCCATATCATTAGCAATTGCATTAAAATCACCCGCAAGAACACATTTGTCTTGACCTATCAAATCCAACTTTGATTGTAATAACTCCCAAAGAATTTTTTTATCAGAAGAACCGGTTGGACCATAAACATTCAAAATCCAAAAGGAAAGCTCAAAATGAGAAACAAACATAAGCTGCCAATTATGATGAAATGAGATATTTGAAATACTAACCATCTTAGTATTCCAGAAGCAAATTAAACCACCTGAGGCACCCTGAGAGGGTGAATGTGATGCTCCCCATGCATGCCATTTCTTTATAATAGATTGAAAAGATTTTTCAGAGGTCTTTGTCTCTTGAAGAATTATAATGTCAACCCCTGAAACATCCAATTGTTGTTTCACTTGGGACTGTTTGTCAGAGGCATTTAAACCTCTGACATTCCACGATATAAGTTTCATTGTAACATAGGAGAGCAACAAGCTCTCCTTGGCCTCTTTTGTTTTGCATAGTTAACTAAGCTGGAATCTAAATTCAATTGAATTCCCTTTCAAATCTCTTCTTGAAGCTTCATAGCTAAAGACTTCCTACCTCTCTTTGCAGGAGATTTTGAAATGACAGAAGGAGCAAAGTTGGACTGAGAAATAGAACAACCATCCTCACTAAGAGATTCATCATTAAAAACCTCTGAAGCAATATCATCAATAAATTGACCAACAAAAGTCAAAGACTGGTTAACAAAATTTACCAAGTCTTGTTCTAATGGCACTTCATCAAAAATGAGCTTATGATTTAATAAAGATGAAGATACTTGAGAGTTATCCACATCAATCTGACCAACATTACACTAATAAAAAATGACAAGCTTTCTGTCACAATTACTTGACACACCCAATGTTAGCATCAAAGCACATTGATGAGCTTGCAGAGAACAATTGAATCATAAATCTGGATTGAGAACATTTAATGAGTACAAGAAGATCTTAATTGGGGAATGCAGTGAAAAACCCTCAAGAAACAAACCCTTAATAAAAACATAATTTGATACGAGAGGTTGATTTGCAACATCAAGAGGAGGAGAAATAAATTCAACAATCTTTGAAGAATCAGCAGGTGTTATCTACTTAGACTTTGAACAAAATGAATAAAACCAAGAGAGATAGAGATCAAAAATGTTCCTATAAAGCACAAATTCAGAATTCCAAGAATTATTGATAGGGATTAAATCAGTAGAAGAAGCTTCCAAGACTGGTTGAATAACTAAATTTGACTGTGACCCAGGGAAACCAACAAGGTTAGAATGAAATTTCTTGAAGGGATGAAGATGAAAATGACATGAACAACAAAAAACCTTAGGATCTTCCACTACAATAGCTTGAACCCAAGAGCCATAAACTATTTTAATTAAGACACTAGAAGGAAAATTCTTGCGAACATCCAATAAAACTGAAAATCGAATTGGCAATGATGGGTTTGAGAAAAAATCCAAATCTTGATTCATAAAGATTCCCAACTTATTACCAAGAACTTCAATAATGCCTTGTTCTCTATACTCCAGGGGGAGACCCTGAAGTTGAATCCAAAAGGGAATGAAATGAGGCTTGACCCGATTAGGGTAAAAATTCGAGGTCCAAAGAGTAGTAAAAATACCATTGCCTTCCATCATCTAGTTCTTTTTCCGAAGAACAATATTTCTTGAATCTTTCTCAAAAAAAATAACCACAAAAAATCCTTCACCTTTATCTAAATAAAAAAATTGGTTGGAACCAACCCAAGAATTAAAAACCCAAGATTTTAAGTTATCAAGCAAAGGTTGAAATCTAGAACTTACCAAAGAGTGCAACATCCTTTAGATCCAAAATTTGTAGATCAAGCATTTCCTGAGGTAATGTGACCTCAATCCGAGAGGGACATTGCTTTAAAGACTTTCCCTTCCACTACTGAGACTTATCAGAGATAATAGAAGCCGGATGCTTAACCGAGCTACAAAGAGGAGGTTGTACACCAAAGGACAGAAAGCACAACTAGAATCATCACAACCAGACACAGCCAGAGGAGGACTGATAAAATGCTTAGCAATCCATTTCGATAACCCTTTAAGTGGAGGAAGAATGATATTGTTAGGAAAAGTGAGTGGATTCGAAGTGGAGGCGATAAATTCTTGCACAGGGATGGAGTTTGGGTATGTAAGAGGGGTAGGAGAAGAATGAGAAGCGAGGGAGGAAGAGCAAGAATGAGCAGCCACAACATCAGCCCATGAATGTGTAGAAAGAGTAGGATAGGAAGATCTACAAATATCAAAAGGAGGTTGAGGATCCCTCACAAAAGACTGCTTCCTACAAGAAGGAGAGCTTCACTTCCTATAACTAACATCCGGCACCCATTGACCATTTTTGTATACAGAACTAGGTTTACCTTTAGCAATAAAACCAGAGGACTTAATTGAGCCACCAAAACTAAGCAGAGAGGAATCAACAGGCGGAGGCGACTGAGAAAACTCTTTTGAAACCCTAGATCGTGGCTCAACAAAACTGACACCATTCTCGCGAGGAAGAAACCTGTCATTTCTCGAATGAGAAACCCTAGGGTTTTCAAAGACTTCAGAAAGAGGACCTTGAGAATCCCAAGTAGGACCAGAAGTGATAGATCATGGTGGGTGGGAAAATCGAGAATGGCTAGAAGGGCCCTCGAGAGTAACAGGTTTTGAAAAATGTGCAGCATCCTGAAACTCCCTCTGCAACTTGTGGTCCTGATTAAAAGCCATTTCAAAACTCAATCAGAGTAGAAATACCTAAAAGGAATTGTTGAACATCACGTGCCCATCAATAGAGAGGCCTCATCCACCACTCCATATCACTACATTTATCCATCTTCCCTTGTCAAATCATCAACTCCATTCACCACACCTTCCACACCCAAAATCTAGATTCAAGACAAAGGATGCAGAGAATACAACACAAAGAGTCTCTTTTTCATTAGAAAGTTACCTAAATCACAAACATCTTATGAAAAACCACATATTGTGTAGCCTAAATTCATCATCCATACTCCCCCTACCACCTTCACTAAATGGGAATATCTAGTCAAAGAGACTTTGGATGACCACATTCTCATATGGTTGTAGAAAGAAGAGGATAATATTGAACCTGAGAAATTTCCAGTTGAATAGTATCCAAAAGGGTTCCTAATAATGAAACAACAAAGATATATGATGGAAAAAATGGACTTGGCCTAAAAAAACAAGGAATGTTGGAACCCTTACAACCTGCTAAACTACTAAAGCACCAAGGGTTGGGGTTTGTACCAATAAAAGTGACTATCTAGGGTATCAAGTTACCATTGAGTGAGGTCATTAATGCTTCAAATAAGATTGAGACATCTAAGGACTCCTGAGACTTTGATGCTGATTTTAATGAGTATGAATGGGATTACCTATCCTCCACTACTTACCTGGACCTTGATAAACTATTTGGAAAACTTGATGAGCCTTCCCTAGAAGAAAAATTTAATCAAATGCTTACGATTGGTTCCCCACCAAATCCACCAAGTCCTCATCCAAAAGTCCCTTTGAAAAGAGAAGAATGGATCAAAATTTTTTGGGAAACCATCAATTCTACCTCCTAGGAACTTGATGACTCTACTTTTGTATTTACCCTATTAGCCAAAACCATGACCCTTGATAATACTGATGATAGCTTACCCCTTGTCTACCCACAATTCATAGATTGGGATCAATGAGACCCACCAAGTTTGGAAACATTCAAAAATGACGAAGCAATTGTTGATTTCATGAGACTTCATGAAGGAATACCAAGTGGGGATAATAAGGTTGGCTTTGCCATAGAACTCAATTATGCAATATACTTTGGTGAGGTTGTCCTTTGCAAAAGTGAAAATAGTAAAAATACCAGGTGAAAATCGAAAGGCGCCTATTGACCGTGAAAAAGTAAGAAATGAAGGATGTGTCCAAAGGTAAAAACCTCTTTGAGGCACCTGAGGATGGAGGACTAGACTATATCCCTATAGACTAAGATAAATCACCAATTCTTATAGAAGAAATAAAAGACGTGAACATTGGAACACAAAACAATTCCAGAATCATAGAGTTGGTAGCATCTTTGACCACCAAGGAAAAACCTAAGTTTACAACATTCTTTTCAGATAGACAAGTTAATTTTGCATGGTCAGATGCTGATATGCCTGGATTGGATATTGAGCTTGTTTTACATCACCTACCACTCTTACCAATGTCAAACCATATAAATAAAAGCTAAGGAAAATGCATCTGTAGATCCACTCCTAGTCAAGGTGGAACTAAAGAAACTCTTGGACATCATATTCATATGCTCTATTGATTATGTAGATTGGATATCAACCCTTGTTCCTATCACCATACCAAATGGTTAAATCAGAGTATGCATAGATTTCAGAGATCTCAACAAAGCTTTTACTAAAGATGATTTTCCTCTACCAAACATTGACATCATAGTAGATCTTACTACTGAATATAAAATGCTATCACTTATGGACAGATTCTTGGCCTACAATTAGATAAGAATTTCTCTTGAAGATCAATCAAAGACAACCTTCACATGTGCTTAGGGAGCTTTCTGTTGGATTGTCATGTTGTTTGGGCTTAAAAATGTTGGAGATACATATCAGAGAGCCATGACTACCATTTTCCATGATTATATGCACATGCTTATGGAGGATTATGTTGACGAACTTATCTCAAAATCTCTAGAATGAAGTGGCCACCTAGTAGTCTTGGACTATATTTTCACATGACTTGAAAAGTATAAACTCAGGTTAAAACCAAAGAAATGTGTTTTTGGGGTCCAATTCGACAAAATTCTTGGATACATTGTCTCTCATAGAGGAATAGAGGTTGATCCCACCAAAGTAAAAGCTATCTTGGACATGCCTCCACCAACCAACATAAGTCAGTTAAGGAAATTACAAGGAAGATTGCAATCAATTTGTAGGTTCATTGCTCAACTAACTAACAAGATCTATCCATTTCAACATCTATTATGAAAAGGAATTCCCTTCAATTGGATAGACAAATGCCAAGAAGCATTTGATCAGATCAAGAACTATTTATTGACTCCACTAGTTCTTATGCCTCTAATTGATGAAATAAATTTTATATTGTATGTGATAGCAACCACATCAGCACTAGGGGCACTGTTAGCACATAATGACAATGATGGCAAAGAAAAATCAATTTATTATATCAGCTGCACCTTAGTGGGATATGAGTTGAATTATATCCCTATTGAATGAGCATGTGTAGGAGGCACAAAAATTGAGACATTACATGTTGAATCACAAGACAAAATTGATTACCAAAATTGATCCTCTGAAATATCTTCTCAACAAAGAAGCTCTGACAGGAAGACTAGCTAAGTGGGTTATGATCCTAAGCGAGTATGGCATTGAATATGTTGACTGAGAAGTAACAAAAGGACAAGTGATAGTTGATCAACTCAAAAATTCACCACTAAAAGAAGATCATCCTTTGATGAATAATTTTCTAGATGAATCAATCTTTGTCATAGAAACACTGACAACATGGAAATTGTACTTCAATGGATCTTACACAAGTCATGGTTCAAGAGCTAGAATTTTGTTCATCAAATCTAAAGGATATTCCATTCCAAAGTCATTTTGAATATCATTTCCATGCACTAATAACATATCAGAGTACAAATCATTATTGATAGGTCTTCGAATGGTAATAAAATGGAAAATCAAGGATCTTCAAGTCTATGGTGATTCTTAGTTAGTGCTTAAGCAAGTTAATGATGATTATGACACCAAGGATGAAAAGTGATGCCCTACAAGCATATGGTTGATAGTTTCAGACTATACCTTGATGCCATTACCTTTGAGTAGATACTGAGAATCTAGAACAAAGAAGATAATGTAATGGCTATAATCGAATCTCTCTTGGACATTCCAAAAAATGCATCACAATATGAGTTCTTCATGGAACAACTATTGCTCCCTGCATTCGATGTCCCTAAAACCAAACTTGTGTGTGAACTTGTTGGTCTCAACTCTCCTTGGTACAAATACATGCTTATTTGCATGACTAGATTATCCCTCCTAAATTTTCCCTCAACCAACACAAAACCTTTATCTGAAAAGCATCTAAATATGCCATCGAAGATACCCTTTACCATCATAGCCTAGATAGCACCCTCCTTCAATGTCTCGACTCAAATGAAGCAAAAGTATCCTTATAAGAGGTACACCATAGTATATGTGGAGATCAATTTTCTAGTCTAACCTTAGCTAAAAAGCTAATGAGGATGAGGTTTTATTGGCCTACAATGGAATGTGATGCCTATCACTTCATGAATAAATGTCACCGGTGTTGGATTCATGGAGATATTATACATGCGCTAGCTCAGGAATTGCAACTTCTTATACTTTACCAAATGGATTGAAGATATCCCAATTACCTATATTACTGGAAAGTAGATAGCCAAGTTCATCTTGAAATATATATGCTGCTATGATATCCCACAGTCCATTATTATAGATAATGGTCCCCCTTTTAAGAATCGAGATGTTTGTGAAATTTGTGAAAATTTTCATATTCAACACCACTTTGCTACCCCATATTACCCCTATGCTAATGGCCAAGTTGAGGGATCTAATAAGACTCCTAAAAATCTTAAAGAAGAATATCAATGATGTTGGCTATGACTAGAACCTACAACTCAATCCTGCTCTATGGGCCTATCATACAAATGCTTGTACCCCTACAAGAGCCACCCCTACTCCCTTGTCTTTGGATCTGAATCCATACTTCCTATAGAGGTTGAGTTACCATCCCTAAGAGTATCTATGCAAGGATTGATTGATCAAGAGGAATATTGTGTATCCCATTTGCATGAGCTAGAATTACTGGATGAAAAGAGACAGAATGTGTTGACACATTTGTAAGCATATCAGAATTACCTTCGATGTAGCTACAATAAGAAGGTTCGACCTAGAAGTTTTGAAATTGGTGACTTATTTCTGAAGGAAAATCCGAAGAATCAAGCAGATTGAGAAAAACCTAGAAAGTTTGAACATATTTGGTTGGGCTGCATATCATCACAACAATATTTGGATCTAGTGCTTGTTATCTCTCTACTCCTAAAGGAGAACCACTACCTAAACCTATAAACAACATGTACCATCACAAGTACTACACTTCATTCTCATAAAAAAAAGGGGCACCCTGATGAAAACTTGGAAAACAAGCATCTTGGTGACAACAAAAAAAATTAAAAAATCAAAAAATAAGTAAAGAGAAATAATTTTTCCAAAATTGAAAACTACTTCGGTGGCGCTTTGGATAAGTACCATTGTGAAAACCTAGAAAACATGTGCCATGTGTAGTCAATATATTCTCCTCTGTCTACTATCACCCTACTTGGTCTTCCATCCTCTGATCATTCATTCATACACATCCTTCATCCATAATAAATATTTGTCATCCTTTCCATGGCCTAAGAACCATAGACATTTGGAATCCCTTTGCCCATAATAAATTAGTCCTATATCTATCTGGGGGAATTCCTTGACTTGCATCTTCTTGGGATCCTACACATAGTATTAGCCTCATAAAACATCAAAATCCAAAAAAAATCATAAAACATCAAAATTCAAAAAAATCATAAAACATCAAAATCCAAAAAAAATCATAAAACATCAAAATCCAAATAAATCATAAAATCTTCAAAATACAAAAACATCACAAAACTTTAAAAACTTCCAAAAAATAGAGTCAGATTCAGAGTATGAGTCATTCTATGATAGAGTGTTCAAACTATGTTGTCTTTGCACATTTTCTATGTAGGAAAGGCTTATCTTAAATGGGCCCTCGAGACATTAGGTTAGTCCTTTTAAGATTTTCTCAAATAAAGTCATGACTCAGTCTTTTTTCAAATAAAATAAAGTTAAGTCATGTCGAACTATGAGGTCTCTACATTTATAATGTAGCCAAGACCATCAATTAATGAGCCCCTAAGGCCCTAGGTCAGTCCTTTAGGGTTTGTCGAGTTTGGTCATGTTCTTTGTTTGGAAGAAATCATCATTTAAACTAAATCATGAATCAATAGGAAAATGTAACCAACAAATCTTCAGTCAATCTTCAATCAATCAATTACCTTAATCATCAATCAATTGATCAGGTCATTGGTCTTGTATCAGAATGGGGCATTATATCGTTTGTCTCATTCGATCTTATCGCTTGTCTTTTATCAGAATGTGTCCTTCCTGATATTAGAATTTTTCATTGGTCAATCTGGTAACTCACCTTAAGTAGGATGTGTCTTTCTTGTAGCTAGGTGATTTATCAACAAATGGTCACTTGGTCAACTTTATTAGATGTGTTACTTTCCTCCAATAGGATATGTATTTCCTAAAATTAGGCATTGTCACATCAATCAATCATATCAATCAATCTTTATCAAATCAATCAATCTTGTCATCTTGGTCAATTAATCTTGCCTTAATCAGGATATGTCTTTCCTAAAATCAAGCGCAATCAATCAAATCAATTGGTCATCCTTTGTCAAATCATCAATTAATCCTTATCAACTTATCAATCAAATTCAGTCATCTTGGTCAACCTAATCAAACATATCAAGCAACCTTATCACTATTATTAGCAAACACTATCTCTCTCACAAACACTTTATTGGTATGTGTCAATCTTATATTTTTTATTAGTTTATTTCGTCATGTTACTAGTTACCTCAAGGATGTTCAAAAGGATTTAGAGGGATGATGATGGATCATGACCTCTTTTCTTTGCTTATTGTCTGCGGTTTGTCTTAGCAAAAAGACTGGAATAATTGGGTCCTTAGTATGAGCTAGGCATTCCTTATCTTTTGGCTTTATCTTTTAACTACTTGTCTATCAAAAAATGGTCACCTTGCACACCTTAGTATATGTCATACCATGGTGTTTGTGCTCCATTTATGACAATTTGATGCCCGATGATGATAAATATAAAAGCATGAAAGTTTTTCACTTGTCATTCCCCATCTAAAACTCCATATTCCTTTCCTTTTTCACACTAACATCCATCTCTTATGTGCTAACATTTCTTCTATCTACATCTTGATAGAGTCCTATGACACAAAAATATCTTGAATACACGATCATGTTAGGAAACCTCATAGAAAGCATTATTATCATAGACAACATTATCATATTAATCCACATACACTTGCATGAGAAAAAATAAAAACATAGAAAATAACATTATCCATATAGCATTGACATTTCACCACATTAGAAAATAACCAATCATGACATTGCATTACATTAATGACATTATGTCATATCATATTATACATCACTATATAGGTATCCCATTGCATCAACATTAAATGCATTTGTATATCACATTACATTTATCAAATTAGGTCATTCGTACTACATTCATCATCCATACATATCATAGGGGCATAAAATTTATAACATAATCATCAATGCATGATCATAAAGCATACTAAACCATCACATTATCATATAGAATGCATTAATAGACATCATAAAAGCATGAAAATCCATAGCATAACATCATCATAAACATAAAAGCATAATCATATAACGATGCATATCATCAACTACCACCATAAATCATATCATATATTGGTGCAATCATAGTAGGAGGGTTCTAGAAGGAACAGTCCAAACTATGCAATAATGAGTCAACATAGAACAAACAAAGAAAATTGATGTGTGAAAACAAATCCTCCTTAAGATAAAATGATTACATGCAACATTGGCCACAAAGGAAAATATCTAGGTGCACAGGTTGTGCCTTAAAGGATTACAAACATATTCTAGCCTAATCGGCCTTATTACATGTCCCCAAAGTGTTATTGTGAAAATGAATCTTAATCTGGTGATGATCTCTCAAAAATTTCTAACTGAATTCTCACTACCAATGAATACAATGCTTATAAATAGGTTTCTTGAGCTCCAAAATAGATATGTGTCAACCACCAGGTTGATTAACTCGAGGAACACCCAAATGTGTATATCGATCTCAAATGATCTGCAAAGAAATAATCAATGATAACTTCCAATCGACAAGTGTAGATGATGCGATCAATGTGTAAGTGCAATATTTGGCTCCATGAGCTAAGAATAATGATGAGGAAAAATATGGAAATGAACTAGTGAACTGTTATTGAATGCAATGCAAGAAAGAACTATTTTTGGTTGATACATGATTTCTTTACAACCAAGGATTCTCCTACATCAAACACCCGAGGTTGAAATAAAAGTGAGTCCCTCACTTTCTAGGGCTAAGAGAAAACCCAAGACAATCTACCTTAGCTTGAGAAATCCATGATGAATCCTCCACTAGTTTTCCTTTCCACTTCATAAGATATTATGTGTACTGCTAGTTCCTTGCACTTCTTCTGGTTCTAGTATCCAGAATCTACTCAATCTCCTTCGATTCTTGATGTGATATATGCTCATTAAAATATACTTCCTTACTGCTACCACTTGATCCTCCTTTATGAAATTCATATATATCTACCACATTGAAAATAGGTGATATGCCAATGTCTTTGGTAACTCCACTTCATACACATTTCTAGAATCAAACTTCCTTAGAATCTTACATGGTCCAAAATTTGTCATCTTCATCTTGTTGTAAGTACGAATTGGGAATCTCTCTTTCCCCAAATATACCATTCCTGTATCTCCAACAGAAAATTCCTTGTCTCCAGTGTTCATCTGCCCTCTCCTTATATTTATTGTTCATATCTTCCAAATTCTTCTAAACCTGATTATGCAATGTCTTCATGAAATTTGCAAACTCTTTTGCCTCTACACTCTTTTTATTTTCCACACTGATGTCTCATAACTCTGCAATACCTCTAAGATTTACTCCGGTGACAATTTGAAACGGTGTCTTCCCTATAATATGATTCATTGAATTATTGTATGCAAATTCTTCCTCTGGTAAAACTACATCCCAACTTATTTCCTTGTCTCCAACTAAACATCTCAACAAGTTACCCAAACTTTTGTTCACTACCTCTATTTGTCCATTTGTCTCTAGGTGAAATGTTGAACTGAAATTCAAATCAATTTTCATATTCTTGCACAACATCCTCCAAAAGTATCCAATGAATTTGGTATCTCTGTCTAAAACAAATCTTAGGTAGTCCATGCAATCTCACAGTCTCCTTGAAAAATAAATCAGCAACATGTACAACAACATTAGTCTTCTTACAGGGAACAAAATGTTCTATTTTAGAAAAAAATTCCACTACTACCATGATATAATTATAACCTCTCTATGTTTTAGGTAATCCCAATATGAAATCCATGCTCAAAACTTCCCAAGGTCTTTTCGATACTATCAACGGTTTGTACAATCCAGTATTCTAGCTACTCCCTTTTGCAACTTGACAAATTCTGCACTTTTGAACATACTTCCTTACATCCTTATATATTTTTGGCCAAAAATAATGTTCACTAACCAAAGCTACTATTTTTTCCACTCCAAAATATCCTGCTAATTCTCCACTATGTTTCTCTTTGATCAAATTCTCCCTCATTGAACTCCTCAAAATACACAACTAATTTACCTTGAATAACATACCTTCTTCAATGAAATAATCCAACCATCGGCTCCTGTCTATCACTATTGGTCCTTTATATGCTTTACATGCTTCACCAAAATATGCATCACCTTCATACATATGCTTCAATTCATCAAATCCCAGTACTTCTACTCTCATCTCTATCAAAAAATTTATTCTTCTACTTAGCGCATCTGGAACTTTGATTGACTTGCCACTCCTATGCTTCAACAAAAATATGTAACTTTGCAAGAATTCAACCCATCTCGTATGTCTCTGATTTAGCTTCCCTTGACTATTTAAATACTGCAAAGCTTGGCGATATGTATACAACACAAATTCTTTAGGAAACAAGTAATGTCTCCACTTCTTCAAGGCTTGAAATATGGCATAAAATTCTTGATCATAAACTAAGTATTTTCTTCTAGTATCATTCAACTTCTCACTAAAATAAGATATATGTCTTCCTTCTTGACTTAACACTGCTCAAATTTTATTTCCACTTTCATCACAATCTACTTGAAATACTTTTTCAAAATCTGGTAATGCTAACACTGGTTGTTCTGTCACCTTTTTCTTCAGCAACTCAAAACTCTTTTATACTCTGGATGTCCACTTGAAATCCTTCTTGTCTCCTCTCATTGTCTCTATCATGGGATTATAGATGCTACTGAGATTTTTGATAAACTTCTAGTAGAAACTCACTAGTCCATGGAATGATCTTCTCCATTATTTATTGGTGTAGGCCAATTGAAAATGGCTTTCAATTTCTCTGAATCCATCTTCAATCCTTCAACAGAAATAACAAATCTTGAATATACCAATTTTTTCTTCATTAAACTACACTTCTTGACATTAATCAACAACTTCTCTTCCCTCAACATTTGCAATACTTTCCTAATGTGCAACAAGTTTTCTTCTCTAGTTTTACTGAAAATCAAAATATTATCCAAGTAAACAATGACAAACTTTCCTAAGAATTTATTCAATACTTCATTCATCAATCTCATGAAAGTTCTTATTGTGTTTGTCAATCTGAAAGGCATCACTAACCACTTGTACAATCCTTCATTTTTCTTGAATACAATCTTCCATTCATCTCATTCTCTGATTATGATATAATGGCATCCGCTCTTTAGATCAAACTTTGTAAAATACTTTGCTCCACTCAAACAGTCCTTGATATCATCGATCCTTAGCAATGAAAATCTATAATTGACAGTGATCCTATTAATTTGTCTAGAATCGGTACACATTCTCCATTCTCTATTCTCCATCTTTCTTAGGTGCAAGTATAATAGGTACTACATGTGGGCTCAAAAATTTTATGATCAGTCATTTTCTCAACAGTTCTTGTATCTATTGGGTCAACTCTATATTCTCTACTGGTGTCATTTTATGTGTTGCTTTATTTGGTAAACTCGCTCCCAGTATTAGATCTATTTGATGGTCGATAATCCAGACCTCTAGTTAACCATCTGGTATATTGTCTGAAATGATGTCATCATATTCGGTTAGCAATTATGCAACTTCTTTATATTCTCTGGTGGGATTCTCTATCTTCAAACCATTAATTTTCTTTGGAATCAATGTAAAACACACATTCTCTTGTCATAGTCCATCAATAAATTTCCTTCGATCTACCAAACATAGTCTGGCAGTGCCACAAACTTTGGTCTTCTCCTCTTCCTCCAACAATACCAACTTGATTGTTCTTCCATTTGATGTCATGGTGTAAGTATTTCTTCTTCCATCATGAATTTATTGCTTATCATATTGCCATGGTCTTCCTAGCAGCAAATGACATGCATCCATAGGCATTGATTGGATAAAACTATGGTTTTTGAATTACTCTTTGAATTGGATTTGATGTACTTTTTGGAAATTGCTTCCTCAATTCATCCTAAAGTGTCAATCTAGGAACTTGGGCTTTTGAACTGTGTTGTGACAATATGTTGAAGAGCTGCAACTAACAAACCAAGGCTGATGGATGCAACCTAGTATAATTTACTTATGGGCAGAATTTAGATTAACAAACTTCCTATCACAAGTGTGATAAGAACCTGTGAAGAAATAGTTCTACATAAAAAGAGATTACTGGCACTTAACAAAAGAGTAGTAAAGCAAAAAAATAGAAATCTATCTGAAGATAACATTTCACAAAGTTGAAGTTGAACTACTAAAAAAACACCTCCAATACTACTTAATGAAAATTCAGAACAATCCCATTAACTTATTCAACTGCTCTTATATTTAATGATCTGCATATACCAGCAAACAACTATTGAATGAATACAGATAGTATTGGTAAGTATTTAACAACTCAATACCAATTAATACCTTTGTGGAAATGAATCACACAATAGAAGATTTAGACAACAATATAGTAATCAAATAATTAAACAGCTTATAAATTCAAAGCATACATTACCACACACATAATCTTAATGCAGTAATCACCAATCAACTGAGGAAGTAGGCCCTGCCTTCATTGGTCATTGGATGATAAAACTCACGTTCACAAAATTATTCTACTATCACTTCCATTCATCCAAACAACATAGACAAAGTATATAGAAAATCACCACGGTTCTGCTATTAATTATGTATATTGATATATAGTTTCAGCATATATGCATATATATACATATTGAAGCTACCTAAATTTCTAATAGTCTTTTAGATGTAATCGATAAAACGTTTTGGTTGTTAGTGGCTTTCAGCCAACAACCTCTAGAAGATAATCAAAAATAGTTTTATAGTCTTTTGAAAGTTTTCCAAGAATAGCGTAACAACCTAAAACAAAATGACTAATCTTTGATGAGTAAAACCAAAAAGACAATATAACTTCAGCAATTCAGTTATCCTTCCACCGATATCCTTCATGTGCATTTTCAACCATTAAACACTTCATGTCACCAAAATAAAAAAGACAACAACAATCAGCAAAATCGGTATTTTCACTAGTTTTAACCTTTTTTTCTATTTCATAAAATACCTTATGTTCATTAACAAAAAGTGTCAGGAACGATAGGAGACACTAGGAAAGATGACAAGGTTTGACACAAATAAGAGGTAAAAGGACGACACATTTTTCCCTCATCATTTCCCCCCAGATGAAGACCTTGCATGCCCTCATGCAAAGAGAGTGTAGAATACAAACTAGAGAGAGAAGGGACAAGTTTCTACAGGGTATTGGTGACTTCTTTGACACACAATTGATGAAGTTCCTGCAACTATTTTTCATGCTCCTGAATGGTTATCACTGATGTCTTGGAGGCCTATGCCTGCTCAATTGCTACTTTCAACTGATTGATTTCAATTGATTGTGATGAGTTGAGTGACTCTACCACTTGAACTTGATTTTGTAGAGTTTTATTCTCCTCAGTTAGCTTAGTCACCAAGTTCTATAGGCTATGAATGTCATCATTAGTGAGCAAGGGTTATTCTTCCTCATACTCCTCCTCTGCCTTTGGCTCTTGGTCGGTTTGTTGTTCCTGGTGAAGGGTTTCAATATTCCCCTATTCTTTCTTCTACTTGATGCTCTTCTTCTTGGGTAGTGTCATGCGGTGTGTGATCATCAGGATTGTCAAGATTATTATAAATTTTAGCCAGGGTAGACTTAGGCTGAACAACATTTTCATCAGGAATATCTTCTTGACTGCATGGAATCTTCTCTAAGACAGGGGAATTCTAGGGAGATACCTTAGAGTTTTTCTCAAGTTTTTCACCTAAAATAGGAGAATTCTGAGGTGGCATCTTGGAATTTTGTTCAGGCTCCTGTTGGTGTTGTGAGGGATACTCAAGGTTTTCCATTTGCTTCTTCTTTCTCTTACTTCTTCTCAACTCCCTAGCAGCAGCTTCTGTTCTTTTTAGTTTTGCGAGAGACTGATGCCACTATTGTAAAATCCCCAACATCCTCAGGTGTTTGCGAACCTAAACCACTAGCTACATTTTCCAGGTTGGCTAGTTTATTTGTGGAATTAGTTGACAATTGTTTCCCTTTTAAAATAACAGTTGAAGTAGTCCCACAACGCCGTTTCTTTTCAATCCCAGGGCCAGGGGTAGAAACTTCAGTAACCTTAGGGTTAGGTTGTTTAGCACTGAAACCCTTAGCCTTTTTTCCACTGGACCCTAAGGTTTGCACATTTCCTTTTTTAGTACTATCAAGAAGATTTTCAGGCTCAGGACCTTTGGGTGCGTTTATCATCTTCTAAGCTTCCTTGACCCGACTCTTCCTTTTCTAGGGTGTCAGTGGATTTCCCTATACTCTAGGAATCTTCTTTGGTAGAGTGTTCTGAAGTAGGAAGGGTATCTTCAACAGAATTCTCAAGGGTTTCATCTACAATGAAGGAGTTCCAGTTCCTAGGAGGTGAAATTATCCTTAATTATCTCATGATTAACAATTTAATCAACCCATGATGTGCCAATGAATTCTCACCACCCTTTTGAACTGCTTTACGCATTTTCATTAAGGAAGAATATAGAAAGAAAGGAATGTTCACAAGTGCATCCCATCTTAAATGTATCATCAGTCAAAATTTTTTTGTGTAAACATATACATACCTTCCTTCACAAGTCAAATACTAGATAACAAATTTTGCCACATTGTTCCAGGGAGCGGGGAGTGAAGATAACTTTGTGCCCTAACCTGATACCATTTTGACTGATTCTCCACGCACCAAGAACTTCTTATGGAGGGATTTGAGGTCTTTCTCGCATCCAGAATTGTCAGGGAAATAATGTTCTCCTTTCAAAGGAAATCCCATGACATCTGCTATACTTTCGACTGAGACAGGAATTGCTAGCCCGAGGACTCATGCCCGCATAGTGTTGCAAGTTGTCGCGAACTCACGAGCTAGTTTCTCATCAAACCCCCACAATCTCTTGAAATACACATCCCATCCTGCTTTCTTGAATATCTTGTAGGCCTCAGACATCACAGGAGCCCTTAAATCATCCATAGTTGTTGGCTCATAGCAGTGTCTGCGTTCTCCTGCCATATTCTTACTAGGAGGTGTAATCCAAACGGTTCACCGTTCAAACCTGATAAAGAGTTAAAATGGTTTTGCAAAGAAAACTATTACTAGGAATAGGGAAAATTTTAACTGGAAGTTTTGTGTGGGCGGTGAGAATGGGTTTATGATAAGTGGTTAAAAAAATGGAGGTTTCTAATTTATTATTTACAGCGAATAGTAATGATTTAAGTGATATTAAGAGGGAGTGTGTTATTTATGATGGATCATACCAGAAATCAACGAATGTAGATACAATGGGATGGGGATTTTGTGAAAAGGATGAGACACGATAGCAAATGTGACACTTTCCCCCCAGTTTAGCAAGTTACCCAGCCACAGGTGATGTCACCATCAGTAAATGAACAAGCAGTATTTAAATAAAATAAAAAGAAAAGGAAAGAAACATATAATGTCGATACCAATGACTGGTGATGGACAGGAGGGCGACACAATGGCACGTGTGTTGAAGCTAGTATGATGCCGATGACAACCCACAACTATGATAGGATGGAAGAGTATAGTGTAGGAAGTACATTTATGGTAAAGCTGAACCAGCTGGAGAACACCTCGTGGAAGAAAACGGATGAGAACAACATCAAGGTTGAGTACGGCGATGGACAAGGTAGTGGTCCACTGGCCGAAGAATGAGAAACAATGAAGAAGGGCAGATGTAACCATAAAGAGAGAAAAATACCATCAAGCAGGCAAATAGCTCCTCACAAAGAAGAGACGGGAAAGTCGGCCAGGAGGTAACTGCATTAGTTCCTGTCAGGAGAGAGACAGGAACATAAAATAAGCAAGAGCAATGGGTGTTAGCTGAAAGCCATGAACAACCATTGTGACATGGGGGATGACAATAGATGGGAAGGGTTGTAGGACCAGACCAAGCAGAAAGGACAACACCAACTAGCGGAAATAGAAAGGATCTCCTGGCAACCAGGTGATAGGAACAAGGCAAGGCCAATTGCTAGGTGGCAGGAAGAATAGGCCAGGAAGGCAGTGTTCCATCATTGAAGATCTTGCTTGGTCGTGTAGTGTCTCGTTGTTGGTTTTTTTTTTTTTTTTTAATTGACGATAGACCACTAGTTGTTCGGTTTTCAATCTACTGCCGCCTAGTGGCGCCGAGAAATTGGTTTTCACCACTAAGTGTTGTTTTTTATTTAATCGACGATAGATCGCCGGTTGTCCAGTTTTCAATCTACCACCGCCTAGTGGTGCCGAGAAATTGATTTTCACCACTAAGTTTTTTTTTATTTTTTTTATTTTTATTTTTTATAAAGGAGTGATCAATCTCGAAGAAGGCTGAAAGGAACAACAATAAGTTCCTGTGCAACCTCTAATAAGAAAGCTTCTTTGGAAAGAGGCTTCTTGTAGAGTTTGAGGTGATGACCATTAATGAGAAGAGATTGTCTTTCAGAGTCAACTGTGCAAAGACGAACAACACCATTAGCATATACGATCTGAATCTCATAGGGCCCCAACCATCGTGTGGGAAACTTCCTTTTGAAGTCTTGGAAGTGAGAGTCATATAGGAGTGCCCAATCACCAGGTTGAAATGACTGTTGGTGGATGTGGTGGTCATGCCATATAGCACGCTATTTCTGGATGGTCTCGATGTGGAAGAGTGCTTCCTGGTGCAATTCAGTTGATCGATGAGTGTCTTTTGTTCATTAGAAAGACTCATACCCAATTTTAGTGTGGTGCGAAGATTTTTAATCTCAAATTCAATGGGAAGGACTACCTTCTTACAATAGATGAGCTCATAAGGGGTCAAACCAGTAGTGGTCTTCCACGTTATTCAATAGGCCCACATGGCCTCAAGAAGTTGTGTAGCCCAATCATGCTTATGAAGAGCAACTATCTTAGTAAGAATATTTTCAATTTCTTGATTGGTGACTTCTACTTGCCCATTGGCTTGAGGGTGATAAGGTGTGGACTTGCAGTGGCAGATTTGATATTCGTGAACTAGGGCAAAAATGAGCTCTGATGTAAATTGTGGTTCTTGATCGGTGGTTATCTCACGCGACACACCAAATATTGTGAAAATATCAGAATACAAGAAATCAACTACTTTTGTATCTCTGGCATGGTTTAGTGTTATCACTTCCACCCACTTGGTGATGTAATCATTACATACAGGGATGTATTCCTTGTTCTATGATGGTGGATTGATTGGGCCAACAAAATCAAGGCCCCACTTCTTAAATGGGTCTATGGAAAACTATGGATGTAAAGGCATCTCATCTGAGCGTGTGGGTCAACCCATGCACTGGAATTTGTCATAATGATGAACATAGCATTTAGAATCCTTATGGAGTGTAGGCCAGTAGTAGCCTACAGTGAGAATCTTCTGGATAGTCTGCTGAGTAGCAAAGTGTCCTCCGCATGGTTTTGTATGACATGCACGAAGTATATCGAAGAAATCATCTTCAGGTACACAACGCCGCATGATATTGTCAATGCCAGTGCGAAAGAGCAATCCATTTATCCATGTATACTGTCCACTGAGGCCAACCAGCTTATGTTGTTCCCTTGAAGACTAATGTGGTGGAAACTTGCATGTAACAAGATAGTTTGCAATATCAGGGAACCAAGGACTCCTTGTGGATATAGCAAAGAGGTGCTCATCTAGAAAGGCATCATCAACTAGAGTAGGTTCATTGTCTGGCAATTGCAATCGGGACAAAAATTTTGCAACCACATTTTCTCGACTAGGCTTATCAAGTATAGTTATATCAAATTCCTGGAGTAAAAGCAACCATCTAATAACTCTACCAGTTACCACAGGTTTATTCATTAAAAACCAAATTGTCGAATGATCTTTGTGGAAAATACTTTATAGCCAGTAATGTAATGAAAAAATTTATTAATGGCATACACGACAACTAAAACCTCTTTTTCAGTTACCGTGTAATTTACCTTAGCGCCCATGAAGTTCTTGCTGATGCAGTAGATGGCACAGAAAAGATGATCCTTTTTTTCTCCAAGCATAGCTCCCATGGAACAATCAGAGGCAACCATGTGGATATGGAATGGTAGCTCCCAATTTTGTCCTCTAAGTATGGGTGTGGTGATGAGTTTTGTTTTGATGGAGTCAAAGGCTTCCTAACACTCAGGTGTCCAAGAGAAAGTAACATCTTTGGCTAGCAAGGCAAACAAGGGAGATGCAATTTTACTAAAATTTTGGATAAATCTTTGGTAATATCCTGCATGGCCGAGAAAGCTTCGAACATATTTTTGACTAGAGGGTATAGGCAAGTCTTGGATAATTTGGATCTTTTTAGGATCTACTTGAATACCCTTGGAGGAAATGTAATGGCCAAGCACTATCCATTCAATCATAAGTATGTGGCATTTTGCATGACTCAAGGATAGGTTGGTGTCTATACAATGCCTAAGTACCTTGTCTAAGTTTGTTTTAGCCTCTTCATAAGTATTACCATGGATAGTAAAATCATCCATGTATACCTCAACACAATCATTGACAAGATCTGCGAAAATTCTCAAAACTGCACTTTGAAAAGTGGCAGGGGTATTACATAAACCAATGGCAAGACGCGATAAGAAAAGGTGCCCCAAGGGTAGGTGAAAGTGTTATTATCTTGATCTTCTAGTGCTATGTGAATTTGGTTATAACCGTTGAACCCATCTAGAAAGGAGAAGAAATTTTTACCTACAAGAGTGTCCAATACTTGATCAATAAATGGCAATGGAAAATGACCTTTCTTAGTAGATTTATTTAATGCTCTATAATCGACACAAATTCTCCATTTACCATTTTTCTTAGGAACCACAACTAAAGGAGAAACCCATTGACTATCAGAAATAGGATATATAAACCCGACGTTCAATAGTTTATGTAACTCCTCTTTAACTATATCGTGCAAAGCGGGGTTAAGCCGACGTTGTGGTTGCCTAATTAGATGACTACCTTCCTCAATATAGATATGATGGGTGCAGGTATCAGGATGAATGCCACACATGTCTTGGTATTCACAAGAGAAGGCTTCTTGATTCATTCTAAGCATGGCAATAAGATCTTGGATTTGTTCAGGGGTGAGCTATGGATTAATGTTAAGTGTGCAATTAGGTAGAATTTCCATAGCGAGAGATTGTGTTGGTGACTCAATGGCTAAGACTTGTGAGGTGGATGGAATATCACTTGATTTTGCAGAAGATAATAATGAGCCATATAAGCAATTATGGGGTAATAACTGATGCAATGTGATAAAGTGTTGAACAAAGCATGAACTCCCCACCAGTGGAAAATCCCCAAAAGGACATTGAGTATTTATACCTGAATGGAGGATCATGCTTTCAAATATTTCATTAAACGCATACCTGTTATGAAGGAAACTAATAAGAACATTATCCTCAGGAGGAGCTTCCATATCTAAGGCTTTATCAATTGTTAGGATTGGTAATGATTCATCCAAGTCACTATAATCCAAACGGGGTCCTCTATCTCTGACAAAGGTTGTGCTGGTAGGTATAGAGTCAGTTGTTTCTTGTGCTTTCCATTGGAAATAACCATGTTCCCTAATCGGCAATTGATAAATGCATCTGCGACTACTAACCAAGGGTGTCCCAAAATCAGGGGGTATCCCCCCAGCTTAATTTTTGGTTGCAAGATCACAAAGTCAGTTGGGTATTCCCATGAATCAATAGAAAGGATTACATTTTCAATCATACCTTCGGGTTTGACCAAAGATCGATCTGCCATTTGAAGAACTATAGGAGTAGGCCTAAGTCATTTTAATGACAATTTTTCTTTTGTTTCGTTTGTCATTACATTAATTACAACACCCAAATCGACAAGGGTATTAGGAATACTTACTTTTCCAATGGTTACCTTAATGATTGGACTCCCTAGATCGGCATACTTTGGAATGGTAATGTTTCCAAGCATAAGGTTTGCCAACTATCCAATGACTTGAACCATTTTTGGGTCTTGCTTCTTTTGTTGCTTCCTGGTACATAGATCACGAATTGTTTTTGTATAGACATGAATGTCTTTGATGTCCTGCAACAAAGGAATCTTAATGTTAACATTGCACAAGTCATTAAAAAAATTGAACTCAGGTTGAGAATCCTCCCTGTCTATTGGTGCAGAGTGAAATCATTCGGGAAAAGGCGGGTCTTTGGTTGGCTCAGTTTCTAACTCCTCATTGATTTCAGTAATGGTGGGCCCTTGAAGGTCCTTCCCTAACCTTAACTGAACTCCATCTAGTTCTAATGTATTTATGGGATAGGTGGAGTAACTTGTTGTCTCATTATTATATACCGGTTGGGTGGCCTTATTGTTGGGGTTGGGGTTGGGCTGGGATGGCATTGATGTAGGTCTTGGTGGCTGGGCTAGATTAATAGGTGGGGCAGCTAATGATGGCAAAGCTAGAAATTGTGGCTGTTGGTATGGGTTAATCATAGGAGGATGTGGAAATTGTGATTATGAGTGGAATGGTTGTTGGTATGTAGATGGTTGTGGCGTTTGTGGCCTCCATGCCTATTGCCACGACTGTGAAGTATATTGATACTGAGGCATCCATTGAGGGTATGGGGGTTGTTTCCAAACCCCATACCATCTCATTTGATAAGATTTGGGATGGATTAGTCCTTGGGCAAGATAATCGTTCATCATGTTGGGATGCATTTCTCAGGGTGGAAAGGGTCACCTAGGGGCCATATAATAGATAGGTTCTTCAAAATATTCTATTTCGGTTACTCCTACAAGAAGAGGCCTCAAGGTAAAGTTCTTATTGAGTTCTTCTAAAGATGAGATGTTTGTCCTATTGTATGGGCAATCCTCACTAATGTGTCTTTTGCGGCATGTTGGACAAAACACAGCTAGGGCTTTTTCGGGTTCTTCTTGTTTCTATGGGTGTAAAGAGTGTCTATTTGTTTCCCATATGATTCAACAAATCTATTTTAAGGTCTTCATGTAAATTTCCTATTTCCCTTTTTGTGATACCTATTGTGTTGGTTGTGGCATAAGGCTTACTTAGATAGCTCCTTCCTGAATGTTGCAACCTTGAATAGTTCCTACAAATATCACAAATATCGTCAAATTCTATTTTAGAGATGTTCCCTTTTCCTATTAAATTTAATGCTTCCATAACATCATCTCTTATCCCTCTAAGAAATAACATTTTAATGGTATCATCATTTAGTCCCTCCTGACAAGACTGTTGAAGACTAAACATAAAACATTCAAGGTAGTCTTCTACAGACTCATCTTCCTTTTGATTCATGTGAAAGATCTCATCCCAAACCTCCTTTGTCTTGCACTATTCCTGGTACTTGTTCAAGAATAGATCATTCAAGACCATCCATGTTCTAATGTTCCGAAGGTTCATAAACCACCATAGGGTGACATCCTTTAATGTAGCTGGAAAAAGTATGAGTTTCTGTGCATCATTTTGGTATTCATAGTTGTCACACAACACATAAAACTCAAACAAAAACATGTCAGGATCTTCGATTGAAAGACCATGAAAAATGGCAAAGCAGAATGAGGAATATTTTTCATAGGGGCGTCTCTTCCAGGATCTATAATTGGGAACTCAAAAGTGACTAGGTTATTGTTGGCCAATTCTCTATTGTGATTGTTGTTGTTGTCGTTATTATTGTTGTTATTATTGTTGGGATCCATGACTTCAAATGCCCACAAAGTAAAATAATTTTTAAATGGCTTGTGGCTTTCTTCAGAAAATGGACCAACTTGATGCTCGTAAGATTTTTGGAAAATTTGTTCAACTTTTTTGTGTAATATATCAGAAGAGCTTGGTTGGGTATTTGTGGGTGTCTGAATAATGGTGGTCTCAATAGAACATTTCTCAAGATCGGGTTCAGGCGATTCTAGTGATGGTAACTTACTTTTTGGTTTCTCCTGAGTCAAGGTACTTGTCTCAATAGGTGACTTTGACTTATCTTGCAATTATTCGGGTTGTGGTCTCTCAATGGATGGTGCTAATTTCTTTTTGGATTTTTCAAGCTATGAACTACTTCCCTTTTCTTTTCTAATTAATCTTCCTCTATTGTCCCTATTATGATTCATGCACCTAAATGAGCTATGAAAAAGAAAACCAAGGGTAATTATCCAAACGAGGTCGACTATCACGTGGATTTTATCCTTAGCACAATGCTCCTAACTTGGTTTACTAGAAATGCAGGTCTTTAACACCGTTCCTCGGCAATGGTGCCAAAATGATTGGATAAAACTGTGGTTTTTGAATTACTCTTTGAATTGGATTTGATGTACTTTTTGGAAATGGCTTCCTCGGTTCATCCTAAAGTGTCAATCCGAGAACTTAGGCTTTTGAACTGTGTTGTGGCAATATGTCGAAGAGCTGCAATTAACAAACCAAGGGCTGATGGATGCAACCTAATATAATTTACTTATGGGAAGAATTCGAATTAACAGACTTCCTATCACAAGTGTGACAAGAACCTATGAAGAAATAGTTCTGTACAAAAATAGATTACTAGCACTTAACAAAAGAGTAGTAAAGCAACAAAATAGAAATCTATCTAAAAATAACTTTCACAAAGTTGAAGTTGAACTACTGAAAAAAAACCTCCAATACTACTTAATGAAAATTTGGAACAATCACATTAACTTATTCAACTGCTCTTATGTTTAATGATCTTCATATACCAGCAAATAGCTATTGAATGAATACAAATTGTATTGGTAAGTATTTAACAACTCAATACCGATTAATACCTTCATGGAAATGAATCACACAATAGAAGATTTAGATAGCAATACAGTAATGAAATAATTAAATAGCTTATAAATTCAAAGCATACATTACCACACACATAATCTTAATGCAATAATCACCAATCAACTGAGGAAGTGGGGCCCTACCTTCACCGGTCGTTGGATGATAAAACTCACATTCACAGAATTATTCTACTATCCCTTCCATTCATCCAAACAACATAGACAGAGTATATAGAAAATCAGTACGGTTCTGCTTTTAATTATGTATATTGATATATAGTTTTAACGTATATGCATATATATACATATTGAAGCTACCTAAATGTCTAACAGTCTTTCAAATGTAATCGATAAAACTTTTTGGTTGTTAGTGGCTTTCAGCCAACAACCTCTAGAAGATAATCAAAAATAGTTTTAAAGTCTTTTGAAAGTTTTCCAAGAATAGCGTAACAACCTGAAACAGAATGACTAATATTTGATGAGTAAAACCAAAATGACAATATAACTTCAGCAATTCAGTTAACCTTCCATCGATATCCTTCATGTGCGTTGTCAACCATTAAACACTTCATGTCACCATAATCAAAAAGACAGTTAACAACAGTCAGCAAAATCGATATTTTCACTAGTTTTAACCTTTTCTTCTATTTCATAAAATACCTTATGTTCATTAACAAAAAGTGACAGGAACGACATGAGATACTAGGAAATATGACAAGGTTTGACACAAATAAGAGGTAAAAGGATGATACATTTTCCCTCATTAGGCATAATATCACACAATACTTCATCCCTATATGATCTAATATGAAATTTCACCAAACATTGTTTGTTCACCAATATCTTATGATCATCTTGAATCCATGCTATCCTATAAGGGTTTGGGTGTTTTTATCTCTTCAAATTCAGCTTCGTTACCATCTCCTCTAAAACTAGATTATTAGTGCTACCACTATCAATGATAACTTTACATACCTTTCCTTCGGACTTACATCTAGTTCTAAATAAACTTTACTTTTGTGGTGGTTCCTCTATCACTTCTTCATGCATCAAATCTCTTCTCATTACCAATGATTCACCTTTTTCTGGCTTTCCACATAAATTAGGTGATCCAACATGTTCCTCCTCTACATAATTTGTTCTTCTGGTATGCTCAGATTTCTTTATAGTACTTCCTTAATGACACTCAAATGCTCTATTTCCACCTCCACACTTGAAATAGGTTCCTCGAAATAGTATTCTCTCAGATCCTCTTTCATCTTTCTAGAGTCCATCACTATGGTAAGAATTATGGCCTCCTCTATTACTAGGGTAGATATTTTGGTCTTCTCTTCCTTTGTGGTACAATTTGGCATCCTTTTCTTCACTCTGATAAGGCTTTGAATCTTTGTTCAACTCCACATATGGTCTTCTTTCTCTAGATTGGCTTCCATTATTCTGAAATATTCCTCTTACATGTCTTTATCTTTGTTCAAACTTCTTGTTTAGCTTATCTTCTACTTTCAATGAAAACCGGTATGCTTCTTCAATGGACACCATGTTGACCAGACTCAATTCTTCTTCAATGTTTGTCTTCAATCCATTGATATATCTAGCTTCACTATGACCGATTCTGATTATCAACTTATAGAATTCCCCAGTATACTCCTTCATAGATCTTTCTTTTTGTCTTAGGTTTTGCAATCTCTTCAATAATTCATGTTTATAATCTGTTGGTATGAATTGATTCTTTAATTTTGTCACCATTCTATCCCAATTGATGATTCTTTCTTTTCCTCTTCTATTTTGGTCCAATTGAACTTCTTTCAACCATAATGCAACATGGCCTTTCAATTTTGTTTTCATAAATTTGACTCTTTCTGGATCTTCAATTTCCTCATATTTGAAGTATTCCTCCATTTTATTTATCCATTCAATCTAATCTTTCAAATTCAAATTTCGTGTGTAATTTTGGATTTCAACTCTAGGTCACTTACCAATTTTTGAAATTGCTTTCAACATCTTTACTTGATCTGATTCTTCTTCATCATCATCTAATTTTTCTGCAATTTGATTCAATTGTTCTTCTTCATCATCACTTTCATCATTTTTCCTAGGGTTTAAACCTCACCTTCGGTCTTCTTCAACCACATCCAACCTTACTCGTGTTTTGTGCATCATCTCTAAAATTTCATCCATTCTTCCAACAACATTTTCCATAACATGTACTCTCCTTGGTGGCATATCTCCCCTCAAAATTGGTGCAAAAATCTCAATTTAGAGATCTAGTCACAAAGGTTTCAATTGCCTCACAATCAACGATCACTTGAAAATAGGTGCAATCCACCTCTGGTGAGTGACTCATTCACCTCAAGGAATTATTTCCAGAATTGAAAATCACTTTGATACCACTTGGTGCAATAACGGTAGGAGGGTCCTAGAATGAACAGTCAAGACCATGCAACAATGAGTCAACACAACAAAAACAACACAAAAAATTGATGTGTGAACTCAAATACTCCTTAAGATAGAATACTTACATTCAACATAGGCCACAAAGATAAATATCTAGGTGTACAAGGTATGCCTTAAAGGATTACAAACATATTATGGACTAATCAAACTTATTACATGCCCCCAAAGGGTTATTGCAAAAATGAATCTCAATCTTGTGACGATCTTTCAACTATTTCTAACTGAATTCTTACTACCAATGACTACAATGCTTATAAATAGGTTTCTCGGGCTCCAGAATAGATCTATGCCGACCACCAGGTTGATTAACTTGAGAAATTCCCAAATACGTATGTCAAACTCAAATGCTTTGCAAAGAAATAATCAACAACAACTTTCGGTCGATAAGCATAGATGATGCGATCAATGTGTAAGTGCAATAGTTGGCTCCATGAGCTGAGAGCAATGATGAGGAAAAATTCAGAAATGAACTAATGAACTATTATTGAATGAAATGCAAGAAAGAAATATTTTTGGTTGATATAGGATTGCTTTACAACCAGGGATGCTCCTGCATCATATATCACTCAAAATATGTGTCATAGGTACAATGTGAAGATGTTTCGTGTCTATCAAAAATGGAGCTCGTAGGCTTGATAATCAAAATATAGTGTCATAATATATAATATCAAAAGATGCTTTATCCTAAGCTGCCTTGCTCTCTTGAACCTGATACCTCCCTATTCTCCCGTCGAGGTGCATCTGGAGACTTGTGCTTTGCAGTAGAAGGCATGTCATAAGGTGTGGACCATTTTGGGGCTGATGTCTCCCCGCTCTCTTATCTATTGTGAGAGTACCTGGTGTGTATTGATATGGGTCCTTCCCTGTGAACCACTCTCAACCTATGAAAATGTGGGCTCCCTCCTCTTTGGTAGTACCACCCTCTCATAAAGGTCCTTGTAATATTACATGGATTTTCTAGACCTAGCATACTCCTGAGAAACATCCACCACAAATCCAGTGCATGTAGTCATGAAATCTATCATACACTAATCTATTTGTTGTCAAATAATGATAGCTAGGTCCCTCTCTGCCTATAGGGCATCCTTCTTGGCCTTAAGGTTATCCCTCTCTACACTCACTATCCTAATTTTTTCCTCCAAGGCCTATACCCGAGCCTATAGGGTGGCTATCCTTTATTTTGCTAACACCTCGTCTCCTCTAGCCCTCACCTCCTCTAGCTCCTCATCCACTCCCATCGCAATCCTCTCTTGGAGGACTCTCTCCACCTCTCAAATCACCACCTCATCCTCTACATGCTCCTCTCATCTCTCCTTTGCACTCACCTTGATCTCCATCTCCTCAATCTCTTGATGCCCTACCTATAAAGTGGGCATCTCAACATGCTTCTCTCCCTCCTCCACTGCCACCTCCACCACTTCCCTCACCTCTAGTTGATCCTCCTCAATCTCCTCCTCCTCCTCTTGAATCGATGGTAGCTATCTCATTGCGTGTCATCCTCTATCCCGCCTCCTCTTGTGTCGGTCTCCTCCGTGACCTCCATGACCATCTCCCCCATCATCTCCTCATCCTCCCCCTCCCCCTCCTCCATCTCCTCTCCCTCCACCCCTCCATCCCCTGTCACCTCTCCATCCTCTGGGGTCACTACCTCTATGCTCTACAAGCACTGGTTGGTTTGGATCTATCAATGGTACTGGCCAATGAATCAACCACCAAGAATCATACTCTAGAATGGTCCCCACATTTGCATCACCTCCTCTCCAACCCCAATCTAATGGATGTAGGGAATCAATATCCTACTCAATTATGGTCACAACTATCTAAGGCCCCCATGGATGAACCTCTCGAGAGGATCATGTGAACTTAGATGTACCCATAGGAACACCCTACATCTCCTTGATCTGACGTCTAACCCTCTCTAAAATATACATCTCAATTATATGCTAACTCTAAACTATTTTCCCAATAAGGTATCTTAGCTATCAACACCATGGAAAGTGATTAACCTCACCAACCCATAAATCACACTCTCTGTATGGTCTCTAGATGAAGTTAACCAAGGTATCTAGTCCATGCTCCAATAGCCTATATCACCCACATGTTTCTATGATAGTGTTCCCCGATACAAATACACATATGGAGCACCCGTGCCCATTTGATGTACCACCAGAGGTCGAAACACCACTATATGCTCCCAAGCCCATATCGTCAGCAATGTAACCCCACAACTCAAGCTCTATCCTCCTCTTTATTCAATATCATGTAACTAGAAATATAGCATACCCAATAGGCATAATCCCCATGTGTATATTGTCCCATCCTAGACCATCCCCCCAAGAATATCTCCCCAACCTACTAGAAATCCATGACCACTGCAATCGGGAATCATCACCCCTATTATCAATTTGCATAAAATGCAGTCATACCTATCATACCTCTTTGCCAAGGTCTCCCATCTGATATCATACCCCTAGATCACAAGCTCTGCATCACTGTCATAGTCATAATAATCATATAGTGCCTACAATCCTCAAGCAGGGGTCATATCGTACCCACTCATCATGAATCAAAAGCTATAGAATCCTATAGACATCCTTGAGGGTGACTGTCACCTCCCCCATTAGAAAATGGAGGCTACAAGTCTCAGAGTGCCATCACTCTACCAATTTTGTCAACATGCCCCTATTTGCCCTGATAACTAGCATATAGGTGACATAGAATAGACCAAGCTCCAACAAATCATGTCTCACAATTGAAATGTATGTGGTTGCAACTCCCATGTATAAATTAGAGGCAGAACAATCAAAATTCATCACAAAGAAATCATGTCAATCAAAGTCTCCCTTTGACCCTGTTGGACCTAAGTTGACCAAGTCAAAATATCCTAATCTGGGGAAATTTGTTAACAAGGCAATTGTGTCGCTATTTTGTTAAATGTGTCACACACATTTTCTACTAGCTTGAAAATACAATTATGCCACTCATCTTTCAAATGCATCATTTTGTACAACATTATGTCACAAAATCTCGATTGCATCATTCCTGGCCGCACATGCGACTCATAAATTCAGTTACATTGCACGTTCAAATGCATCGCGATACAATCGTCCCCACCCTATCCCTAAGAAATTGTGTATGCTCTGTGGGTGACGATTTGGAACAAGCAACATATCCTCAACAAAATCAACTAGAGCTCCTAAATTTTCTAAAATTGGAATGCACAAATGACCCTTTTCCTTGCTCAACCGCCTATTTATAGCTTGAAAATTAGGGTTTCCTCCTAGCTTGTCCATTGGGCACACTTTTTGATGACTTTGACCTTGAATTTGACCCCTTTAGTGACCTCCAAAATTATTTTTTTCTTCACTGCTCGATTCCTGGTGATCAAATTATCTTATCAGGACAATTTTCTTTTTTGTTTGATTTTTTTTTTAAATTTGTAAAATTTTCTCGAGGGGGCATACCTATACACTACTTTCACTGGGGCATCCTTTGAATTAATTTATTTGACACAATGCAATGAATTGCATTATGTCAAAGAGGGGCAAAATGTAGACACTAAAAAATGTCTTAAGTCTATGAATACCATTTTTCTTGGTCTTCGTCTTCGCATAATTAATTAATTTTAATTATTTAATTATTCTTGACCACATTCCTCTATTATTTCACATCTTAAAATTTATTCTATCTTGTTCAATTAAATAAATTACTATTTATTTAATTTTTCTATCATCATTCATCTATAGTTAAACAACTATTATTAATTATTTAATTATTCACTAATATTTTAATTCTTCTATAGTTAAATAACTGTCAAAATTATTTAATTATCTTCCAAATCTTCTCGTTTATTAAATAATTAAACTCAAATTAATTATTTAATGCTCTTTGCCCATTTCAAAATGATTACATAAATTATTTTAATTAAATGCCCACTTGCCTTTTCCTCAAATAAATAATTTAAATAAATTATTTATGCCGCAACTTAGTCAAATATTCCTTCTCATGAATTAATTATTTTCAAAATTTTAATTCCTCCATATTCTTCCTCCACTATCTCATTTTCAAATCTCACCCGTCAATTGCCTTTGGGCTCTTTCTTATCTTGACCATCTATTTTGTAACCTCCCCTTTCCTGTGTTGCATGTCTTCTCATCTGTCGATCTTGGAATATTTCTAGAAGCTTGATCTCATCCATCCATTTAAATGGTTTTCTATAAAAGAAGCCTTCCTCTATTTTTGAGTGAACAACCACTTGTCTCCAATTTTCTTGCTTACAATTTATAGGTATTTACATACTTCAACTACAAAAAATATGAGGGCATATTTCCAAAAGAAGAATGAGGAGAGGGGTTCAACCTACAGTGCAATGATAGTTGCAACACCGTGATGAAATGATGGTTAGGTGTTCGAGTCTCACCGTGAGGAATTTCGATGGTATGGAAGGCTGCGGGAGAGAAGGCAGGCCAAGGATCAGCTGGTGGGACCAATGACAATGGAGATGATCATCCGAAAGCGGAGTTGTAGTGTAGTAGGCATGAGGATGTGACATTGCCAACAGTTGGAGGCAGCACTGGAGGTGGAAGAACGAAGTTCATGCACTAGCTGGGGGAGGCATGGAGAGGTTGGTGGTTGAAGGAAGTTTCGAGAGTTTAGGGGAGGATGGAGAAAAAGATGCACGGGCAGAGGAGTTAGAGACAAGGGGTACCAGAGGAAGGAAAGAGGGGCGATGGAGAAAGGGAGGCCTGAGGAGATGGAAATGTAATACCCCTCCATTTTGATCTATTGTGCGAACTATGTTGTTCCTCTCTATGCTTTAGTTTTGCTTTGTACTTGGACTATGTACTTGATTTTAGTGGATCACTGTTTTATCGTGATGTATTTTGATGTGATTATTATGACATGTTTGGAATTAATATATGTGGATATTTAATTTATGATGTTTCATGCTTTTGATTATGCTGCTATGTTACATGCATCAGTTAGAACTATTGTATTGGTGAAGAGGATGATATCGCATCACTCGCTTGCGAGTGCCCTCCGATCTTGTGATTTCCTCTTCACGGCGTGCCTTATTTATGACATATTATTGCATGTGGATATATTCAATGTTTGAAGGTTGACAGGTACAGGACATCGACTCCACCTGGTTTCTCAGGTTTGAGCATGTCCATTGCCCAATAGCAATCAATTGGGAGATAGTAGCTAGGATTTCTGCACCGAGTCGTCACCCTAGTTGTAGTGTGTTGTCAGTCTTATGTAACCCTGTTGTTCTATTTTGCTCTTTTGCCTAATTTCAGTCTATTTGAGGAGTTAGAGTAATGTAGGATTTGTGATTAATTATTGAGTAATTTAAGCTAATTAATTTGATATTTAATCTTATGGTAGATTTAATTATTAATTAATTAAGTTATTCATGTTGAAATGATTTAGATTATTCATTTTGAAAATACATGCAAATTTGTATTTGGAATTGAAAAATTAGAAAAATAAATTAAAAGTCAAATTTGAAATTCAAAATTCAAAAATTCAACAAAAAAAAAGATATTTCCTATTTTCTGTTTTCAAAAATTTATGAGGGTTGTTGTGGATTTTGGAAGGATTTTTGCATTTATTTGAATTTCTTCACAAATTTAAAGAATGGAGTTTTGGAGGAAAATTGGAAAAGAGAAGAGGAAAATTGCTTGATTTTGTGGGTTTGAAGGAAAAGCTTGAGGAATCTGAAGTGCTCAAGAGGGTTTCAAAGCAGCAGCAGGTTCATCCACATACTCCAAGGAATTTAGGTTCACACCTTGTTTTAATGTAATTTTGTTGATTTAAGTGTGTTGAGGAATGAAAGATTAAATTTCTTTGGTTGTTTCAATCCTTCATGGTTCATGTTGTTCTTCAATCTCCTTGTAGACTTCAATGGTTGATTGGCTATTTAAATCTAGTTTTATTTATAGAATAATCTATTTGGGCTTGGAATTTATTTTTATAATTTCCTATGGTAAGGTTATGTTGGCCAAATTTCCTTGAAATAAAAATATTTCCAAAATTTTATATTTTTATTTTTCTTCTTGTCTCTTTAAACTCTGGTTTTTCTATGAGAAAAAATAATAATAATAATAATATAAAAATTTAAAAAATAAATGCAAAAAAAAAATGACAGTCATTTGTTCAAGGAAAAAAGAAGAAGGGAGGGTTGGGGGCTTACCCACCGCCGCCCACATGGGAGAGGAGTGGGAAGTTGGGCCAGCTCCACCGATCGCGGCCCGCGTGGACTTCGCAGGCAACAACCACCGTGGGTGACGACGTTCCCGACACCGCCCGCGGGATAACCGCGACGGTTCCCCCGCGCTGCACTTCCCTTCGCCGCACCCTACGCGGAATACTTCTGCCTCCCCTCCTCCTTTAGTCGGTGGTGCCACCCTCTGCAGCCATCGAAACCCTTCCGCCACGACTTGTTAAGTCGTGGCCGCCACCATGGCCAAACCTTGACTTTCGATGCACACGGCCCGAGGGTTGGAACCTCTCCTTTAGGTTTTAGTTTTTATGGATATTAAAATGTTTTTTTTTTTAATTGTTTTTTAAATATTGTAATATTAGAATAATAAAATATTAATATGTATTAATATTTTAAATTTTGGTATATAATATTAAAATATTCGTATAATTTTTTAAAAGTTAATTAAATAAAACTATATATATATATATATTTGCTTGAGTTAGTAAATTTATTTAATTATACAAGTTTTAGTTTTATCTTTATGTTTAAATAGTGAATTAATTAAGGCATGATTTAATCTTATTGAGAGATATTTAAATAATGGTGAAACATTAGTGTTTTAATGTTAACATTTTAAAATGAGATGTTCAATTATTATTATTTGTTTAAATGAGAATGTTATTCTTCTGGGTTATATTGAAGAGGGGAGACAACGTTTTACTTAATCATGGGATTTGACTTGTTGATGGATTGGTAATTGTTTCTTGTATTTGAATGTTAATGTGGAAATTTATGGTTAGGATTATTGCCCCTTATTTGAAATGATGTTTTGTTTAATTCAGTTTCTCTAATGCATTGATTATCAAATACTAGTTAGGATATGGGTTTAGTGAACCCAAAGTAGAATTTGATTCTTGTTTTGGCATTGATCTACGTGCATTATCATTGGGAAGTGTGGGTCTCCTTAATTAACAAGTCTTCTAGTTGGAATTTCAGTCTGTGGGTTGTCGTACTATGTAGTCAACCATAGATGGCCATGGGTAGTGCGTAACCAGTTTGTTTCCCAGTTATCACGAATGGGACCTTTTGACTGTATGTCATGGTTAGGAATGTGATATCCTTGCATAGCACTTTTGTACCCTTGGGTTGTGGAGTTGTTCCACATGTCGTCTTAGAGGAGTGGCTTATAACGAGGGCCGACACACAAAGTGGTGCCAGGATAACTCGTTGTAAGTTAGTTAATCTAGTGATAGCTAAATTAAATGATTAGAGTATCATGTAGTATCAAACATTTAATAAGATAATTATGCCTCGCTCCTTACCACAAGGGCTTGTAAAGACTTGGTTTGAGACGGGAAGGCCTGGAATGGCAAGATCGTTATCTTGTCACCACAAAAGATAACTGATTTCGCATTGGTTTACATGAGGGGCCAGAAGTTGTTAGAGTTTACCAGGATAACCTGAGATGGGGGCCAGGACCTAGGAAGACTCACTAGGATAACCTATGTAACGATGTGATGACACTTCTCCTAGGTTGACAATATGTTTGCATCAGTGATGCAATTGATTATATAATTTCTGGAACCATTGTAACCCTATGATTAAGTGTTGTTACTGTATTTATTTCAGTATGGTTATGTTAGCCTATGTCTAGTGGTAGAAATCCTTGGTTAGAGATTCTGGTTACTATCTCCCAGCACGGGGGGTGGACCCTTGGGTACCACTTGGTTGGGTGGAATGTGCACCTTACTCTATTGGGTTTTCTCCTTGTTCGAGTGGATGATACTTCCAGTTGGAGAGCTCATGGTTGTTTCAGTTACAGTTCCTCTTGTTATCCTTTCCTTATTCTTGTTATTCTTACCCCTCTTGTTATCAAGGTGGATTTATAATTTTAACCCTATATTATTGGACTTGCCTCATTCGGGGAATGAGTGATTGTAACCTTATGGTTTATTGAATGGATTAATGAAATCGAAAGTCTTATCTTATGCTTGTTGTTAGTTCATCTTACTTGGAATGTATGAGTTAATTTATTTTTTAAATAATTGTCATAGTTTATACTCATGTTTTGTTGAGGTTCTATATAACCTTTGTCTCATAACCTTAGAGGTTGTTGGCATTAGTTAATTAACTTACTTATTAATTATCCTTTTAAAAAAATAAAATTATTCCATTTAATTAGTTAAATGCAACTTTCTCTAGGGTTGCGTGGTGGGGCATTACACATGGTATCAGAGCCTATGTTTAAACACTGGGTACTCTAGGATTATGATGGAACCATTAAGCTTTAGTTATTTAAGATTTGAGTTATGTACCTTGCTTAATACCTTGACATGTTTGTGTAGGATTATGCCGCCCAAACACGGAAGAGGTAGAGGGCATGTTCGTGGCCATCTAGGCAGTCATGGTGAGAGTCAGCATGACTTTTCTCCTTTAGTTCCTCTTATTCCTGATCAAGAGAAACAACAGGGATCGCAGAATGCACCTGGGGTTGGTAATTTGTAGCAAGATCCAACAGGGTTTGAGGCAGCATGTAGAGCGCTAGAGGAGGCTTTGGCACTCCTTGGACCTAGGAAGGAAGAGGTTCAGATTAGCCCTGTGGTGAGGGAAGCTCCACCCCAGTCCAAGGCTCACATGAGGGACTTGCTTAGAGGGCACCCACCATTATATGATGGATCTGGTATGGGTCTGGAGGCCGAGACCTGGCTGATAGACTTGGATAGGTGTTTTGCCATGCATCCATATGGTAGCAACACCAGAGCTCGATATGCCATTATGCAGCTGAGAAGATTTTTCTCCACTTGGTGGAGATTAGAGGAGCAGAAGCTCCATATTGATATTCACACTGCATCATGGGAGATCTTTGTAGAGAGATTCAAAGCTCGATTTTTATCTAAGCATTGGTGTCAGCGCCGAGGGGATGAGATCCATGCCTTGCGTCAATTAGCACTATCTGTTGAGCAGTATGAGCATCATTTTTATGAGCTCAAACAATATGCAGGGATCAGTGATGATGAGAGCATGTCAGTTCACCATTTTGTTAGGGGCTTAAATGCCCGTCTTAGCGGTGGTGTGAGGGTTTTCAAACCCAAGACCATGGAAGTGGCAGTGGAGAAAGTATGCCTAGTTGAGGAGAATTTGAGTATGGCACTTGGGGGGCACATGAGTGCTCCAGTTGGGAGTAGTGCAGTGGCAGGTTCTAGTGCTAGAGGAGAGCAGTCTTAGGGAGGTTTACCTCCTAAGTCTCAGCTGGGGCCATCTCAGGGTGGTTAGCAGCAGCAGTAGGCATCGCAAGGGAAATGTAAGGGTTTCCAGCAGAGACAGGGAGATAGGAATTGGAGGCATGCGAAATGCTCCAACTTTGAGCAGCCAACTCAGAGTTCGTAGTCTACCTTCAGGGATAGTGCGCAGCAATCTAGCGCACCATCTGGAGGTAGAGGTTTTGGTAGAGTCATTGAGTGCTTTCCATGTGGTCAACAAGGTCACATGGCTAGAGGTTGTCCCAACAGGGGCACAACTAGATTTTATCAGGGCCCAGCGGCATTTGAGCTGATAGTTGGTGATGCAGGTAGAGGGCATCGAGTTTTTTCAGTGGTTGATAACTACCAAGTAGAACATCAGGGCATGATTATCGAGACCTATGGTATGTTGATGGGTAATCCAATTACCATTTTATTTGATTCAAGAGTGACAGACTCCTTCATTTCTTCTTCAGTCATGTCGCGATGTAGACTGGGTGCGGTAAGGCAAGGCGATAGGTGGTAGGTAGAGCTAGCTTCAGGTGCGAAAGTCGCATCGCATTCCCTTGTGTCAGAGTGTAGGTTGGAGGTTGGACCCCTTCAGACTATGTTGGACCTTTATGTTATTCCCTTGGGTTCTTATGACATCGTCATTGGGATGGATTGGTTGGAGGCACATAGTGCGGTCTTGGATTGTCGACGCAAGTTGATTTGATGCATTGATGCATACAGTAGAGAGATAGAGATTGTGGGGGTCCTGAGGCTAATTTCTTTGAGGGTCATCTCAGTTATGCAATCGAGAAGGTGTGTACGTTAGGGTTGCCAGTTGTTTGTTGTTACAATGGATGACTTGGATCTAGGTAGTGGAGAAGAGAAATTCTCTCTTGATATTCACCCCGTCCTTCAGGAGTATTCCGATGTCTTTCCAGACGAGATTCCAGGGACACCACCTCAGAGGGATATTGACTTCAAGATTGATCTTATACCTGGTTCACAACCCATCTCTCGAGCTCCCTATCGTATGACTACCCAGGAGCTGAAAGAGCTTCATTTGTAGCTTGAAGAATTGTTAGAGAAGGGCTTCATTCACCCTAGTGTTTCACCTTGGGGAGCACCACTCATCTTCGTGAAGAAGGATGGTTCACTTTGGTTATGTATTGATTACCGAAAGTTGAACAAAGTGACCATCAGGAACCGATATTCACTTCCTAAATCGATGATCTCTTTGATCAGGTCAAGGGTGCCACCGTCTTTTTGAAGATTGATCTTAAGTCTAGATATCATCAACTTCGGATCTTTGACTCTGATATTCATAAGACAGCGTTTCAAATGCGATATGGTCACTAAGAGCTCATAGTAGTACCATTTGGGTTGACAAATGCACCTTCTGTGTTCATGAGTCTGATGAACAGTGTATTTTGTACATACCTAGATAGGTTTGTCTTGGTGTTCCTTGATGACATTCTGATTTATTCCACAACTATGGTAGAGCATGAGGAACATTTGCGGCAGGTATTGCAGTGCTTGCGAGATAATCGATTGTTTGCCAACCTGTCAAAGTGTGAGTTCTTCAAATCTGAGGTACAGTACCTTGGGCATGTCATCTCAGGGAAGGGTATTTTTAGTGGATCCAACAAAGATCCAAGCAATCTCAGATTGGCCTGCACCCACAAATGTGGCAGAGATATGTAGCTTTATGGGGCTAACAGGTTATTACAAATGCTTTGTGCAGGGTTTTTCAAGGATAGGTTATCCTATCACTACCCTTCAGAGGAAAGGGAAGAGGTTTGAGTGGTCAGAGAAGTGCGAGGCAGCGTTTTAGAACCTTAAGGAGATGTTGACTAGTGCACCGATACTTGCAATACCAGATCTGACTAGGGACTTTGTAGTTTGTACAGATGCATCCTTGGAGGGTCTTGGTGCAGTGTTGATGCAGGATGGTCGAGTCATTGCATATGAGTCACAGAAACTCAAGGACCATGAGTTGAACTATCCCACCCATGATCTTGAGTTAGCGGCAGTTGTGCATGCATTGACAAGATGGAGGCATTTCCTTCTTGGCCATAGGTTTGAGCTGCATAGTGATCACATGAGTCTTCAGTATATCTTCATGCAACCCAACCTTAATGCTAGGCAGAGGCGTTGGATGGAATTCCTTTGTGAGTATGACTTTGAGGTGAAGTACATCTAGGGGAAGGAGAATGTTGTAGTGGATGCACTTAGTCGACGGAGACATGAGATATCCAAGTTGACTCTAGTTGTGGATCTATGGAGTTGGATTCTTTCTGGCCTTCTAGCAGATAGTTGGTACCAAGAGGTCAGGACAGTGATAGAGGCAAGTAGACCTCTTGAGGGCAGACATTTAGGTTATACTCTAGATTCAGATGAGCTATTGAGACACATGGGGTGCATATACATTCCTCCTTCAGATGGTCTTCGTACCCTGGTCATGACTGAAGCACATCATGCACCTTATTCAGCCCATCCTTGGGTGAAGAAGATGCATGCAGATTTGTGACAGTTGTACTTTTGGCCAGGGATGAATCGAGATATCGCGGATTTTGTGTCACGATGTCTAGAGTGTCAATGAGTTAAGGCTGAGCACCAACATCTAGTAGGGCTCCTACAACCGCATTTAGTACCAGAGTGGAAGTGGGATATAATCTCATTGGATGTCATTGTTGGTTTACCCAACTCTTCAAGACGACATGATGCGATAATGGTGATAGTTGATAGGTTGACGAAGGTGGAACACTTCTCACCTATGCGTTCATCCTATGCCACATCGTCTGTAGCTAGAATGTTCCTGGAGGATATTGTGAGGTTACATGGCATTCCACGCTGGATTATCTCTAACAGGGATCCAGTGTTTACTTCAGCTCTTTGGACATCATTGCAGCATGTGATGGGGACATAGTTGAACTTCAGTTCAGCTTATCACCCCGAGACAAATGGACACACCGAGAGGGTTAATCAGATCCTTGAGGATATGTTACATATGTATGTGATGGACCAGCAGATGTGATGGGAGGATTATCTCTATTTGGTAGATTTTTCCTATAATAACGGTTTCCAGAGTTCCATTGGTATGCCTCCATTCCAGGCATTGTATGGGAGACTGTGTCATACCCCTTTGAGTTGGGATTGACTGCAGGACAGGATAGTGTTGGGTCCTGAGATGCTGCAGGATATAGAGCAACAAGTGGATAGAATTAGAGAGCACTTGGTAGTAGCGCAGGATAGGCAGAAGAAGTATGCGGATGCGCATAGAGTGGATTGTTAGTTTGTTGTAAGCGATAGAGTCTTCTTGCGGGTGCGTTCGTGAAAGAGTCCCATCCATTATGGGAAGGGCTCTAAGTTGGTGCCTCACTTTTTCGGACCTTTCGAGATACTTGAGAAGATTGGTCTTGTTGCTTACCGTATTGCTTTACCGCCTAGTCTCTCGCACATTCATGATGTGTTTCATGTTTTAGTTCTTCCACCATACCATCCAGACATTTCTCATATCCTTGATTGGAATGCATTGCAGGTAGAGGACAGGAAGCTGGCTTTGGAGCCCGTGGCTGTTGTGGAGCGCAGAACGCTTGCCCTGCGAGGGTGAGATATTGATCAGGTTAGGATTCAGTGGGATCCTAGGGATGACATGTCGTCCACTTGGGAAGATGCAGTTAGAATGAGGGAACTTTATCCCTATTTGTTCGCAGGCTTCCAGGAGTAAGCCTGACCCTAGGGGGAGGATGTAATACCCCTCCATTTTGATCTATTGTGTGAACTATGTTGTTCCTCTCTATGCTTTAGTTTTGCTTTGTACTTGGACTATGTACTTGATTTTAGTGGATCATTGTTTTATCGTGATGTATTTTGATGTGATTATTATGACATGTTTGGAATTAACATATGTGGATATTTAATTTATGATGTTTCATGCTTTCGATTATGCTGCTATGTTAGATGCATCAGTTAGAACTATTGTATTGGTGAAGAGGACAGTATCACATCACTCGCTTGCGAGTGCCCTGCGATCTCGTGATTTCCTCTTCATGGTGTGCCTTATTTATGACATATTATTGCATGTGGATATATTCGGTGTTTGCAGGTTGACAGGTACAAGACATCGACTCCACCTGGTTTCTCAGGTTCGAGCGTGTCCATTTCCCAATGACAATCGATTGAGAGATAGTAGCTAGGATTTTCGCGCTGAGTCATCACCCTAGTTGTAGTGTGTTGTCAGTCTTGTGTAACCCTGTTGTTCTATTTTGCTTTTTTGCCTGATTTCAGTCTATTTGAGGAGTTAGAGTAATGTAGGATTTGTGATTAATTATTGAGTAATTTAAGCTAATTAATTTGATATTTAATCTTATGGTAGATCTAATTATTAATTGATTAAGTTATTCATGTTGAAATGATTTAGATTATTCATTTTGAAAATGCATGCAAATTTGTATTTGGAATTGAAAAATTAGAAAAATAAATTAAAAGTCAAATTTGAAATTCAAAATTCAAAAATTCAACAAAAAAAAAGATATTTCCTATTTTCTGTTTTCAAAAATTTATGAGGGTTGTGGATTTTGGAAAGATTTTTGCATTTATTTGAATTTCTTCACAAATTTAAAGAATGGAGTTTTGGAGGAAAATTGGAAAAGAGAAGAGGAAAATTGCTTGATTTTGTGGGTTTGAAGGAAAAGCTTGAGGAATCTGAAGTGCTCAAGAGGGTTTCAAAGCAGCAGCAGGTTCATCCACATACTCTAAGGAATTTAGGTTCACACCTTGTTTTAATGTAATTTTGTTGATTTAAGTGTGTTGAGGAATGAAAGATTAAATTTCTTTGGTTGTTTCAATCCTTCATGGTTCATGTTGTTCCTCAATCTCCTTGTAGACTTCAATGGTTGATTGGCTATTTAAATCTAGTTTTATTTATAGAATAATCTATTTGGGCTTGGAATTTATTTTTATAATTTCCTATGGTAAGGTTATGCTGGCCAAATTTCCTTGAAATAAAAATATTTCCAGAATTTTATATTTTTATTTTTCTTCTTGTCTCTTTAAACTCTGGTTTTTCTACGAGAAAAAAAAAATGACACCATTTGTTTAAGGAAAATAAAATAAATAAAAGAAAAAAAAAAGAAAAGAAGGGAGGGCTGGGGGCTTACCCACCGCCGCCCACATGGGAGTGGAGTGGGAAGCCGGGCCAGCTCCATCGACCACGACCTGCGTGGACTGCACAGGCAGTGGCCACCATGGGTGGCGACGCTGCCTATGCCACCCGCGGGGTAACCGCGACGGTTCCCCCACCCCATGCCGCACTTCCCTTCGCCGCACCCTGCGTGGAATACTTCTGCCTCACCTCCTCCTTTAGTCAGTGGCACCGCCCTCTGCAGCCACTGAAACCCTTCCACCACCGCCTATTAAGTCACGGCCGCCGCCATGGCGCAACCTTGACTTTGGATGCACGTGGCCCGAGGGTTGGAACCTCTCCTGTAGGTTTTAGTTTTTATGGATATTAAAATGTTTTTTTAAAAAAATTGTTTTTTTAATATTGTAATATTAGAATAATAAAATATTAATATGTATTAATATTTTATATTCTGGTAGATAATATTAAAATATTCGTATAATTATTTTAAAATTTAATTAAATAAAACTATATATATATATATTTGCTTGAGTTAGTAAATTTATTTAAGTATACAAATTTTAGTTTTATCTTTATGTTGAAACAGTGAATTAATTAAGGCATGATTTAATCTTATTGAGAGATATTTAAATAATGGTGAAACATTAGTGTTTTAATGTTAACATTTTAAAATGAGATGCTCAATTATTATTATTTGTTTAAATGAGAATGTTATTCTTTTGGGTTATATCGAAGAGGGGAGACAATATTTTACTTAATCATGGGATTCGACTTTTTGATGGATTGGTAATTGTTTCTTGTATTTGAATGTTAATGTGGAAATTTATGGTTAGGATTATTGCCCCTTATTTGAAATGATGTTTTGTTTAATTCAGTTTCTCTAATGCATTGATTATCAAATACTAGTTAGGATATGGGTTTAGTGAACCCAAAGTGGAATTTGATTCTTGTTTTGGCATTGATCTACGTGCATTATCATTGGGAAGTGTGGGTCTCTTTAATTAACAAGTCTTCCAGTTGGAATTTCAGTCTGTGGGTTGTCGTACTATGTAGTCAACCATAGATGGCCATGGGTAGTGCATAACCAGTTTGTTTCCCGGTTATCACGAACGAGACCTTTTGATTGTATGTCATGGTTAGGAATGTGATATCCTTGCATAACACTTGTGTACCCTTGGGTTGTGGAGTTGTTCCATGTGTCGTCTTAGAGGAGTGGCTTATAATGAGGGTCGACACACAAAGTGGTGCTAGGATAACTCATTGTAAGTTAGTTAATCTAGTGATAACTAAATTAAATGATTAGAGTATCATGTAGTATCAAACATTTAATAAGATAATTATGCCTCACTCCTTACCACAAGGGCTTGTAAAGACTTGGTTCAAGACGGGAAGGCCTGGAATGGCAAGATCGTTATCTTGTCACCATCAAAGATAACTGATTCAACATTGGTTTACATGAGGGGCCAAAATTCGTTAGAGGTTACCAGGATAACCCGAGACGGGGGCCGGGACCTAGGAAGACTCACCAGGATAACCTATGTAACGATGTGATGACACTTCTCCTAGGTCGACAGTATGTTTGTATCAGTGATGCAATTGATTATGTAATTTCTGGAAGCATTGTAACCCTGTGATTAAGTGTTGTTACTATATTTATTTTAGTATGGTTATGTTAGCCTATGTCTAGTGGTAGACATCCTTGGTTAGAGATTCTGGTTACTATCTCCTAGCACGGGGGGTGGACCCTTGGGTACCACTTGGTTGGGTGGAATGTGCACCTTACTCCGTTGGGTTTTCTCCTTGTTCGAGTGGACGAGACTTCCAGTTGGAGAGGTCGTGGTTGTTTCAATTACAGTTCCTCTTATTATCCTTTCCTTATTCTTGTTATTCTTACCCCTCTTGTTATCGAGGTGGAATTTGTAATTGTAACCCTATATTATTGGACTTGCCTCATTTGGGGAATTAGTGATTGTAACCTTATGGTTTATTGAATGGATTAATGAAATTGAAAGTCTTATCTTATGCTTGTTGTTAGTTCATCTTACTTGGAATGTATGAGTTAATTTATTTTTTAAATAATTTTCATAGTTTATACTCATGTTTTGTTGAGGTTCTATATAACCTTTGTCTCGTAACCTTAGAGGTTGTTGGCATTAGTTAATTAACTTACTTATTAATTATCCTTTTAAAAAAAAAAAATTATTCTGTTTAAGTAGTTAAATGCAACTTCCTCTAGGGTTGTGTGGTGGGGTGTTACAGGAAAGAAGACGGCCCAAGGAGATGGGAGGAAGTATGAGGAAGAAGCGGTGACGAAGAAGGAAGTTGAAAGGAGGAGGAGGAACAAAGGAATGGGAGACCTGAGGTGGAGAAAGTAGAGGCGGGAGGAAGGAAGGTTGAAGGAGGAGGAAACAACAAGAGGCAAATCAAGGAGGTGTTAATACCTCAGCATGTACTCAGGGATGGGGTCCCCCATTGTGACCCCACTGGTTCAAATCTCTAGTCAAAAGCAATTACCAATAAAAAAATTGAAGAATGAGGATAGACAAGGGAAGTTATTCAAGTTCAATCATGAAGAGTGTTTTCATTTGATGCCTTCATTTTCTTCATGTTTTCATTGTTTTCTCTTATTTTCGATAGGGTTTTGGCTTAGTAGTGTTGTGGTTGTCGCTATAATCTAGGCTAGCTCATTTTAACCCATCTTACAATCATCATCAAGAATTCTTACTGATGAAAATTTATATTATCAGTTTTTCTACAAGTGTGTGAAATATGGAGGCGGTAGTGGTCTTGGTGTCTATTATATACACTCACCTCACATCCCAGATATAGAAGAGATTACAAACCAGATCAAAAAGAATAAAAATGACTAATTTGGGATGATTGAAGCTAAAAAAAATTTCCACCATTAAATTTATTTGAAGAGTAGCTACCTCAACATGGAGTTGATCTCATTAGTTTTTTCCAATTCATGAGTATACCCATCCTAAATGGGGCTTGTTAAATATTGCTACCAAACTTCCTAATACTTTCTCAAAGCTTGAATTAGGTCCAAAAACATACATTACATATGGGACCTGTGATGAAAATGGCAGAGGCAATACACCTAGAAATTTAGTTGAGGACTTGGAGGGACAAGGCCTAAATATGGTTGAAAAAGAAGACTTCTTACCTAGACAAAAGGAGAACTAATGAAAACATAGCAACAAAATTCTATATTGTTTGTGAAAACAAAAAGAAGTATTTTTCAATAAAGAAAAAAATTTGAAGTCGCATGTGGTAGAGCTTTGTGGGACATCTTCCATAGAGAGGATGTGTCAAAGCTACAAGCCTATTTTTGGAAACACTAGAAAGACTTTAAGTATCTCAATGGTTCCCTAGTAAATTCTATTGTATATCCTATTAATGATTAGATATTGTTATTGAATGAAAATCCTATGAAGAATTTGAAATAATTTCAAGTTGAGTCATGGCCATTTGAGCAACATTTCTATGTGGCAGTATTTATTTTAGTAGTATATCCTTATCAAGTAAGAAATCACAAGATGGTGAACTTGTGTATTTGATGATAGGTGATCAACATGAAGTTAATTTTTTAGAGTCTCATCCTTATGTAGCTATACTTGCTACAGATGGTATTCAGAAAAATGTCAAAATATGCCTACACTTATTGCACATCATTTGATTCCACTACCAAATAATATGGAGGATATAATGAAAGGAAATAGGTTGAGCACATAGATCTTTTATATAAATTTAAAACATATAAATACATGCTCTCGAAAGTCAAGGGGATGTAATTCTATAAAAAAATAAAACTTCAAAAATTGAAAAATTCAAAAAGAAGTTACAAAAACTAAAAAGTATTTCTCCTCTACTTATTGCAAAAAATTCTAAAAGGGAGGGGAGTCTTCTTATAGGTTGAGGGGTAAATTTTTGGAAGAAGTGGATTGAGTATCTCATTTGTACAAAGGAAAGATTCTATGAACTCTTTAGTTAGAGAAATAAATGAAGAATCATATGGTTGGTTTATGAATTAGACATGTTTCTTTCTGTTGTGGGTTCTTTTGTTGTCAAGTTCATAACTATTTATTTAATGTTGTCATATGATTAACTGCAAAAAATTTTTTATGTTATATGCACTTTTTATATGTGTGGGAGATGAATCTTTGTGTTCGTTCTCTTTTCTACCTAGTTGCTTTCTTTTATTTTATTTCAATTTACTTTTCTTTCTTACTTTATGGTTAAAATATACCTATTAAAACCCAAAATTTATCATACAAGGGAGTTGTGCGTCTAAAATTCAGAAGATCAGTAATTCAATAGTGATCTCTCTAATTGTTGGTTTGTTTATTACTATTCATTGGGAAATTTAGGGTCATCTCTCAAGACAATACTAAAAAAATAAATTTGTCAACCAATAAGAAAAGAATCTCATTATCTATACTACTATGGGCCTATAGGTCTCAAGGATTATAACTTTGTGGATTCCCTTTTTTTCCACCTTTTTTTGTTATTACCAATTTGAGAAGGGATTCTCCTTTAAAAAAATCCATCATCTCTTGGTACATTATATGATTTTCATTATAAACATCATTACTCTCTAAAAAAATAGATAATTAGGAAATGGCCTTGAGACTGACCTTGATTTTGTGTCCATAGATAATAGAATGGTATCTTAAGAAGTTTTAGATAAATTATTTTACAAGGTCTACATTATACCCTTTATTTTTTTTGTAAGAAAATTAGCCATCCCATAGCCTAGAATACATCAAATAATATATTTGAACCTTTAATAATTTCTTAGGAGAATTAGGTTCTACCTTTCTCTCGATGCCCATTCTTCTCATTGGGTTGATTGAGGTGAATAACTTTTTATTGTAGAGAAAGTGTTTTATCACAATTTATAGAGTTTGGTGTATAGATAGCTACAATAGGAAGAAGAGTGGTTTGGATGAAAAGTGAAATAATAGAGTAATAATAGAGGTAGATGGACTTATTTTGAATTATGGAAATATAATTTCATAATGGTTACTTGTATAGAATGTTCTTTTGTCAACTTTTTTTGTTAGTAAAAATAGGGTGACGTCATTTATTAATGTTGATTTGTTACCGACTGAGAAAAACATGCAAATCATTCTAATCATTTAATAATAATTATTACTTTCCTAATTAGGAATATATGTGCATACCTATCACCATTACTATCATCAATCAAAATTTACATGGTAAGGATTTGTGTCATGCCAAAATTATGAGAAAGATTTGATTTAATTTTATACTTCAAATATGTAAATCAATTTATTGTAATCTATACCATAAATATATAAAAATCAAATTTATTTGATAGAAAAGGTAGAAACTTAAAAATTACTATCTAAATTTCACATAAAAGAGATAGAAAGTGTTGCTTTGGAGTTGTAAGAAAAAATAAAATTATTAAATGGATTAGGAATATTGTATTCTAGAGAAAATACAAACAAATTATGGGGAATGGTTGAAAGGATGGTTTCAGTGAGAATCATGAACAATATTCTAGAGCATCATTGAAAGGAATTCCAAAGGAAACATGAAAAACCTTTTTTAGCATCATTATAAGGATTCTTTCAAAGGAATTATCAGCAACCTTCTAGAGAATCACTGAAAGGATGTTTACAGAGGAAACGTGAGTAATCTTCCACCAATGTATTATTGAAAGGAATCTTCTATAGGAAACACGAACAACATTCCAAAGAATCATTAGAAGGATACTTCTAGAGGAAATACACACAATATTTTGGAGCATCGTTGAAAGGTTGATTCCAAAGAAAACAAAATATTTATTCATGCTTTTCTTTTCTTTTTAAATAACTAAGTTAGAAATACTTACTCCAAATTTTCTAGTGAAGTAAATATTCTCATTGCACAATGAATTCCATCTTGTCCTTCAATCATGTGGAAGAATTATTCCTCTTTTTATTCTGTAATACAAACATAATATGTGACTATTAATTAGAAGTTTTCTTATAGTAGTGTCATCAATTGGCTTTAGACATACAACTATATTATCAAATATTTCTTATATTTCTTAAGGTCCCATCCAACATGTTTATATTTTTCCTTTCAAGTATTTATATATGTCCAATCAAATAATAGTACCCAATCTCCATTATAAAACTAATTTTATTTGATATGATGATCATTTCATGCTTTCTTTGTTGCTGCATCAATTCAATATGTTGTATAGCCTCCATTCAAATCTCATCCAACTCATTTAGTTGTATAAATTGTTCTATCCAAGGTTTGTTTAGATCTAAACCCACATCCATGGTTGTCCTTAGTGTTTAGAGTTAAGTTGGTTTTCTTTCCAAATATTAGTTCATTTGATGTGAAATATGTAGTTAATTTCCAAGTCTAGTACTATATTTCAAGAATCTAATTTAATGCTATAGTTTCCTAGACCAATCTTTCTTTCCTATTGAAATTGTTTTAGTGAGAATATTCTTTAACTCATTATTTACTTCCACCTAACCATTTTTTTGAGTATGAAATACTTATGGATCACTCAAGAATGGCCAATGAAGGTTAAAAGAAATTTTGAAATGAATTGAAGTCCTCGATCTATTATAATAGATCTTGGTGCTCTAAATCTAAGAAACAATATGTTCTAGAGAAAATATGTAACTCACTCTTCCCTAGCTACATTGAATGCTTGAACTTCTACCCATTTAAAGAGATAATGGGTAAACATAAGTGTGTACTCTTCTCCCTGAGATGGTGGATCAATGGGCCCTATAAAACCTACTCCCCATTTCTCAAATGCACATTATTCTCTGGTTGTTGATATTATTCTCTAGTTTTTGAGATTAAAGGAACAATAGTGCCCAACTTGAATAAATAATTAGGAAAAAATCCTTATAAAAAGGAGATAGAAACCCTAAATATCAAACCTTAGGAGATGATTAAATTAGCCTATGTCAAGTGTCACAATCTTATGCAATGAGACAACATAAGCCAATTTAATAACCCTAAAAATAAATTCCTAAGTTTGGCTTAAGTGAGTAAAGCAAATGGGACCTAATTAATTAATCAAGATTAATTAATTAATTAGGTGATCAACCTATTACTCTAACACCACCCCTTACGATAAACTTAGGGAGAAGTTAAACAACTGAAGGAGAATGCAAAATCAGCACTGACAACAAGACCTAATGAGGTACCTATGTATAAACAAAATATCTCTCAAATTTTGAATAGGAAGCTATATATTTGGAGCTCTAATACCATGTTGAAGTTACAAAATCAATGGCATAGTACCTAGAAATCACCTACAAGAAATAACCTATCCCAAAAGAGGAGATCAAATGCACAATAGCATTGAACAACTAGAGAATGTATTGATGCAAAATAACTTGAATGAATAATTACAATGAAAAATAAATTATTATGAAAAGGAGATAGAAAACCTAGATCTCAAACCCTGGGAGATGATTAAATTAGCTTGTGACAAGTGTCACAATCCTATACAATGAGACAACATAAGCCAATTTAATAATGCAAAAAAGAAATTCCCAAGTTTATCTTAAGTGAATAAGAAAAGGGGACCTAATTAATTAATTAGGCGATTAACCTATTATACTCTAACATTATTGTGTACTTAAAATTTGTAAAGTAATTCATTGTAATCTATGCCATAAATGTAGAAAAGGAAAAAATATTTTATGGATATAGTATAAACTTAAATACTGCTATGAATGTATAAAATTGATTGATCAAATGACATCAAATGAACTCAAATAGCTAAAAAAATGGTCAATTAACTACACAATCCAATGAAATTATTCACAAGACTCAATTAGAATTCAAAAGCATGAAAGAACAAAATAATTTAAATGAAATTCTAACTAAGAGATGCAAAGCTCAATCCCATTGTGGGATTATACCCAAATTGGTTGTGGAGTGCTTCAATTCAAACAAAATCCATTGTTATGCAAAGTAATTGATGAACAAATGAACTCAAATGACTCAAAAGTGCTCTCAAATTGATCAAATTAGGCAATCAATTCAAAAGAGTAACTTTACTCAAAGTTTTTGGATGATTTATTATCGAAAAAGGCTTACTATTTATAGAATTTTGAAATTAGGATCAATGGTGAGGATAAAAAAGGCTAATAAATGGATGAAATAAAATGAGAGGAATGAACATGGATCAAGGATGAATCAGATGGTTGATAATCCATGAGGCATGGATCAAGGATCAAATCAATGGTCTCAAATCCATGAGAGACCCAGCCAATTCCCTAATTTTTAGGAATTATTTTGGAGAGATGTTGGAGATGTTTCCATTTGGGGGAAAATATTTAAATTTGAAAAGGGAATATTCATTGTGCAAGTGTGAAAAGTTGGAGGATTTGGAAAGAAATTGGATAATTAAATAATTAATTACAATCATTTAATTTTGCAAGTGAATGAGAAAAAGGATTTAATTAAATTATCATGAATTATTTAATCAAAGTATGATTATGACACTTAATTAAATAATTTACATCATTTAATCAAATGAGAATGAAATTAGTATGGAGAAAAGTGAATTAGTTAAATAAAATTGATTTATTTAACTAATAGAGGAAGAAGTGAATTTAACTAAATAATTGACATTATTAAATTAAATGGATGAATTATATGAAATAGAATATAAATGATGTTAGTAAGTGAAATCAAGTAGCAATATTGTTAGGACAATTTTAGATGTCTACATTTTTACCCTCTTTGAAGCAATGCACTCATTATGTTGTTTCAAAGAAATGATGTTGCTTGAATAAAAATAAAAAATTTACCTAATTTTTCCCGATGACCCTCTATGCCCCAACAAAAGAAATGATTGTACTAGTATACTGCCCCCTCGAGAGTTCGAGCAGAAAAGACTATTTTTTGGTCAAGCTTGCAACATTGTTGTGGGATTAGTTCAACTGCAAAGAGGATGAAGAATAAGCCTCAAGAAATTGATAAAATAACCATGACATGCTGTAAAACTCAAAAATAGAGATGTAAGGTCAAAACCTTAGGTTTAATAATGCACTTAATATGAAAACCCTCATTTTTCATATATATATATATATAGGAGGTTGGGGTCACTTTCAAGCTCATTTTGCACACTTGGAGTGAAAATTTGAGAGATCTTAGAGTGATTTCACAAGAGAACCTACAAAGTAGCTGACAGAGTGGTAAACCGTGTGCTTCCCCTACATCGTGCAGATTGAGTCCATGATTTCCAACAACCAGCTAACATAGGACCATCGATATGTACCCCAAAAAAATATTTTTCAATGTAGCTAAATGTAGGTTTAAATTTTATAGACAAATGTGTCACTATTTCAATGATGCTCTTGTTATAGTCGATGACACACTTACTAGATTTTGTGACACACTTACAGTAGAGCATCACTCTAGAGTAACTACGCTAGGATTTAGTATAAATCAACACACTTGTAGACACACACACACACACACTTGCTTTTAACATGACAACACACTTGCATAGTTTCATACCAACACATTTGCATAAAATAGAAACATGCTTGCAATACCACCACGTAGTTGCCTTTGGCGACACACTTGTATAAAGGCTTGAACTTTCATTTAGGGTTCTCGATTAAACATTTTTTCTTGACCTTTTTTAGCAAATTAATAGTGTCCAAGTTGTGTTTGTAGGAGATCTTCTATCTATTGCTTTCTTGTGAGAGGAGACCTAGTATTCTAGGATGATTGGCTAGACTCAAGGATGAGAATGATGAGTTCTTGGGAACCATCGGTCTACACTATATTGCATACATTTCAAAGATCAGGACCCACTTGGAAATGATGATTGCACTAGTGGAGAGGTAGCATTATGAGACTTCATATTTTTATCTTCCTATAGGTGAGGTGACTATTACCCTCAATGATGTATGAAACATCTTGTGAGTGCCTATCCATAAAGAGAGAGTTATTTATGATAAATACCTTGTCTTGGATGATATGTTGTGAGTACTAGGATCCAAAACGCTAGATGTAAAGAGCTATCAGATTGATTTGTGGAGGCATCGTGGATGTTCTAGTGACTTGACATTAGTTATTGTAGAACTGATCATGGATTCTTGGTTCTTGATAGACACAACCAAAGGTTCAGTGTCACCTGGGGTGTAATATTAGAGGGCATGGTGGAGGATGTGTGCACTTATGTGTGGGGTCTATATATTTTAGCTACACTATACCACGATATCCATTAGGTAGTTTATATTAGAGGGTGTATCTTATCTACTCAAGTGATATTGTTGCACATCTGGGCTTGGGAACACATTGTATTGCTCACACCTATTATTACTTTGTGAGACATTGATGAGGAGGAACCATTAGTATACATATATGTAGGTATGACCACACTCCACCATACATGAGTTTCAAGTATAACTTACTAGACAAGAGTCCTTGATGATATGATAGTATTCAGGTGAAGACCCTGGCTATAGACACAGCCATGGGGTGGCAACTACGACTAGCTATTTTATGCTTGACAGACAAGGTGGCTCATGGGCCGCAAAATTCATATTATAGAGAGGTACCTTTCTGACCAAGTAGCAAGATAGTTTGGGGACTAGCAGGATTTCTAGGGATAGATTACAAAGGTGTGTATGCACGCACCTTCAGAGAGACTAGAGACTGGGGACCTTAGATGAATCCTTAGGTGGCTATTATCGACTTTACACAACTATCTCCCTTGCCATGGGCTTACACAGGTGGTGCAGATGATCCCGATATGACTCTTGTGTACAATGCATGGTTTTCTTAGCATCAATCCATTAAGTTTACAAACCAAATAGGGGTTGATGGTGCAGGCCAAGGTAGAGGTAGAGGTAGAGGTAGAGGATAGGTTCCTCAGTATGATGGAAAGATCCCTAGATAGATTGTAGGTTAGGTGGGATAAGTTCTCAAGAAGGTGTCCCAAAGCCACCATAGAAGGTATAGTAAGTACTAGGGGGTCTAGATACTCAGGTATTACTACAACAATGGACAAAAAAGAAAGATACCATTATTTAGAAGAGGGATGTCACTTAGGATGAGTGAGACAGGTACAAGAAGGAGAAGGATCAATCCCATGTAGAGATAGCCTAAGAGAGACAATAACAATAGTAGATAGATCTGTAACTAGCATAGGAGATGGCTTAAAGATAGTAGTTAGAGATTATGACATCAACTTAGGCCCAAGGATAGGACACGATGGTCATAGTGATGCTATACAAGCATTCCATAAAAGAGGCTTCATATTACTAGACCTTATACCATCATGAGGTCCCTCAGCATTGGCGACAACCAAATTTTTCCCATAGGAGTGGTTTGGCACTGAGTAGATCAGCAAGTGGGTTGTTAGTAGGCTGGTCAAATAGAGGGGGTGCATCAGGTATCCATCAACCACCACTTCGATAGGAGGACTAGAGGAGTAGAGGATAGTCCCCTAGATATAGATACTTTTTTTGATACAACTTGATTATTGATGTATATGTATTCATTGGATCATTTTTTATAGCCTCATGTATATATTGGTGTATATCACATATTTGAATCATATCATGACATCAATGATTTTGATATATATGAGATGATCCTTGATGTTATCATTACATGATGTCTTATTTCATGCTTATGATTTCATGTGATGGATGTCTTATGATTCTATGTGGATACATGGTTGATATATGCTTATGTATGTAGAGGTGATGTATTTATTATGCTAATGAGGTGATGATGTAGATGTATATGATTTAGAGATATATTATGATTTGATATGTATGCATTTATTTTTTGGGTATTTTTAATATGATATGTTATGTGTATGTAGGATGCATGTTATGATATGCTGACGATGTATGGATGCAAGATGGATGCACTTATTTTTTATTTTCCATGATACTTGGATGTTAGTAAGAATTAGATAGAAAATGGATTGAAGATAGAAGAATGAAATTTTCATGGACTAGCCTTTCTTTATTGAGATTGATTCATAATTCCAACAAATCTATGATTATTCTAAGATCTTATTGGATATGGTGACGAGAGAAAGATGATATTTCTTTTCTTAGAGGACTTTGTTTAATTCATAATATAAATCCTTATTTTTTATATAGCAAATAGATATGATGCAACATGGTAGAAGAACCAAGGCAACATTGTATCTAATGCGATGGAATTTGACTTTGGAAATAGACAAGGGTACATTTTTCATACTTGAAATGTAAAACCCTAGTTTGACCATGTGAAAGAATGAGCCATTGAAGGAAACTAATACACAAAAGGTATGAAGAACCTAATATGTCCTAGACATTATTTTACTTGAGACTATCCTAGCACATGCAAGATAAGTATTCACCAAGGTTTTACTACAAGAATATCCAATAAGCATAGCAAATGAAAGTAACAATCAATGCCTCATTTCTTTCTCTCTAAATCATTTTGATAGAAACCATCGAGAGATCATCATAATGCATGATAAATCATAGGAAATGATCAAAATGAACAAGCAATCAATGTTATTCATATCTATTACGACAAATATTTTGATGTTCTTAGGTAATATCTGAAATGATGCCCATTTTCAGAATGATATATCCTAGGACATGCATTGGATAATGATGTTATGTTAAACTAATTAGGTAGTTGATATAAAATTAATTAACATAGTCGAAGATTAACCTTGATTCTTGATTTGTTTTTATTAAAATTTACTTTCTAAAATGTTATACATGCTTCTTCTTGCTTCAACAAAGAGTGGGAATGACGATCAATTTATTAGGAATGAAAGATTATTATGAGTGAAAATAGAATGAGAAGTGATTTTTGAGTTTTTGGAACATTTGAGTATTTTTGACATTTTGAAATGTTTTGAAGCTATTTTTAGGGTTTATGATTATTTGAATGTTTAAATTTTTTGGTTTATTTGAAGTTGTTTTGATTTTCTGAATTTTTACCAAATATTTTTATATTTTCAAGATTTACAACTATTTAGGTTTTTTAGAGTTTGCAAATTGTGTAAGGGGGAAATCATGAAGATGCTATGAGATCAAATTGAGTGAATAGAAAATAATCTAAACAAAAAAATGATAATGATTAATGTCCATTACTCATGAAATGAAACTACACAATTAATGAATTCAAGAAACGAAATCAAAAGAGAAAAGCATACATGAATTCACAAAAGAGTAGTGTTACCATCCTATGTTGGAGTGTGTTCGCGAAGATGTTGGGTTGTTCGTATCAATGTGAAGCCTCCATTGTGCATACAAAATGTTGAAGAACGTGTGTGTGTTGATTGAAGATGTATGTGAAGCTTTGTCAAAATATTGATTAAGATCTTGGCATTACTTCATTGTGTAAAACAGGTTGATTCTTCGATCATTTTTAAGAAGGAAGATGGTTATATAGAATTTGTGTTTTAAATGAATGGTTGAGAATGCATAGTAGAATATCTTGATCAATGGTTGAAAATGATAGAGAGGATTTAGATGAGAATAATCAGTGCATATTGATTATGTAATTAGTGTGATTGAAGAAATCATTTTGAGTGTTTAGTGTGATTGAAGAAATAGATTGAATAATTTATGGGATTGAAGAATAGATTGATCTGTCTGGAATAGATGGATCAGTCACCCAATTAGATCTAGCAATTAGTGATTCATAATTTACTCAATCATAAAAGTGGGTGACGATAATTAATTAATTGATTTAATTAATTAATCTTTTTGGAGTTGAACGTGCAAATCAAGTTTGGCTTTTGCAAAAAAGTGGTATTTATTTGATTTGATTTTTTATGATGTTTTAAATAATCAAATTTAATTATTCAAATTTAGGGGAAAGTGATTTAATTAAATTATTACGTTTTAGTAATTTAATTAATTTAGGGGAATAGGGTAAATTAGTGATATAATTAAATATTTGATGTTATTTAATTAATCAAGAGGAATAAAGTTAGATTATGACTTTATTAAATAAATCAAATTTGTTTAATTAGTCGAAAATGATGAAAAAGTGAATTAATTAAATAATGTAATTTATTCAATTAATAGAGGAAATTAGGGTTTTTCTTGATGTAAATGATGATTTGAGGATAAATTAATTAAATAATGTTAATTCACTTAATTAATAGACAAATATGAGAAATGATAATAATTAAATAATAATGTATTATTTAATCAGAAGAGTGAGAGTTAGTTAAATAGTGTTGTTTTCTAGTCATGATAGTTTTAGGTGTCTACATTTCTCCCCTCTTTGATATAATGTAATTTTGAGCATTGCGTCAAAGAAAAATAAAAAATTCCTGTTAAAAAGTTACCCCAGTGTTCCCCAAAGTTTCCCCACTATGCCCTAGATGGGATGGCATGCATGGTGCCCCCTTGAGAAATTTGGTGAAAATTTTGGATAATGAACCAATTTTTTTTATAAGCTAATGTGATGCATTTAAGTGCAAGGATTGACAAAAGAAATGGTGACAAGAAGAAATATTAATAAGAAGTGAAGAATAGTTGATGTTGTTAGTCATTGATGAGTTTTCTTTTGCTTTCATGGAGGATTCATATCTTAAACAATCCTTATTAATGTAGCAAATAGACATGATGCACTAGGGTATTAATTACCAAGGTGGCTTTGTATCCATTGCATGGACTTTGACTCAACATACAGAGAATATTATTGCTCATACCAGACATACGAAAACCTTGCTAGGATATATGGGTGGGAAGCTTTAAAACATTTCAGACTAGTTACATAGAGAGGTATGGAGTATCTAGCATGCAACTGTTGCATGAATTTCCCCAAAAATAACTTCCACACATAGAAAAAACAAGTATTTTTCATGGTAGTATCACAAAAATATCTAACAAAAAAAGTAAACAAAAATGACGCTCAATTACCCCATTCGTTCCTCTCTAAATCCTTATGGACATCCTCGAGAGATCCTGAGAATGAGTCAATAATGTAAATCGAAAAGATAAAACAATGTTGTTGTATCACTTTCCATATCATTTTTGGGGCTATTGTAGGAACGGATCCATTAAGACATATCTCAAGATGTTGTTGGTGAATTGTCAATAGTTAGGTAGGGGAAATTGAGAAGATTCTATGAGATCGAATTGAGTGAATAGAAACTAATCTAAACAAAAAAATGATAATGATTCATGCCCATTATTCATGAAATGAAACTACACAATTAATGAGTTCAAGAAACAAAATCAAAAGAGAAAATCATACTTGAATTCACAAAAGAGTAGTGTTACCATATCATGTTGTAGTTTGTTCACAAAGATGTTGGGTTGTTCATATCAATGAAAATCCTCCATTGTGCGTGTAAAATCTTGAAGAACGTGTGTGTGTTGATTGAAGATATGTGTGAAGATTTGTCAAAATATTGATTAAGATCTTGGCATTACTTCATTGTGTAAAATAGGTTGATTCTCCGATCATTTTTAAGAAGGAAGATGGATTTTATATGGAATTTATGTTTCAAAATGAATTCTTGAGATCCTATAGTAGAAAATATTGATCAATAGTTGAAAATTGTTGAGAGGATTTAGATGGGAATAATCAGTGCATATTGATTATGTAATCAATGTGATTGAAGAAATCATTTTGAGTGTTCAGTGAGATTGAAGAAATAGATTGAATAATCTATGGGATTGAAGAATAGATCGATCTGTCTAGAATAGATTGATCAGTTAGCCAATTAGAGTGAGCAATTGGTGGTTCGCAATTTACTTAATTATAAAAGTGGGAGGATAATCAATTAATTGATTTAAATAATTAATCTTTTTTGGAGTTGAACATGTAAATCAAGTTTGACTTTTGTAAACAAAATGGTATTTGTTTGATTTGATTTTTGATGATGTTTTAATAAATTCAATTATTCAAATCTAGGGGAAAGTGATTTAATTAAACTACTATGTGGTAATAATTTAATTAATTTAGGGGAATAGGGTAAATTAGTGACATAAATAAATAATTAATGTTATTTAATTAATCAGGAAGAATAAAGTTAGATTAGAACTTTATTAAATAAATGATTTATTTAATTAGTAAAAAATGACAAAAAGTGAATTAATTAAATAATGTAATATTATTCAATTAATAGAGAAAATTAGGGTTTTTGATGCAATTGATGTGAAATGTTGTAATATTTGTTGATAATGACGTTGATGATGAGAAAATGTCATTTAGGATGTGTGATAAGTGTTAGGTCAATTTTACATCTCTACATTTTTCCCCTCTTTGAGACAAAGTATTGGTTGCTTTATTTCAAATATTTCGATGTTAAGATCAAGATTTGAAAAAAATTATATGGCCCACTGTGCCCTGGTATACCCTAAGCAAGATAGTATGGTGTTCCCTTGGGAAATTTGGTGAAAATTTTGGATAATGAACAAAATTTTCTGATAAGCTGATATGATATGTTTTCAATGCAATGACTAATAAAATACATGTTGAATAGAAGAAAATGTTAGTAAGATTTAGAAGAAAATTGGTGTTGTTAGTATATGATGATTTTTTCTTTTTCTTTGCATAAAGGCTTCACATCTTTAACAATCCTTATTAATGTAGCAAATAGACATGATGCACCAGGGTATTAATGACCAAGGTGACTTTGTATCCATTGCATGGACTTTGACTCAACATACAAAGAATAATCTTGCTCACACTAGACATACAAAAATCTTGTTAGCCTATATGGTTGAGTTGTGTTAAAAAAATTTGGACCAATTATATAGAGAGGTATGGAATACCTAACATGCAAATGCTACACGAATTGTCTCAAAACAAATTCCATACATCATACAAAGAAAGTATTCTCCATGGTAGTATTACAAAAATATCTTACAAATAGCAAACTGAAATGACACTCAATTTCCCCCATTCATTCTTCTCTAAATCCTTAAGGACATCTCGAGAGATCCTGGGAATAAGTCAATAAAATAAGACTATAAAAAGATAAAACAAGGTTATATTGCTTGCATTATCTGTTGGGTTGGGGCTATTATCTGGTGTTGATCATGTCTATCATAGGAATGAATCCATTAAGACATATCTCAAGATGTTGGTGAATTGTCAAAAGATAGGTAGTTAATACTTTGACATAGTTAATACTTTGGCATTGTTTTAGTCTGTTTGCGATCAAATATTTGTGATTGTTTGCTTGGAATTTCTAGCTTTTGGTGTTGCTTTATTTGTTGTTTGTTTTGTCAAAGGGTGAGGATGACAATTTGTTTATTATGGATGAACCTTTATTATGGATAGGTGATGGTGGAAATAAGATTTTTGATATTTTTTGTGCTTTTTGATGTTATTTGATCCTATTTTTGGTGGTGGGTGAGTTTGGGAGGCCTGTTGGCATAGGTGCCATGGTATGTTTCTTCTCCTTTCCTATTGTTGTATTCTCATTTTTGAGTAATTAATGGATGAAAACAAACTAGGTGATAGCGATATTTTCATGTTTTATTTGATTTTAAATCATTTTTACTGCTTTTGATTAAACTATTCACTATTGCTCTAGATTTTCTCTTTTGATTTTCATTCTTGCCTAAGATTTTAGATATTGCTCTATATTTTCATTTTTGATTTTCACTTGTGCCTAAAATGTGCGCTATTGACCTAGAAGTTTGTATTTATTTTTTATTCTAATTGAACTTTTTGTATCATTTTGTATGCCTTTGTTGATTTTTTTTTATTTTGATATAAAAATGTGCTTTTGACATTTTTTCTTTTTCCTTTCTTTTTTGCCTTTGTCAAAAAATTAAATTCTTTTGTTGTTTTGTGTATGGGTTTTTTGGATTTTGAATTTTTTGACTAAGTTGAAATAGCGTTATGGACACCTAAGGGGACTAACCTAAGGCCTCATGGGCTGATAAGCCTTTCCTATGTTATACACGTAGAGACCATGTAGTTTGACCAGTATTGACTCAAAACATAACATGTTTTTGGAATTTTGATGGTTTACAACTTTGTTTTCATTTTGTTGTTTTTTTGTGTTTTTTATTTTTTTGATAGTTTTGAATGTTACCCTGGTAGTGCGTTGGTGGTACACCTTATTGTTGGGATGAATTATTGTAAAGGTTACCTTGATAATGCATTGGTGAGACACCTTGTTGTTGGGATGAATTGGGAAGGGTACCTTATGGCACACCTTGTTGTTGGGACAATGCCTAGATCACACTATGAGTTAGAAGACATTGATCAAGATTTATTCTAAAGAAAGATGTAAGTACTTGACCCCAGTTTCTAGCATTGATGGACTATCTTGTGATAGGATAGTATGTTTGGATAGAGTATACCCCTTTGGGACAATGCCTCTTAGATTAGATAATGCTAGATAGGATAGGATCAATGATAATGACCTATGTCAAGATGTTTTCCATAAGCAAGTATAAAGTGTACACCAAACATTTGTCAAGATCAAGATAAGTTGAATTTTGGATAAAAATGGATTGGATTTATTATGGATACGTTGAGATGCTTCTACTTGAAATGGTGCATGAAGATGCTCAATTCTACACATGATGCATGTTTGCTAGGTTTTCACCATGGTACTTGTCCAAAGTGCCACCATAGTGGTTTTCATTGGAGGATGATTTTTCTCTTGACTATTTTCTTGATTTGATTTTTTTTATGTCACACAAGATGTTTGTTTACTAGTTTTTCATCATGATGACAATTTTTTTACTCATGTTAAACCACCTAGTGATACTAATGTAGATATTTCTAGTGCTAATATGGGTGTTGTTGTTATCATGGTGTGCCAATATATTCCACTTGGAGGTTCATTTTGCTAGGATATGGGTGCTTGAATGTAACCCTTGATAAAAAAATTCTTCCTTGTCGATACCAAAGTCAAACTTACCTTGATGCGCACATTGCGATAGAGTTCCCTTAGAGTCCTTATGATAAAGAGTTGCTACCAATACATGGTCAATGTGAGATTTGGATATCATGGAAGGAAAAATGCATTGAGGGATACAAGATTTAGATGGATTGGTTGATATTTTGAAATCTTTGACTCTCCAAACTTGGGATGATGAACAGTGATGGGTGTATATGGAGATTCAATTGGGACCAATGTCTTGATATACCTTGTAGGTCACTCGTGAAGATTGTTTTTGTATTTTTGGATATTTTTGATGGATGAACTTCCCTTTTTTATTTTCCCCAGAATTTATTTAACCAATGGAGTTTGATAGGGATGATTTTATTTCTTTTTCTTTTGTATCCCTTTATATTTGCTTTGTCCATTTGATTTTACCAATTCTTTTGCTTCAATGACTTATTCCTTTCTTTGATATAGCTTTTTCCCTTGTTGTTGGTCCCAATTAGAGGGTTGAAAAATACGTGGATGAAGATTCATGATACAAATAGTTGTAGCATTAGTAGCAATTTCATCATAAGGAACCTTCATGCTCCCCATGTTTATTTGCCACTAGTACAAAAACAACAATATATGGCTGAAAAAACTACTAAAAATTGCTTATAAATAACTGAACTTGGTCACGTGACCATTAGTAGTTTACTGCCAGTCATACATAACATGACTAGATTGACAACTAAACCAGTTTAAGTCATTTATTGGTTGTTTTGATTGATCATTTTGGTAGTATATTTATTCATTCATTGTTGTAATCTAGTCACTTATTTAGTCATTTTTTTCCATTGATATATTTAGTCGTTGATTTAGTCATTGATTATTGTAATCTGATCACTTATTTAGTTATTTTTATTTAGTAATATATTTAACTGGTCACTTATTTAGTCATTTTTTTATTCACTGATATATTTAGTCATTGATTATATTGATTAAAGGTAAAAGATGGGTTTTGAAGGGGCCTGAAACCCTTTACATAAAAAAGAAACTGTTATTGAATGAAAAAAGACAACATCAGCACAACAGCCCACCCACAACAAAACCACAAAAAATAGTCAGCCAAAAAGATGACAACCACCTAGCACCATTACATATTATTAAGGATATCTACAACTTCAGCTTCATAGACTGCATTCTTACCACCCACATCATCAGCAACAGGCATTTCATTACTAGTAGCAACACCCTGAACCTTGGTTTTGTTGTGGGTTTGAACCCAAGGACCACCTGAATTTACCTCCCCAATCAAAACATAACTCACACCCTTGTCAATAGGCTTCTTGCCTTCCATCAGCTTCCCATCAACAACATCATCAAAAAAATCTTTACCCTTAGTAACATTATCCATAGGGGACGTCATACCAGCAGATTCAACAACGGTTTTCCCCTCAATTCCTTTCTCCATACTAACAAAAATCCTTTCCATGAGATTCTCCAGATTAAGGATTCTTCCTTCAAGATTCAGCTTCATTAGAAGAATTTTCTTAGCCACAATCTTTAGGGAGTTCATCAAATCATCGATTTGATCCTGAATAGAGGAATCCTCCTTTCTACTAGAAATACCCTTGAATTTAACATTAGTCATATTCGTCTCATGGAAGGCCCATTTAAAAAGCTTATAAAAAAGAATAGAGCCCTCCCTAGCAGCTCCCAAGACATCCACAATATTGTCTTTCACAATATAAAAAAAATTCTCTACCCTCAACATTATCCTCATGAAAGGAGAAAACCTTCTCAATCTCAATAGCAATCCCCTTACCTTTATCAACAACAATTGGTGTCACCGTCAACAATTTAATCTTGCGGATGGAATCCATGATATCAATCGCAACCGCCATCCTCTTCATCCGCCTCTCCGGGTCCACCTCAGAAGTGTCCCCATCAGCATGCCCAATTCAATGCCCACCAGAAGAAACCCCAACTTCCTTCCCATCTGGAGACCCCACAACATTTTTTCTTCCATCCCCTTTAAGAGGAGTATCCAGCTCGAGAGCAGATTGCACCACCTTCCTCGTACTATCCCCCATTTGCAGAGTTCTACTTTTCAGAGGTGGGGGAGGAGATGAAACCTCCCTGACTAAATCCTTCACATCCTTTTTTCTTCTGCTAAGCATTTCATCCACAGGATTGCCATTAGTGGTCTCATAACCCTTGGCAGGGCTCAACCCCTCTTTTTAACGCTTCCCCAAGGTAGGGGATCTCATGTCCTCATCCACAGTAGTAAGGGAATCCAGAACAAAATCAACATCCCCCGAATCCGACTCCTAAAAAATTAGCTTTCATTTCTTCCTATTCTTACAAGCCACTTCCTCCTCTGAAACTGTATCATAACCCTTATCATTTTTCACATCCTTAGGAGTTAGAACAAGTCAAACCACCTCAAAGGCTTTGTAATAGTCATAAATGAGGAGAATTAACCCTACATGAAGAACATGGTTCTTGTGGTGTTTTTTATGGTCAATGATACCAACATCCAACGAAGGCAATAAGTAGAAAGGAAAGGAAATTATTCTCTTGTGATGAAAGTGGTTGAGAAGAATGAAGTGATAGGCATTCACAGTAGAAAAATGGTCATCTAAGGACACATACCTGATTAACTCCTCAACAACATTGGCCCAAAGATCCTTTAAGGATTTCCTCTAGTAATTCCTGCTCTTCACTGGCTTCAGGTCCTTAGCTTCCTCACCTTTGAAAAATAAATTCATGTCATTATGTGACTCCTTATCCTTGTAGAACTTCATTCCTTCCATAGGTAAGCCAATGATATGAGCGATGAGGTCTTCAGTGATGTCAAATTTCATCCCTCCAATCTTCAACACCTTATTGGCCAATGTTTAGCGATATTAGCAATAGTTTGGGGATTATTCCCATGCAGATTCTCAATATAGGGAGTCAAACCACCCTTCTCCAAAATTTCCCAAACCTCTTCATTTTTCTTAATATCATTGTAGGAGAAGGGATCCACTCAGTTCCTATCACCACCCATGGCATCCAAATTCATAGAGCCAAAGCAAAAAGCAATCTTCACAGCAAAGTCGAAACTTCTCGATAAATCCAGGAAAAGGATACCCACAATCTGTGTAAGATAATGACATGACAGAGATAATTAATAGGCTTAGTAATCCACATCCTATAGATTTTCTCCTTGGTATCATCAAGACAAGTCAAGGCCTTACTATCACTTCTCCAAAAAATAGCCTTCCTCATGAAAAATAACATACACACCCAATACCACACACCACTATTATTTCTATTATCTTTGGGCTTCATGATTAATGATTACAATCGCCTCTATAGGAAGAGGGTCATTGAGATTCCACTCTTGGGCCCCACGAACCCCCAAGTTAGCAAAGAGATTGGCTAAGCTATTTACCTCTCTTAGAATGTGTGAAATATAATAGTCATCAAAGGAATTAAGGATGCTAATAGAATCCTTTATCATAGATTCAATAGTCCAAGAGGCAATGGCGCTATTTTTAAAATTATTGATGATATTCAAAGAATCCCCTTCGAGCCACACTTTCTTAAAACCCTTCTTTTGAGCCAATTTGAGACCATGATAGGACCATTTTTGTTCACTAATCACCGATTTCTATCAATTGGTATTATATTTTGTTAATTTAATTATTAATTGGTGTCAATTAGTAGTATACTTAGTTATTTTAATTGACTGATATTTGAGGATTTAAGCATAAAACATAGAAATACACATCAATCATCAATTGCACATAATAAGACAACCATTGAGAAATAAAAATCGATGAACTTTATTATTAAAAGAAAGGTGTTCTAATTACAACTTAGAAATAGAGTATTACAATTGTTATTTTCAGTCACGACTAAAAAACTAAGTTACAATATTGCACATAAATGACTGCAAGAAAGAAACTTCTCCAAAAAACTTCTAAAATGATGGAAACACATGCTTGAAGCCCTTCAATGTGAGCACATTCCCCTTTCATCTCTTAAAACTTATACAACATGGGAAATCTTCCTGGATTAAGCTATAATGTGTAGAATCCAAGAAGGAGAGTGTTGATCATGTCCCATGTATGAAGCTCTCTCCTTCAATGTAGTCAACAATAACCTAGCTAGAATATTTCCTGCTTTATATGCAACATGCCATCTAATATGAGCAACATTGTGCTATATTTTCTACCAAGAATGAAGTTTTGCCTTAATAAAACCAAAAAAATTACTACTAGTCTCAATTAAGAAATAATTAAAGTGCATTATATATTACAAGTTTACAAAAGTCTAAACACAACAAAAAAACAAATCAATTAAAAAACTATAGCCTTGTCAACAAATGCCTTAAATAGAGTGTTCAACATAGGCATGAAATATGCATATTGAACCCTTGATTTCATAACCTTGTTCAAAGTTTAAGAAAGGTGATATGATTAGATTATAGAATGAAGGCTATCAACACTAACCAGATTGGAACAACATTATCAACAGAAATTTCCTGGAAACCAAGACCAAGAATGCCATCAAACTTAATTAGACAATAAAAATGTCAACCCTGGTTCATGTGTTGTTTGAGTAAAGACCTACACCATGGAAAAATCCATTTATACATAAATTACAAATTAAGTTGATGAGAAAAGATCTTTGATATCCAATTGGGAAGCCTTAACATCCAAAATTACTAACCTGATGTTTCACAAGAAGTTTCCCAACTATGAAATCATCTTTACTTAAGAAACTAGATATTGGTCCACTGGCATATTGAATCTCACATGATTCTCCTTCACAAACAAAAAATGATATATATTAATTTTTTAGCAACTTCCTTAATATCCCCACATAAGTAGACTAAACTAAGTGAGGTTGAGGGTTTGAAGTAGAGTACCATCTTCTTGGTATGTGCTTGAATTTGATGACTTGTATCTTGAAGGAAAATAGAAAGCTAGCTACACTATAAAATCATTGTTAAAAAAATAACCACAAAATCCTATTTAATTAAAATAATACTTCTTAGAAATTATAGTTAATTTCTAAGAGAGCTAATTTCACTATCCAAACAACCATAAATCTATTTACTATATATAATTTCCTAGAATTTAGAATTTGAATGTAATAAAATTACCATATTTACCAAAGATTTGACACCAAAATGTAGTACAAAATGAATTGTTTGAAAAAATGCCTCAAAGAGATGTTATCTCATGGAATATGAAATGATATGATTGTAGAATGTGTACAAAATAGAATTTTCAAGGAAGCTCTCAAAATATTTAAATTAATGAAGCACTATGTAACACCGACATTGTAAGCTTTTCTTGCATTCTAGATGCATGCAATCATGCAGGTTTTATGGATGAGGGTTGTGTTATGCCTTGCATAACCACCCCATCTTTTGCCTTGGTCAAAATGGGTCCCCCTTTGTTTTTTTTTATCTTTTTGTTGTTCTTTAAAAAAAGTTTTGAGTCCTTTGTTTCCAACACTTTGTTTTATTTTTGATTTAGTCTGTCGGAATCGGAGCCAGAACCAAATCGGGTTCTGAAACTTCTTTCAAAAATAATTCTGATTTCCATCCCGACAGTCTTTCTTTTTTTTCCTTTTGTTTTGTCTTTATCGGAGCCAAAACCGGAGTGGACATTAAGTTGGTGTTTATTGAAAATTGCAAAATCAAAATCCATCCCGTCTCTACCTCCGCTTTTTCAATTTTTTGTTTTAGTCTATGTCCTTGTGTTAAGTTTTATTATGTCGGTCTTTTGTTTTATTTTTTGTGTTTGGTTTTGTCTTGTGTTTTATTGGCAGACCCAAACCCCGAATGGGAATGAAGTTGGGAAATTCCTTAAGTTTTTGAATCAGTTTCCTATCCGATTCCACTCCCGCCATTTCTTGGTCGTTGACTTTTTACTGAAGTCGCACTGTAGTGAAGGGTTTGTTCTTCTCCAGTTCCGACTCCGCTTAACTGCATTTAATGTGTTAATGACGGCTGCCATGTGTAGGTAGAAACTCTAATTTTTACCTTCATTAAGGATTAAACACATTATTATTATCATTGTTAAAGAATCGAAGAGTGAAATAGAGTAGCTACGGAGTCCATCTGGGTGAATCGATTGAAGGAGGAGGAGATAATTGTTTGTGAATCAATTCAGAAGGTTAGCTAGGTTTTCTGTTCGAGGTAGGGTTCTTATTCTCATTTCTTTTATTTATTTGCTTTCATATTTTCGGTTTGGGTTTGTTTGATTTAGATCTTTGGGAAAGTTCGTCGTTTCGGTTGGTTTGTGTGTTTGTTTTCTTTCTTTCTTTATTTGTTGTTCTTGATTTTGTTTTATGCTTACATTTTTGGTTTTATAGTGAGTTAGGGCACAGTCGCTTTCACATTTTGTCATGATCATGTCGTGTTGTGTTAGGTTTTAAATGTGTAGATTTAATTAGGTTATTTACAGTGAGGTAGATTAAATCTAGGTTTACAGTGAGTTAGGGTTGGTAGAATCTAGTTTTTACTTAGGATTTCATTATGCATTCATTTGGTTAAATTAGGAGGGGTTGAATCTGTGCCCTAATTTTATATCGTGTTTTCTAGGTTAGGGTTTTATGTGTTTATGTGATCACGTTTAAAATAATTAAATATGATGCCCTAAAATATAGTCGTCCCCACGGTCATATGGGCATGGTCTTTTCATGATGTATTTTAAGCCTTATTTTATTTAATATGACCTTAGTCTTTAATCATGGAGTTATGCGTTAAATTGATAAAATTGTCGATGATGTCATGGTCAACATAGTCGGAAGCAGGATCAGAATTGATTTTGAGTATTGGATATGTTTTTATGTTTAGTGTCAATTCCATTTTCCATCCCGTCTCTGACTCCTCTTATAGTAAGAAGCTTTACTTCATTAAAATGTTTACCTAGTGGAAGCGGAAGCGGAACTGAAATAGAATATGAAAACAAAAAATCTAAAGGAAACCGAATCAGTTTCCATTCCGATTCTGGTTCCGATCGCTATTTTACTTTCGACTCCAAGCCCGCTTCTTATTAGTAGGGTGATAATAACAATTTTTGCTCTAAGCCTAACAGTATGTTAAAAGAAGATTATTTAAGATGTTTGCTTCCTGGTTCCGCCTCCAATGTATGTTTGAAAGGTATGATTTTAAAGACACATTTTTGAGATGTTTCATTCAAAGATCTAACTAGAGATTTTGTTGCAGGAAAGCTAAGAGGATGTCGGGAACATCGGGAGAAGCTTCCCAAAGGAACCAGCCTATAGGAACATCAAAGGGAGTACCTAAACCAAAGAAGATCAAGCCAGAACAATTGCCTTATAACTTGAGGTATAATCATAGGAGTCCTGTTGTGAAAGTGAGCAAAGTAGAATCAGATTGGTCAGATATCACCGACACAAATTTGGGCCAGTACAATTTTGAGGAGTTGTATTTAGAAACCTTTGCTAAAGATATCACAGGAAGAACAAAAATAATTGGAGTCTGGCTTGGCCCATATCACTATGTTTCCTTTATCAATCCAATGCCCAGAGTTGATCTTGACAGCAACCGCTGCCTACAATCCTGCTACCAGATAATGCATGGATTCACAAAATAATGTAATTATTGATCTCACTCCTCAAGCATTTCAAATTATATTTAATGTCCCGGATCCTAAGAACTTGGTGCAATTGGATGAGGCAGAGGCCTTGGAGAAATATAGTAAGTATAAAGAATCCAATAAATCTCATTTGAACAAAAAATGGTTGAAGACAGAGAAGAAGTCTCTTTCAAGCTTGCAAACCAGCCAAAGAGGGCAGATTTCTACAAAGAGGTATTAGATTTAATAATGATGTTGTTTAGGGATTTTGGGAAGAGAGACACATTTCGTTTCAAGGAGTGGATGTTTCCTTTCATCCAGAAAATTTTACATGGCACCCATCAGTTTGATTGGCCGATGATTGTATCAAATGTTATTCATGATCAACTGACCAGCATCAAGGAGACTAAATGTTTTTTTATGACTTCTCACATTGTGTATGCAGCAGCAAGGTTGGGTATCTTCCCAGGTTTAAACAGAGTTGGGATAATGGGAGTGTTGGATGGACAGAAGAAGGTGTGGGAGCATTATAACCAGCTATCTCTATAGGTTGCTGAGACTCAGTTCAAAAGAGTTAATGATGCATTCATATATGTAGTCATTAACTAGCTAAATGGAGATGCAGGGTATAGGATGAGTCAAGAGGCCATGGAATTTATTGTTGAATGGGGATGTTGGTACATTCAATACCCCAAGTTTACATATTTCAGGTTAGTTGGTTTTGAAGGCCATCCACATTTTCTTCCAAGGTGTTGAAATAACAAGATAGTATTGATGGAGTTTGTATATCAAGCTCTTGGAGTTTATGCTCGGTTTGGTTTAAAACATAAGACAGGATGTCACAAGTTCCCCATGAAGTTGGGTGAGTATGGCTGTCAACATTTGGTAGGAGCAAAGGTGATCTGCAGTGAGCTGATACAATTAAAGCTAGGCTTATACATAGCTCATAAGTATTTTGACCCAAAGGGGAAGATGAATGCCTTGCTGCCTTCTATGTTTAACAAGCATTTTAGTTTATTAGAAGATTTATGGAGTGACAGATAGGATGAGTATGATTTGAGGAAAAAGAATTATGAAAGACTACCTATTGCACTCATGTCAGAATTTGGAGTTAAAAATGACATTCCTGACACATTGGTGGATGATGGAGTTGTACTAGATCCATCTTATGAAGCTTTGAATATTGGAACTAAAAGTCTGGATCCAATTGACTCGGATAGTGAGGAAACTATTGATATTAAGCAGATAGGAAGAATAGTTTTGGATAGAAGTGTTCAATGGTTGGTTCTAAGAACTAAAGCTCCTCAAGGACCAGCTCCTAAAAAGGGGAAAGGGTATAAGAGACTCAAAAGAAAGACACCTCCCAAAGAGCCTTTGGAGTTCCTTCCTCCAGACATTGAAGAAATAGAGCTTGAAGCCACGGTTGATGAAGCAGAAACACAAGAAGGAGATGCTCAAGTGGGATCGGTTGTTTCAACACCTACATTAGGTGAATCTTCCACACAAGTCCCACTTGCAAAGAAGCAGAGTGAAGAAGTTCAAAAGGGGGCTCTTCATAGTATGGCTGAAACTACAAAGGGAAAAGAAGTGGAGTGGGAAATTCATGATGTTGGAACAGATTCAGACGAGACTGTGTCAGAGAAGGATGTGCAAGAGAATATGCCTCTAGAGGAGGATGTTGAACAGGTAATGACACAAGAGGAGCAATGGGCATTGTTTGAAGAAGTTAGAAAGGATGTTGAGGAAAAACCTAAAGAAATAGAAAAGAAAAAGTTAATGGATGCCAAGACACAAACTGATTCCATACTACAGCAACAACAAATTGAAGCTAAGTCAAGAGCTGATGAAGTAGAGAGACAACAAAGGCAACAAGAACTTGAACTCAAGGTTAAAGAAGAAAATGATAAGTTAGAGTTAATACAAAAGATTCATGACCTTGAGGAAGAGAAGGAAAGACACCGAAGGGAGAAATAAGTCATGGTTGCCAAGTTAAAACTTGTAGAGGAAGCTCACTGAAAGGAAGAAGAAGCAGAATGATTAAGGAAGGAAAAGGACACCGAAGAGCTGGTGAGGAAGCAACAAGAAGAAGAAGCAAAGACATAAAAGCTTAAGGCTTTATAGGCAGAAAGAATAAAGAAAGAAAGACTAGAGGCTTTATAGAAAGAGAAACTAGAAAAAGAAGCTCTAGAGAAAGAAAAATTGGATAAGGAAAGAATAGAGAAGGAAATAATAGAAAAGGAAAGATTGGAAAGGGAAAAAGTGGAGAGAGATCGATTAGAGGAAGAGAGGTTGAAGAAGGAAGAAGAAGATAAGAAGATATAGGAACGAAAAGATAGGGAAGAGGCTGAAAAGCTTGTGCAGATGCATGTGGTGCAAGAACAACAAGAGGAACCAAGGGTTGATTCTCAACCCCCAGTGAATGTGCAGCCACCTTCTACTACTACTATTGCTTCTTCTTCCACTATGATGACTACTGCTCCATGTGCTCCCACTTGGCTAAAATTGGACCTATAGAAAAGAATAGTAACACCTTCACAACCTCTCAATTGGGAGGATATGATGAAGGATATTGAACAAGAGAGGCCTAAAAAGAAGGCCAAGATCCTACACTCCACCAGGCTCATGGACAAGGGATAGATTGTTGCTGAGTGTGCCATACTGATAACAGAAAAGGAGGTAGGAGACATGCAGTTAACGAATTATCAATTGAGTACTATCAACTTGGGAAGGCCTACCAGAAATCAGCAGATGAATCTAATTGATGTGGTAGCTTCGACAACCAAGTCAAGAATGTTAAAGGATAAGAAGAAGAAAGATGATCTTAAAGCTCAATTAGATCAATTGCATTCCTTTTTAAAAAGTGTCTCTTCTCCAAGATCACAACAGGTAGTTGTTTTTGAGACTCCAATTTTGCTAAGAAAAAAGGAGGTAGATGATTTAGTACAGGTAAGAGGCAAAGCAGAGATGTTAGAAAGGTGGGTTGACAAGTTAAATCAAGAAGTAGGTGAAGTTTTGGTCAAAGGTTTTGAGGTTCATAAAGGGACAGAAGAGTTGATAGGGGAAATGCATCAATATATTGAAGCATCGAAGAAACAAGAAGAGGAATATAAAGAGTATAGTCAGAAATTGGAGAAGGTTAGTACATTGCCTTTGACTACTCTTCTTGAGCAGTCAGACTTGAGGAGGATAATAAGGATTTTGTGGAGAAGACCTCTCGTATACTCCGATTCAGAAGAGATTTCTTGTGCAAACATAGAAATGAAGTCCAAGATGTTGTTAAGGATCTAACCGAACAATTTGAGGAGTTGGACGCAGTCATTACTATCATAGTAGATGTTAATATACTAACAAAGGAAGGCCTTCCTTTGAGCCAAATAAAAGAGAAATGGGGTGAAAGGTTTAAAGGACTCATGCAGAAAGGAGATGATGGTGAAGATCTAATTATAGATCGATTGATGGATGTCAAGGAAGAAATAAAGGCTGCTCAAAGAGAGTTGACAAAGATAAAAGATATGAGAGGGTTTGCTGCAATAGAATTGGAGCGAATTAAATTTGAAGATAGCTGGGTTGATGGGCTAGAATTAGATGTATTACAATAAGTCTTCACCAATTATGACGAGTTTATTGCAGACCCAACTTCACATGCATAAATCTCTTGCATGCATGACTTTCTTCTTCTTTGCATGTTGCATGCAACATTGACAGTTTTGAAGTGCATGACACTTTTTCTCTTCTATTTTATATTCTCCAGTTTAACTAAATGTCTAATGTAAGAACTCAAGATCAAATTGATCTGAGTTTCCAAGAGAGTTTTAGTTCCTAAAAAGGTGGATGACTTAAAATAGAAGTGGAGTTCGAATTTTGTATATCTATAAATACCCTTTGGGTATCATATTGTAAGGGTCAGCTAATAGAGAATAGAATTGGTCACCTGATATTAGGAGATAGAATTTTGTAGTGATTACAGAGATACATTGTTACTTGATACTTTATAGTTAAATAAAAATTACAGGTTTATGCAATATTGTGTTAGAATTGAATTTTACTTGATAAGGCTGATAAGTTATAATCTATCTATATGCTAGTGATTGTGCTAAAGCATGATTGTTTCTTATGTGATGGAAGTCATTAGAAGAAATCAGATTTAAGGATTATCTTGTTAGATTATCATTGGATTAAATTTGTTGAAGTCTGTTGATCTATGATCTTTGCAATGAATGAATATGTGTTCTTTTAAAAAATCTTTGAAGTAGTTGTGATAGGCGAATTAAAATAAGCACCTTAGATGCATACAATGGTATAGATTATTTTGTGAATTGTATCATGCTTTGGTTTTCTTGATCTGATTGGAAAACATTCATTGTTGAAGATATATGTCCGGATATTAGATGAGTTTTGTTCATGTTTACTGGTTTACCCTATGATCTATCTTTTTCTTTTGTTTGAAACCCCTTTGATTTACTAAAATAGTTCGGTAAAATGAGTCATTGCTTGCATTCTTTGTTACTAGCACAATCCCCTTGAATATTACAACTGCATGGACCAATTGGGTGACACTAGACAGTTGAGAACCAACTACCAGGACCTTGGGAGTTAGGCTACTATATGTTGTCTTTCTTTTTCAGGAGAAATAGAGTAGAAATATTATGTTTTAATGTTGTTTGTGTCATTTTCACCATCAACAGGTTGCACATACTTCACACATCAGTAACCCTTACTGCATTACATATATAGTTGATCATTAGGTGTGCATGGTTGACCTTTGTGCCTATGCTAGCTATCTTAAGGATACCTAAACATTATTACTAAGATGCCAGTAAAACCTTTCCTTTCTATGGATCATATATGAATATAGGTTGAGTATTCCATCAACACTTCTTTTTTAGTTGGGTCCTAAAAATTTTGTAACTCAAGTTCCTCTCTAAAACATCTATGCAGAAGTGGGAAGGTGTGGTGAGGTTCAAATAATAAGGATATTGATTGAAAGATAGAGGAGTTAAAAAGATACTTGCATGTAGTTGGATTGAAGGGCATAAAATGGTACATGATTTTTTTGTGTAGGAGACAAATCACATCCACAAACATGGGATATCTTTGCAAAATTTGAGAAATTGGCTTGAAAATGAAGGCAGTAAGATATTTCTAGATCCAAGACTTTTACTCAATACTATGGAATAGAAGAAAAAATAATCATTTATCTACCATCATAGTGAAAAGTTAGCAATTGCATTTGGTTTCTTAAACATGGCCCTTGGTACAACTATTAGAGTTTTTAAGAACCTTAGATTATGTTCTGATTTTCACACTACATCTAAATTTATCTCCAAGATTTTTGCAAGATAAATTATTTTGAGATGTGAACCATTTCCATCATTTTAAACAGGGACAATGTTCTTGTGGAGAATATTGGTGATGCTAAATGAAACAATCTGGAAAATAAGCTCACTATACTAAAGTGCACTACATCAAATATCTAGTAATAATGAAGGGACATCCATCAAAGCATAACAACAGGGATTTTTTTTGTCATATGTTGTAGTTACAAGTGCCCTGGTAGACATACATGAAAATATGGAAGCAATATACACAAGGCAAGCAAACTGTTTCAAAAAATGCCTCAAAGAAATGTGATATTTCATTTTATAGTTTAATTATGATAACACACTGTTTTGACATGATCCTTGTGGTGATGTGGGATATTACCTCTACACCACACCATTATTGCTCGACCTTCATGATAATACAAGATGTTACTACTACACCACACCATTATTTCTCACCCTTCATGGTAATGTGAAATCTTACCACTAAATCGTACCCTATCTTCTTGGCTCTTGCAAGGATGTTGGAGAAGTATTTGATTTACTTCCATATGACACATTTATTGCTTGAACTTTGTGGTAATGTGGAATGTTATAACTATACTACATAATGTATTCTTAGCTCTTGCAGTATGGTGGTATTATGAAACTTGTCACAATAGTATTATGAAACTTGTTGTGACCATCTACTACCTTGACACAACAATCTTAGTAAACTTATAAATATTTATGGGAACCTTTTAAATTACATTCATATCTATAAGGAAACTATCCTATAGGGATGATAGTCCCAAGAAACATGGCAATGGTTACACCAATAAATAGTTAACTAGAAACCATGAATTTTCAATGCATAATGGAGAATATACAGAGAGTTACGTCAATGAGAAAACATCCTTGGAGAATTGTCATAAAAAGTATGAAAATCTAAGAGTTCGTAGAAGAAAATCATATACCCTCAAATACCTAGCAATCATAATAGACCTAGTGATAGCTTTCAAAGTCATAAGAATAAATTCATAAGAGAATAAATGCAAGAGCATGAAAAGACACTGAGATGGAAGGGTAGTTGGTAGAGTTGAAGAATCAGACCTATAGTGAGAAGGTAGGGAGAACAAAGTAATATACAATCAAGAGCATCATGGAAATTTATTAGGTGACTATATTTGGGAAAGGAGAGAGCTTAGTGACAACATTACCATCAAAAAAATAAGGATACTCAAAACCCTACCAAACCCTAGGGCCTTTTTCATCACCCTGTAGAGATATCAAAGATGCATGAAAATATTTCACAAAGACTAAAATCATCTCTATTTTTGATGATCACAAAAAGTAACAAAAAGTAACAAAAATTTAGATTTACAAGTGATGAAAGTAAATACATGGAAAGTATATTATGCTCAGTTTTTAAAAAAAAAAACTTAACCATTAACAATCTAATACAATCTAACTAAATACAACTATAAAATGAAATATTATGATTAAAAAAATGATAATTTTAACAATAATCTTAAGGTAGACAAAAAAAATTGCAAGTGAAAAATAACACCCTTAGATTATTCTCACCAAATAACATTTTCATTTACATCATTTTCAAGCAACTATTTTTTAGATCCGTCCAGTTGTACAAAAATCAAATCAAATCTGCAAGATCTACAAGCTGAGAAAGTTCTTCATGGATGAAATTGGGAATGGAAAAGAGAGTGGAAAAGTAGAATTTGATGAAAATATTGCAAAGTTTAGGTTAATGACTAATGCTTTTGTTCATTGTCATGATGGGAAATATTTTGAACAATCGTCCCGGAGTAAAGGATTGTATTGTGATTTTAAGAGAATCTTTTATATAGCAGGCTATCTTAGATCAAATAAATGAAGCAAACAATTGTGTGAGAGCCAACAATTTTGAATTTGAAATAATGATGTCTTATGTATAGACTCCCCCTATGATTTTCTCCTAAAATAAGGTATGACAATTTATAATTTGAAACAATGGTATATGAACAACTATTTAGCCTATTTGTTATGCTACAATAATTAACTATAGGCCAAAACATATCCATATCAGCATAAAAGACTAAATGAAATTCACCTCAAACTCTGTTGTACCTAGCTATGATAGTACCTAAGCTTTTGGAGTTTTTAGATGGAACCTATAGCAAAAAAGTGTAGTCTCCATCTGAAGGATCCATCTTTGGAGCTCTTCCCTGAAATGAGGATTGAAAATATTAGAAGAAAAGAAATACCATAATTCTAAAGTAATAACTTCTATCAAGAAAAATGTCAAAAACTATAATTAAAAAGACAAATCCTTACAATTGGACCAAGCAAATTTATGATTTTATCTTTAGAATGTAGGAACTTTCTTTTTCATAGCTTCACGGCCTCAAATTGGATCTGAAATTGGATCGATAAAATTTATGATTTTATCATTAGAATGTAGGAACTTCCTCTATCAGACCTTCATGACCTCAAATTGGATATGAAATTGATCCAACAGATTTATGATTTTATCTTTAGAATGCAAAAACATTCTCTATCAGATATTAAAGATCTTAGGTTGGATGTCCAATTGGACTCGCAGATTTATGATTTTATCTTTAGAATAAAGGAATTTCCTCTATTGGATATTCAAAAATTCCTACACTCAGGTTTTACTTCCGAGCGAAAACACTTGGAAGTGTTTCACACCGACTCAAGGTACTCTCCAACTTTGTTATGTCACCAATAGCAATCCATTTTTTCCTGAATTGTCCATACCCAAACGTTGCATCATAATCTATTCTTCCTGCACATAAAAATGCCACATATTAACCCCTTCTAAATAAAACTCAAAATCATCATAAAACCATAATTAATAAATCATTTCAGCTTCAGAAAGAATCCGATGTCATTTACTATCAAAACAAAAGTTGTATAAATCACAATAATTCCATGAAGCCATCCATCCAAAGATAAAATAAGCAATGTAAGGATTTGAGCAATATAAGTCCAAAGGGTTATGTTGTAATGGTAATGGAATCACCATAAGAGAACAATTGAGGAAAAAATTCTCGTGATTGTAAGTATGTGATCCATAACTGTTGGCCCACAGTTGTTGTTGCACCAAAAGATCGACCTGTTAATGCACGATACAACTGCCAGAGTTAATGGATCCATGTGAGGTGGTTAGTCTATGTCATGAATCTTGAGGTAAGCACTAACCATCTGCCAAAAAATTCCCCTCAATGTTACCCGATGGGATTTGAACTCGACACCTTTGGCTTTGATACCAATTATTGGCCCACATTTGTTGTTGCACCAAAAGATCGACCTATTAATGCCTGATACAACTTTTCGAGTTAATGGATCCATGAGAGGTGGTTAGTCCATGTCATGAATCTTGAGGGGAGTGCTAACCATTTTCCAACAATAGCTCTATTGGTCATCTGGCATAGCTGTTATATAAAAAATACAAGATACATTCATGTGTGACCCAAGTTTAATGTGGCTATGTTGTGATAGAAATGGAGGCACTCATATGAGCACAATTCATGTACAAATCACTGCCATTACAATTAGGTGTCAATAATCATTGGGTGCATTCAGGTTGACTCAATTTTAATAGGTTATGATGTAATGATAGCATGAGCCAAGAGTGATTACCTCTTGATGCAATAAAGAACTTATAAATTTGGTTGATATGAAGAGTGGTTGTGTTATATCAATTATGTAGTGAATTTAAGCACAACCCATGTTTAATGGGCTATTGTAGAGATTGATAAATATTTTATAAACCTTATGAATGTTACTTAAAAGTGTACAACTTAAACTACAAACCAAGTTTTTTACATACTTGAATACAATCTTGGGTTACCACAAATAGAATAACGTGATCTGCTAATAACCATTATGGAAAGTATTAAAGCAATACCCATGCTATATAGGATACATTTCCCTGATCAGGATTACATACCTTAATGATCAAACACAAGTTTCCCACATACTCTAGGATACAATCCAAGATCATACCACAACCCTATCAAGACAACTAATTTTTTGACCCAAGATTTAAGGTTGTTTTTTAATACCAACAGAAGCATTGGTAAGAGCATGACTAAGGTACAAACCCTAGGCCTCCATAGAAACATAAACCATAACTCTAGCGAATTAGTGAGGTTGCAATACCAAAAATATTGAGACATTGTAGCCAATAAAAAAATATTGCAATCTAAAGATTGTAGCCAATAAGAAGCACACTATATAGCTCAATGACATTTTCAAATGCAATCTATAGTAAGAAGAATGATGGTCACTTGAGGTTTAACAGTCAAAAATAGGCTGAGCAGTGACAAGATAATAAAGCTCGAACATTACATAGTAAAGTGGACATTTTAACAGTGAGTTTCCTTACCCCCTTTCTGACCTTAATGGTTTTTCAAATGCTATTAACAATGTTAGACAAGGAAAATGTAATCAAGGAATGACTGTCCAAATGAACTAATAGTGGTAATCACAGGTTCAATGTTTCTTCTTAGCCATTATATAATGGAGGTAGTGGATTGCATGTTTGAGTAATTTTTGAGACTCATCAAATATGGGAGAATAAGGAATAATACCTTATGGATTGTGAAGTAGTGACAATAAGGTTGAAGGATCCTAAGACCCACAATACCATGAAATAATGAGTCCCCTATAGTAAGTAAGTAGGCAGTTTATAGGGAATATTTTGATTTTATAGAATGATTATAATGAAAGGAATATTCAATTTCCAGTGAGTGAGCTATTGAGATTGTAGCTGAGGGTGCAATATCTAGGCTTAAAGGCAGTTAGCAAAGCAGTAAATGTGCAATAAAATCAAATCGTACACAACAAAAAATTCACAATGTTATCTTGCATAATACCTTGAGTTTGAAGACAAAAATAACATTGTATCTTGATGAAAGTAGTGACCTTAATGGTCAATCACTGAAAAGCATGATATTGTGCTTATGGAGGAAATTTTTTAAGCAAGGCAGTGAGTGGTGGTTTGGAACAATGGCAGGTATGGAACAATGGTAGGTATGGACTTGCTTTATATGCATACTATGTAGTCTAGCTTAAAACAACATTCTTAGAAGAGATTGAAGGTGGATTATGGAGCTCAAGGGTTACCATGATAAGGATTAAAGAAAATACTGAGATCTATTTAAAATCCATTGTCATGAAGATATTAAAGATGTCATGCAAAACCCTAGCAGCTAGAGTAATGAATACCATTCCAAAGAGGATAGTGTGTTGGGGAAGATTTAGGAGATCTCTGCATTATCTAATTATAGGAAAATACATCATTTACTATTTTTTTAAAATTAAAAGAAATAATTCTAAACCCTATATATGATACATTGATACTTCAAAATCATCTAATTATTTTTAAAAATTAAAAGAAAACATTCTAAACCCTATATAGGATACATTGACACTTCAAAAGTGTTGATGGTGGAAACGACACAAACAATGTTAAACAAAATATTTCTATTCTATTTCTCCCGAAAAAGAAAGACAACATATAGTAGCCTAACTCCCAAGGTCCTAGTAGTTGGTTCTCAACTGTTTGGTGTCACTCAATTGGTCCATGCAACTATAATATTCAAGGGGCCTTTGTTGGTAATAAGGAATGCAAGCAATGACTTATTCATCGAACTATTCTTAATAAAAAGGGGTTTTAAATAAAATAAAAAGATATATAGGGCGTACATCAATAAAACATGAATAAAACTTATCTAGTATCCAGACATATATCTTCAATAATGAATGTTCTTCCAACAGATCAAGAAAACCATAGCATGATGCAATTTATAGAACAGTCCATACTATTGCATGCATCTAAGGTGCTTAATTGAACATCACAATCACACATCATAAATATTTCAAAGATTCCAAAAGAACACACTCTCATTCGCTACCAAGACCATAGATCAACAAACTCTCAATAAATTCAATTCACAGATAGTCTAATGAAATAATCCTTAAATCTGGTTTCTTCTAAGGATTTTCATCACAAAAGAAACACTTATGCTTCATCACAATCACTAGCATACATATAGATTATAATTCATCAACCTTATCCAATAAGATTCAATTCCAACACCATATTGCATAACAACCTGTAATTATATTCAACTGTAAATAACATAACAAAGTATCTCTGTAAAAACTACGAAAAATTCTATCTCCTACTATCAGGTGGCTAATCTTATTCTCATCAATCGACCCTTACAATATGATACCCCAAAGGTATTTACAGATGTAAAAAAATTCGAAGGCCTTTCTATCTTAAGTTGATCCACCTTTTTAGGAATTAAATTCTTCTTAGAAACTCAGATCAATTTGATCTCTAGTTCCCATCCTAATCATTTAGTTAAACTAGAGAGAAAATGATAGAAGAGAAAAGAAAGTCATACACCTCTAAGATTGCTAGTCCTGCATGCAGAGAAGAGAAGAAAGCCATGCATGCATGAGACTTTATCAATTATGCATGCAAAGTTTTCTCTCTAGTATACTCATCATAACTGGAGAAGACGTGTTGGAACACATCCAAATCCGGCCCATCAACCCAACTATCTTCAAACTTGATCCTTTCTATTTCCATAGCAACAAATCCTCTCATGTCCTTTAGCTTTGTCAACTCCCTTTTAGCTGCCCTAACCTCTTCTTTAATATCCATTAACCGATCTAATAGAAAATCCTCTCCATCATCTCCCTTCTGCATGACCTCTCTAAACCTATCATTCCATTTCTCCTTTATTTGGCTCAAAGGTAGGCCCTCCTTTACCGGTATATCAACATTTACTATAACAGCAATAATTGCTTCTAACTCCTCAAACTGTTCATTCAGATCCTTGACAAAATCTTGAACTTCATTTTTATGCTTGTATAAAAAGTCTGATCTAAATCGAAGTATGCTGGAGGTCTTTTCCAAGAAATCTTTGTTGTCCTCTTCAAGTATTGACTGTTCTAGAAGAGTGGACTTCGACAATTTATTAACCTCTTACAGCTTCTAGCTATATCCTTTGTACTCCTCCTGTTCTCCCAACACTTTGACATACTAATTCATCTCTTCTATTAATTCCTCTGTCATCTTATGAACCTCAAAACTATTATCCAGCACCTCACTTATTTCCTAATTTAGTTTATCAATCCATCTATCCAACATCTCTACCTTACTCCTTACCTACACCAAATCATCCACCTCTTTCTTGCTAAGCGAAATTGGTGTTTCAAAGGTGGCAATTTTTTGTGACCTTGGAGCAGAAACACTCTTCAAGAAAGTATGCAACTGATCTAATTGAGCCTTAAGCTCATCCTTTCTCTGCTTATCTTTCATCATTCTTGATTTAGTGGATGATGCTACCACATCTATCAAGTTCATCTATTGATCTCTTGTGGGTCTCCCCAAGTTAACCGTGCCCAACTGATAGTCAGTTAGCTTCATGTCCCCTACATCCTTGTCCACCATCGGTATTGCACATTCAACAACAATCTCCCCTGCTTCAGTAAGTCTAGTGGAATGTAGGATTTTAGCCTTCTTTTTGGGCCTTTCTTTTTCAATCTCCTTCATCATATCATACCAATTGAGAGGTTGTGAGGGTGTCACTGATCTCTTTTGAAGATGCAATTTCAACCAAGTGGGAGCACTTCAAGTAGTGGTCATTATAGTTGAAGAAGAAGCAGTAGTAGTAGAGGGTTGTGGCATATTTACTTTAGGTTGAGAATCAACCCCTTGTACCTCTTGTTGTTCCTACTCCATATTTGTGTGTGCAAGCTTTTCAGCTTCCTCCCTATCCTTTTGTTCTTGTATCCTCTTCTCTTCTTCTTCCTTCTTCAACTTTTCTTCTTCTAATCTTTTCTTCTAAAGTTCCCAGTTTCTCTCTTCCTCCAATGCCTTAAGTCTATTTGCATCTTCTTTTTCCTTTTTTTGCTTGGTCATGTCCTCGACATCTTTCTCTTTTTGCACATGTTCTGCTTCCTCTTTCTTTTTATAGGCCTCTTCAGCAAGCTTAAATTTGGCCACAAGAAATTATCTTTCCCTTCATTGCTTTGCCTTTTCTTCCTCCAGATCACGAATTTTTTGTACTAATTTCAGCTTATCATTCTCTTCTTTGATATTGAGCTCCTGCTCCTTTTGCCTTTGCTGCTTCTACACTTCATCAACCCTTAGCTTAGCTTCCATTCGTTGTTGCTGAAGTAAGGCATTAGGCTGTGCCTTAGCCTCAATTTCCCTTTGCTTATCTATTACCTTTGCATGCTCTTGAGCATCCGAAGCCTTCTTTGCTTCCTCAAACAGTTCCTCTATTAAAATATGTTCAATTTCCTCCTCTAGAGGAATATTTTCTTATGCATATTTCTCTGATAAGGTCTCAACAAAGTCTGTTTCAACATCATGGATCTCTAGCTCTACTTCTTTTCCCTTAAATGCTTCAGTTATACCATGAAGAGTTCCTTTAGGCATTCCTCTACTTGGTTACTCTGTTAGAGGGACTTGAGCAGATGACTCACCTATTGTTGGTGTTGAAACCATAGGTCCTATTTGGGCATCCTCTTCTTGTACTCTAGGTAAATCTTGAGTAGAGGCTTCAAGATCAATCTCTTCAATGTCAGGAGGGAAGAACTCCAAAGGCTCCTTGGAAGGAAATTTTCTCTTGATTCTTTTATATCCCTTCCCCTTCTTAGGAGCTGGACCCTAAGGAGTTTTGGTTCTTAGAACAGCCTAGTGGATATTCCTATCCAAGACTAGTCTCCCTATTTTCTTGATGTTGATGGTCTCCTCACCATCCCAGTCTACTGGATCCAAAATTTTGGTGCCAATATTCAATGCTTCATAAGATGGATCCAACACAACTCCATCATCTACTAATGTATCAGGGATGTCATCTTTAATCCCAAATTCTACCATGAGTGCAACTTGCAACCTATCATAATTCCTTTTCTTGAGGTCATATTCATCTTGAAGATCACTCTAGAAGTCTTCTAGCAGGTTGAAATGTTTGTCAAAAACCAAAGGCAGCAAAGCATTCACCTTCTTCTTTGGATCAAAGCACTTTCAAGCAATATACAAACGTAGCTTCAAATGTATCAATTCACTACAAACTACCTTAGCTACCACAAGATGTTGGCAACTATATTCACTCAATTGCATGGGAAACTTATGACAACCTGTCTTGTGCTTTAACCCAAATCGAGCATTGACCCCCAGAGCTTGATAGTCAAACTCCATCAGAACCATCCTATTGCTGCAACACCTTGGAAGTAAGTGGGGATGACCTTCAAATCCAGCTAGCCTAAAATAAGTGAGCTTGGGGTATTGGATATACCAACATCCTCACTCTGTGATAAAGGCCATGGCTTCCTGGCTCAATTTGTACCCTGTATCTCCATTAAGTTGGTTAATAATTACATATAAGAATGCATCGTTAACCCTTCTAAATTGTGTTTCAGAAATCTGTAGAGATAGTTGATCATAATGATTCCATACTCTCTTTTTTCCATATGCTTCTCCCAATATTCCCACTCTATTCAAACTTGGAAAGATGCCTCCCCTAGCTGCTGCATAGACAACATAAGAAGTCATGAAAAAGCTCTTGTTTCCCTTATTCTGGTCAACTGATCATGAATGGTATTTGACACAATCATCGGCCAATCAAATTTCTCATTGCCATTAAAGATTGTTTGAATGAAGGGAAACAACCACTCCTTGAAATGAAATGCATCCCTCTTCCCAAAGGCTCTAGACAACATCATTATTAGGTCCGATACTTGTAAAATTCTGTCCTCTTTGGTTGATCATGGAGCTTGGTCAGAGACTTCTTCTCTGTTCTCAACCACTTCTTGTTCAAGTGAGCCTTGTTGGCCTCCTTATGTTTGCTATATATCTCTAAAGCACCTACCTCATTTAACTGTACTAGGTTCTTTGGATCAGAGACACTAAACATGTGTTGAAACATTGAGGAGTTAGATCAATGATCACATTGTCCTATGAATCCATACATTGCCTAGTGGCTGGATTGTAAGCTCCTGCTACTGTCATAATCAACACCGAGCATTGGATGGATAGAGGAAATAAGGTGATGTGAGCCAAGCCAGACTCAAATATTCTTAAAGTTCTCCCTATTACATCCTCAGTGAATGTTTCTAAACATAACTCCTTAAATGTGTTTTGGCCTAGATTTGTGTCAATTATATCAGACCAATTCGATTCCACTTTGCTTGCAGTGACAACAGGACCCCTATGGTTATACCTCAAGGTATAAGGTAGCTGCTTCGGCTTAGTTGCTGCCTTTGAAGTTTCTATAGGCCGATTCCTTTGGGAAGATTCTCCTGACACTCCTGACATTATTTAGCTTCCTACAACAAAACCTCTAATTAGATCCTTGAATAAACATCACAAAATATAATTTAAAATCTTACCCTTCATATATCTACCGAAGGTGGAACCAAGTAGAAAACATTCTTAATAGTCTCTTTTTAAAACACTACCGGGATCAGAGTCAAAACAGTCATTGAGCTTATAGTAATAACAAGCGGGACTAGAGTCAGAACTGGAATGGTAACTGAAATCAGAACCGGAATGGAAACTGATTTGGTTTCATTCAGATTTTCTAATTTTGCATTTAGTTCTAGTTTTGCTTATGCCTAGGTTATCGTTATTTTGAAAGCCTACTTCTAACTATAAGTAGAGTCAGAGACGGGACATAAATGAAATTGATACTTGTTATAAAACTCGATTCAAAATCTAAATCAATTATGATCTCGCTTCCACCTAAAAGAACCATGACATCATAAGTGATTTTAACAGTTTGATAAATAACTTCATGATTTAAAGACTAGGTCATACCAAGACGATAGGGGCTTAAAAAAAATCTAATACAACCATCCCCATATGACCAAGAGGTGACTATACTATTTAGGGCATCATTTTTTTAAATAAGAACGCGTCAAAACCCAAAAAAACTGTCAATTCCAAATAACTAGGGCACGAATTTAACCCCATTCAAACTAAACAGATCGATGCGCAACATGATTTCTAAGTAAAAATGACAATTTACCAAACCCTACTTATTGTAAAACAATAACTAACCTATGCATTTAAAAACTAGGGCACCATGATGCGGTCACGATTAAAACAAGAAAATGACCATGTTTAAAACAAACAAACCAGAAACAAAAGCAAAACGAAAACAAGAAAAGAAAACAAAGAAAGAAAGAAAAAAAAACATACGAACTCACAAAGAAACATGAATTCGCACGAAGCCAAACAATCCAAAATGAACAAAAATTGAAAATAAAAAATACAATGAAAGAGGAGAAAAGAAAACCCTACCTCAAACGCAAATAAATAGGTTAATTCCCTAAAGCAATCCATGCGTAATTGTCTCTCTTTCGATCAAATCACTCGCACAAAAGCTCCACTGCAACTCTACTTCACTCTTGATCTCTTTCAATAATGATGATAACTTTGAGTTAATCCCTAATTAAGGTAAAAACTTGTAGTTACATGTGTGCATGGCACCTGTAATTAATGCCATAAATGTGGTAGAGCGGAGTCGGAACCATAGAAAGAACTGGTACATTACTATTGTGCGACTTTTGTAAAGTCAATGACCACAAACAGCGGAAGTAGAATCAGAATGGAAAATGATTTAGAAAATTGTGTAACTTTCTAACTTGGTTCCCATTCTGGTTTCGGTTTTGCTAACAAAGAAGAAAGTGAAAAAAAACATAAATATAAAACAAAAAGACCGACACAAGCAAACCTAACATAAAAACCTAGTCTAAAATGAAAGACCAAAAAGCGAAGGCGGAGGCGGAACGGTATTTGATTTTGAAACTTCGAATAAATTCGGACTTAACTTCCACTCTGGCTCCGGCTCTGATAAAGACAAAACAAAAAAATCAAAAGGAGACTGTCGAGATGGGAATGGAACAAGCTTCAAAAGAATTTTTAAAACCTGATTTGGTTCCGATTCCGGTTCCGAAAGAAGAAACCAAAGGAAAATAAAGTGTTGGAAAAGAAAGACTCCAGACTTTGTTTGAAAATCAAACAAAGACAAAAACATAAAAGGGGGACCCATTTTGACCAAGGGAAAAGATGGGGTGGTTATGCAAGGCATAACAAAAAACATTTGAAGGAATTTGAGATTATGAAAATATATGTCAATTAAATACCTGTATTAAAAATAATAGTGTGAACAATGTAACCCTTGTTGAGCAACGTAGGAATAATATAAGCAATAATGAATCCTATGCCTCCTATCATGCACATATCCTTACCATTCTCTTTTATTCTTTACTAAAACACCTCCATTTTGGCGAGCTATTCCTGGAAATAAGGTTTTGACGAAGGTTTTAGAGTATTTTAATTAAAATGAAATTCCATTTTGACGTGCTATGCCTAAAAATAAGATTTTGATGAAAGTTTTAGAGTATGTTTATTAAAGTTTTAGAGAATTTTGGTTGGCTATATTCTTGATTCCTTAAATGATTTATTCAAATAGATTGTGACTAAATAAATGACTAACTATTTAGTCATTTTATTTGTGTGACTAAATAATTTTTAGTCAACGACCAAATTAGTCATTTATTTACTCATTTATAGTTGAGTTGCAAAAAATTAGTAAAATTTAGTCATTTTTAGTTGTTGTGACTAAAATTTGTAGTCAGCTAGTCATTTATTTGCCAAATTCTACTAGTGCGCATTAGATAAAGTTTCCCCTGGTATTATAGAGGTATCACTAATATGTTTAGATTCCTTAATTGTCAAATAATCAAAACCTTGATGCTTAGGATTTTCAATAATCTACACTAGTTCTAGGATATTGATGAGGTAAAAATAACCTCATCGATATAAGTGACTAAATACCTTACCCCATGTTTTCTAGGCCCTTTACTCTAACAATTAGTTATCTTTAGGATTAATAAGTGCTTTCTTTTTGAGGAAATTTTATAAACTTTATTTTCTAGAATTGCTTGAAATAAACTAACCCATGCTAAATTAATAGTTTATATTTTGTAGAAATAAATAGGTTTCTCATGAATAAATAGTCATCATGCCCAGCTAGAAGAATTCAACATAAAAAATTCAACACTAAAGACTCAACACAGACTCCATAAAGTTGAAGACATGCACCAGAAGTTTAGGCATTGAAATTCTAGGGCATTTGATGTATCGAGCTTTTATAGTTGTTTTGTTATTTCCTGTTAAAGATTCATGGCTCATTACGAGCCTATTTAATGTTTATATGTATGGACTCAACTTTTGTTAGTTTGTTATGATTAGTTAAAGAATTTTTTAGTGTGTTTTCCACCAGCTAAAATTTGGGATTCTAGTAAATAGTTATTGTATAAATATGTAATTTTTAGAAATGAAAAAGACTATTGGATAATATCGTTATGTTGTTGTAATGAATTTTGAAGCTATGTTACACTCTTAATAAGAACAAAGTGAATCTTTTTTACCTTATTCTATTTTGCTAAATGTTGAGAATAGAATTATTTTGGATGGAGTAATTATGGAGTTATCAAGTTTATGTGACCTAAGTTAGATACAAAGGAACCTGTGAGCTGGCCACTTGAGGGATTGTAGGAATAAATAGATAAGTATTTTTACTTTCAGAATTTTGTTACTCCTGTTTTGTAAATGATAAAGTGTGAAGTCGAGTCTCTTTTAGCTCTATTAATTAAAGTTCTAGTGCACCTACCTTACTATTAAGTTTCAAGTTGATAGGTTATTTTTTGTTAGCTATTAGTTTTGTTAATCCATTTCTAGTTAAATATTTCATATTTTCTTTACATGTTTTTCTTCTTTATCAATTTATACACTTGTTAGTTTAATTATTTCGATGCTTTCTAGTTTAATTGTTATGCTTTCTAGACTAATAATTTCCTTCTTTCTATTATAGTTATTTTAAAAATTTCTAGTTTAGTGGCCTTCTAGTTTAAGTTTTATTTCAGTTGTTTCATTTATTTATAAAATCTGAAAGAGTTAGTTAAGGGGTTTCCTATTGCATATAGCTTTGAACACTACCCAGTTGATATTTGATGCATTTTTCAAACTAAAGAGATAAGACCTAACGATAATCTATCACTTTTTGGCACCATTTTCAAGGACCTTCTTTTTCTAAGTGTTAGTAGGTGATACCTTGAACACCTCTTTTGGGAACAAAAATAGTCCTTAGGCTTCCTTTTCTGCATGGTCAAGAAATGAGGCCCCCATGAAATCTTCATACCAAGAACCCCCCAAACAATGTACCAACCATGAGTGGGGAAGAAGAAATCTCAACTCAAGAACTTTTTGAAGAATGATCGACCAAGATCAACCTAAGACCTTCTCGTATACTCCAGAAAGTGAACATATAGTTGTAGAGGAGAATATTCCTCTCCAAACTCCCAAACCTTTCCCATTTGAGAAATTTTTTGAGGAGGAATGAATTCCCTTCAACATCATGGGTGACCAAAACCGTAGAAATGCTGATGCTAACCAACCACCACCACCATGAACATTCACTTATCCTATTTCTATCGATGTAGATGATGAAACTATTATGAAAAATATTTCATCCGCTTTCTTTCCAACCTTCTGAGGTTTTTCTTCTGAAGACCCTGACCAGTTTCTCTTCGAGTTAAGGTCATATGTCAAACACATGACTACAAGAATGATAACTAGAAACTAAATCTTTTTCCTTCTACTTCGAAGGACTCAGCAATGCACTAGCTCATGGGCCTAGCCTCAGGATCCATAACCTCATGGGATGACATGGAGTCTACCTTTCTAGATAAATTCCAAAGCTACTATAGAGTTAGTGATAGGAAGGAAGAATTGTTCAAACTAAGACATAACAAAGATGAGAGCCTAGAAGACTACCTAGACAGGTTTGTCTTCCTATCTAAACGGTGTGGCAGAGAAACCATAAGTCTTGAGATTTTAAAGACAATATTTCTCAAATGTCTTGACGATGATGCTTGAAGGAGCCTAGATTTAATGGGAAAAATGGATGTGTCCCAACAGGGACTTGATCAAATCATTGAACTATGTCAGAACTTCTCTCATACTCAAGGTGGGATCCATAAGTCTACCCTTTTCAAAGGTTCCAATGAGATAGGAAAACTGCGTGAGGTGATAGCTAACCTTAAGACTGACATTTTGGTTTAGTTAAATACCATGTTGGATGAAATATAGGCTAAAACATGAAATCTAAAGACCTTCTCCATCTACTGCCCTAGGTGCTGGAATAAAAATTTGTTAAGGGAATATCCTTTGGAAAATGTTAACAAAATTATTGTTTTCTAGGTTTGTGATAAGGACCATTCCATGGACCAGTGTGAGCTTTTGAATGCCATTAAGAGCTCCAAGAAAAGAACAACCCCAATTGAGGAAGAAGTCAACTTTGTAAATCAAAGAACTAGGGGAAATTTTTCCTATGGAAAAGATTCAAACCCTGCTTGGAGACCATAGAAAAACTGGAATAATAATCAATGGGCGGCACCTTGTCCTCAGGCTCCACCTCAGGCACCACCTAGTTGGGGAACTTACTCTTGGGGACCACCTGAATGAGAAAATCAGTCATGGGGAAATCCTCAATGGCCCAATCAACCTCAACATCAGTGGTATCCTTAAAATTATTCTCCTCAATAGAACCAACCTCATAATCAATTTTACACTAGCCCCAGGAGAGGACCCAATCAACAGTAGAATCTCTTGCCACCTCCCTAGAATATTCAACAAATTGAGCAAGTTAATCGACCACAACTTTTGGTGCAACCTGTTCCAAACCCAAAGAACAACCATCATAATTCCTTAGTGTATTCTACTGAACAAGATAGTGTTATTGGAATCAATGCCATACATTGTGGAAACCTACAATTGAGATCTAGAAAAAAAATTCAATCGCCGACTATCGTTGAGATTTTGGAAGAACCTATTAAGGAATCTATTGAGCCCACAAAAGCAACTCCCATAACTATAGAACCAGCCCCAAAAATTACTCAAGACAAAACCATTTCCCCCCTTCCAATTGGATCTTTTGACCTACCTTAGGAAGGCGAGGGTCAATCTCCAATTAAGACTTTAAACAATTCATCTATCGAAAAAAAAACCCAAGCACATTTTCTAGAGCATCTTAAACCAACCACTACAAAAGGTTCTCCAGAAATGTCCTCGTCCACCGAAATTACGTTGATTTAAGATCTCAAATAGTTGAAAATTAAAGTTCCCTTACTACAAGCCATCAAGGAGATTCTAGAGCTAAACCAACTGATCAAACAGTTGTTTATCAAGACCCTAGGAAGGAAACCAAAGAAAATAAGCATTGTCCACAGAAATGGTTATTTGGCTGACTTCTTGGCTAGAAAGACTACTACTCTAAAATATGATGATCTAGGTAGTCCACTAATAACAGTCATAATTAATGAAGTGGAAATACCTAATGCATTAGTAGACTTGGGAGCAACCATTAACGTAATGATTATTGATGTAATGGAAGAATTAGGGCTTACTGATTTACACCCTACAACTACAGTCTTACAGATGGAAAATCAAGCCATAGCCATTCCCAAGGGTGTCCTTGAGAATATTCTTTTCAAATTTGATGGATGGGAATATCCTATAGGATTTCAAGTCATTTAGTCTCTTATGCCAAAAGATAGTTACCCTATAATCCTAGGGAGACCATGGTTGGAAACGATTGGAGCCAAAATTGACTGTAGGGAGGGAGGAATGACTATCTCACATGGTCCAAATAGTAAACATTTATTCTTGTATCCCCTTGCCAAGCCTATTGAATGGAATAAAGTTTGGGTTGATGAACTAGAAGGCCCCAACAAATAGGAAAATTTAGCTTCATTGGCCATGGTAGTCATCAAACAACATGGTGAATAATTGGAAGATGAATTAGAAAAAAACATGTAAAATCTCTCCATAGATTCAAGTGATGAGGAGATGTTGGACGTAAAATAAATCTTAGGATAACCCATCAATATAGGAGACACTTAATTCAATAGTACTAGTTTCATGGGAATGCCTCGTCCTCTAGCAACTATCCTTCCAAAAATAGAATATTTCTTTAAAGATATTTCCAAACTTCATAAGACCATACCTCATAGTTGTCCCCTTAACACTTTGACAAGAACAATGTATACCGTCACATCCAACCATCCGAGAGTTAAATCCATTATGTTGCTGCCAGGAAAGAATTTGAACATTAACAGTTGGTTGACCAATGTAGAAGAACATAAAATCTTTGATGTCCTAGTAATTATATCTAAATATTTGCCTTGGGACTACACGAATATGAGGGGAATACACCCCAGCGTGTGTACTTAGCATATATACACTGAAAATGTTTGACCTGTTCACCAACCCGAAAAAAGAATCAATCCTACCTTGAAAGATATTGTTAAAATTGAGATAGAGAAGCTCCTATAAGTGGGGTTTATTTATCCCATTTCTGATAGAAAATGGGTTTCACCATTGGTTATGTTTCCCAAAAAGAATGGAAAGTGGAGGGTATGCATAGAATATAGGGAACTTAACAAGGAAATCGACAAAGATTATTTTCCCCTACCATTTGTGGACCAGGTTCTAGATAACTTGGATGGGAGGAAATATTTATCATTTTTGGATGAATTTAGTGGGTACAACTAGATACAGGTTGCAATAGAAGACTAGGATAAAATGACCTTTACATGTCCATGGGGGACATTTTCATATAGGGTCCTTCCCTTTGGGATTTGCAATGCTCCTACAATGTTCTAAAGAGCCATCCTGGCTATATTTGCTAAGTTGGTAAATGAGTGTGTGGAGGTGTATATGGATGACTTCAATGTGTATGGTTCAACTTTTATTGAAGATCTTCAAAGCCTAGACAAAGTTCTAAAGCGATTTGAGGATCATCGTCTGTCCCTAAGCCATGAGAAATATCTGATAATGGTAGAACAAGGAATTGTGTTGGAACATCACATCTCTACTGATGGAATAAAAGTTGATCCAAAGAAAATCAAAGTAATACAACAACTAGCCACCCCAAAAACCTAGACTGATGTTAGAAGTTTCTTAGGGCATGTTGGATACTATAGAAGATTTATAGAAAACTTTAGAAAAATTGTAGCTCCTATATTTTCTCTTCTCCAAAATAATGTGAAGTTTACTTGGACACCTGAGTGTCAGTCATCATTCAAAATTATCAAGGAGAAGCTTATCTGAGCTCCTATCCTTCGTGGACCTAACTGGAACTTACCATTCCATATTTATGTTGATGCATGTGATGATGCTATTGGAATGATCTTAGGACAAGAAGATGAGAATGGAGGGAAGTATGCTATATACTTCATGAGTAAGAATCTGAATCCAACCGAAGGGAATTACACAAAAATGGAGAAGGAATTCTTAGTTCTAATTCATGCAATTAAGAAATTTTGACACTACATTATAGGATATAAAGTAATGGTGTATACAGACCATCCGGCCATAAAATACCTTATTAATAAACCTATAGTGAATGGGAGAATAATCAGATGGTTGTTTTTTCTTTAGGAATTCAACTTGACGATGTTGAAAAACTAGGGACATTCAATGTAGTTGCAGATTTTTTATCCTGAATTAAACAAGATAATGGTGAATGTTCTCTGGTACAGGATGAGTTCCCAGATGAGAATCCATTTTCCATCTCTACTAAAACTCCCTGGTTTTCCGATATTTCCAATTACTTTTCCACCTTAGAAGTACCACCTACTTCCACATCTAAACAAAAGAAACACCTTATAAGAGAGACCGCCCATTTCAAATGGATTAATGGGATCCTATTCAGATGTGGGCTTGATATGGTTATATGATGATGTGTTAGGGTAGATGAAACCTATAGTATCCTAAGAGCTTTTCACGATGATCCTTATGGAGGAAATTATTCTACAAAGAGAACCTCCGATAAGATCTTAGTTGCAAGGTAATACTAGCCCTTTAAGCATAAGGATGTCAAAGGGTAGGGAGACCAACAAAATCTAATGAAATTCCCCTTCAACCCCAAGTAGTCCTTGAACCATTTGAAAAATGGGGATTGGACTTTATTGGTCCAATAGATCTGACCTCACAAGGGAAAGAGTACATCTTATTTTTCATCAATTATCTAACTAAGTGGGTAGAATTTCTAGCTTTACAAGTTGCTAGGGAGGAACAGGTGGTTGATTTCCTCTACAATAAAATTTTCCTCAGGTTTGGAGCTCCTAGGATGATTGTTACAGACCAGGGTCCTCAATTCATCTCCAAGGTTTTGTTAGCCTTCATCGACCATTTCTAGGGTATTCATAAGAAATCATCACCCTATCACCCTTAGGCAAATGGTTAGGTGGAAGTTACTAATAAGGAGCTCGAAAAATCTTAACAAAAACTGTGCCATTAAGAAGAAAAGATTGGGCTAGGAAACTACTTGAAGCCATTTGGGCTTATAACATAACACGAAAGTCAACCACTGGGTTTAGTCCATATGAGCTAGTCTTTGGGAAGAAGCCTCTCTTACCTATTGAATTCAAACACCAAACATTGAGAATAGTCATGGAATTAGGAATACACCTTAAATGATCCCAGGTGGAGAGATTCTTATGGCTTAGCAAGTTGGATGAGCTTTGTTTAGATGTTGTCCATCAAACTAAACTGGTGCAACAACAACGTAAATTTTGGACAATAATATTAAGGAGAGAGAGTTCCATAATGGGGATTGTGCCTTGTTATTCAACTCTAAATATAAGATCACCAAGGAAAACTTAGAACTAATTGGCTTGACCCATAAAAAATTTTTGGGGTATTTTCAAATGGTCCAGTCTAGCTAAAACCCATTGATGGTGATACTCAAACCCTCCTAGTCAATGGAAATCGATTATGCATCTACCATAAGCCAATCAATAAAGAATAATTTACAAAAATGGTAGAGATTCAAGGAGAAATCCGATGCATCAACTCTATTGTTGCAGGGTAAAAATAATTTTAGTTTTTTACCTTAAAAAAAAGGTGAGAGCATTTGTATAATTTTCCTTTTAAAGCATTTCTTTCAAAATAATTCATCTCTTGGACTTGGCTAATTTCCTTATTTTTTCGCAAGACTTCATTTTTATTAGAAAACAAATTCTAGTGCACCAGATGTGATGCTCCAGAACTTGTAGTTCGGTAGATGTGATGCTCTGGAACCTGTTGACCTTATTGCTGCTATTCTCTAGAACTTCCACAACTCATCGGTGATGTCTCACATTTTTCTCCTACATTATGGTCATCTTTCGATGATGCTGTGGAACTTTTTGTTGTTTCTCTAGTTGCATCTTTTGACAATTCTTTAGAACCTTTTGTTGTTGCTCCGACTGCATCTTTCAATGATGCTCTAAAACTTTTGGTTGCTACTCCAGCTGCATCTTTTGATGATACTCTGAAACTTTTGGTTGCTGCTCCAGCTACATCTTTTGATAATGCTTGGAAAACTTTTAGCTTTCACTTCATCTGCATCTTGTGATGATGCTTTGAAACTTTCTTTTGCTATGCTTCGATAGAATCCTCTACCGATGCTCTGAAACCTTTTTTTAGTGCATTTCAAGAGTGTCCCCACCCGATGCTCTGAAACTTTTGTTGCCGCATTCTGATAGCATATCCCATCAATTCTTTGGAACTTTTTCCACTTCATTTTCCTAACTGCATCTTCCACCAATGCTTCAAAACTTTGTAAATTCTTTTTCCCTCCAATGCTTTGATTTGTTCAAAGTTTCACACATGCACATTACCCAAAAAAAAATTATTCACCTTAGAATCCATGCCATATATTTCCATTTCACCTGATAATGTCATACCCTCTCATAATAAATGAAATTATAATGACAATCTTTTCATCATAATGAATTTTGTCATTAATTGCTATTATGTCCATCTCATAATAAAAGCCACTGCCACCCTCACTAACTGTACAACTAATCTGTTACATCAACAAAGGTGAGTGAAATTCAAGTTAATGACAGGACATAAGGTAAGTACATTTTCGCTTAAGATTTGTAATTATTTTGAATAAAGGTTAATTAATTGAAATGATTCCTTTACTTTCCCAATTTAGTAAATTGCACCATTGAGTGATTGCATGAAGTACGACTACACTTGCTCATTTTCCCATGCATAACTAACATAATTATACAACAAAACTCAAGCAAGATGAATTAATTATTTTCCTCCATCGGTTGTGTCGAAGCCATATTCTCTCTCTTCTACAATTTAGTGGCTTAAACCAAGTATTTTTTAAGCATTTTCATAGAATTTGAGTAGATAAATTAAGAAAAGAAAGATGGGGGGAGCTAAGAAGAATTTTGAGCCAAATTTAGCAGAAAAATTGCTTGCATTGGGAAATATTGCAAGACTATTTTAGAAAGTAGGGTGGCTCGAATTCATCAAAAACTTTGAAGGATATTTAGAGCTGTTGGTGAAAGAATTTGTAGAGAACTTTGTAGATGGGAAAACAATGGTATGAGGAAATAATTTTTTGGTAAGTTAAAAGATCATCTCCCATCTCTCTAGTTTAGAAAATAAGGGTATTAATTTAACTTAAACCACACAAATTACCTATCAAAAGATGGTAGAACTATTCCATAGGGAGGGTGAGCCCCAACCTCTAGTAACCATAAGTACTAGGGGACAAAATTAGGGATTTAAAATAATTTCAATACCTGAACCATGGAGAACTGGCGTAGTATGGATAATCAAGTATTTCACATGTGAAGGGAAAGTAGCTACTATAGTAGGTCCTCCTTTTTAGTTGTTGACCCATTTGTGCCATGGCGTTGAAGACCTTGCTTTCTCTCAAGGTTAATGTCCCTATGTTTTTGCGTGATTTAGTTATTGGGATGATGGAAAGGTATAAGGTTGGTACTAGGCCACTTAAGCATCATGGCCTAATTCTATTAATTTGCAAGTACCATTTTCGCAAGAAACCAAAAGAGAAATGGTAGAAATTTATACAAAAAATTGAAAGTGAGGAGTCTGATAAACATTTTGAATAAGGAGAGTCATCGAAACAAGTGGTTCAATCTGTAGGGGAACCCTCCTCTAAGGCTCTTGATGCTCCTGAACTTAATCAAGCCTCAACTTCTCCTGGTGACAATGCATCGAAAACCTTGCTTAATATCTCTGAAACTCCAAAACAACTGAATGTAGAGGTTATACATTCTGAAGAAGAGGAACCTCCTCAAAAAAGGAAGAAGTAGACTAAAACTACCTCTCAAATAACCCCTCCTCTATAGAGAATAAAATTATTGTTTGTTGAGTCCAATGAGACTCTGCCTCCTAATGCATTGAATGCCCCTAAAAAGAGAAAATCTAGGACTATAGATCAGACTATGGATATTGACACCCCACTTGGTAATGAGAGAATTATACAAAGTGATTAGAAGCCTGATCAATCTCCTAGGGTGGAAGTGGAGACTTTTTCATCCCCATAAAATCAAGAAGAGGAAGGGGAATAGTCACCCCATGTTGCAGACATTGATGATGAAACTGTAAGGAAATTTTCCTCCTTTGTTGATAAAATTGTTGAGTCGAGCTTGTTTGATATGCCCGATCAAGAGAATGTACTATATGTTGAAGATAATGTAAATATAGAAAACCCCAATTTACCTTCTTCTAGTAACATAGTAGATGAATAATCTGAGTAGAGGAAAGTAGAATTAGAAAAATTGAATCTAGAAATTGTTGAATTGAAGAGTCAATTACAAGGAAACAAGGAAGAACTTGAGGCACATATTTTAATCATAAGGAAAAGGGATAAGGAAATTGTGAATTTATAAATGCAAATTGAACAGAGAGACAAAATGATTGAACAGTTACAATTTCAAATCCAACAAAGAGATGATAAAGATAAAAATTGTGTGTCTTGTGTTTTTGAAAGAGATGAAAATATTAAGAAGTTAACAAATAATTTCATGCAATTAATTTCTACTTTTGAGGAAGAGAGAAATAGACAAAAAAATGAATTGAATGCTTCTATAAGTAGAATTGTGGAATTAGAGTAGGACCTACAGGAAAGCAACACTAAAAATTTCATGGAATCTAAGGAAATACAAATAGAGCCAGTTGTGACAAAATGGTTTCAGGTCTGAATACCTCCATTACTCATGAAGTGGATGGAAAGGTGTTATTTTCTAAAATAAGTGGATAAAGATAATGCTTTGTTGAAAAAGGAGTTAATTTTTCTAAGAGAATCATTTGACAAGGTTTACAAAACTAAATGAGATGCTTGCCAAATTGGTGAGTTATTGTTGACTTGTAGAAGACCATCTAGATTATATGCAATGTTTCTTAATAAACAAATTATGAGATGGAAATTGCTCCAAATTTATAATAATCAGCCATATAACCATGATGAAAAAGAATTTGTCAAAATATTTGTTGAATCAACTCCCGAACTACACGATATGTTGTGTGAATTCTTTGTCCATAATTTACTTGTAGAAGATTGTACAAATTTTTATGTTAATCTCTTTGTTGGGGAAGTACAATTAAGATCATTTCTCTCAACTATGCACAATCAAATTCAATTGTAGGAAAGATCAAAATAATATCTACAGGAAGAGAAAACCATTTGGTTACAAATGAGACATCCACATCGGAAACCTTTTTCCTTTAAGACACAATTTTTGGGTTTTAAGCTTCATAAGGTTATAAATAATAAGTATAACAACAATCATTGCTTGTTCTATGCTAATTTCCAAGAACAAGGGCCAAATATTATAGGGAAAAAATGGCATGGGTGCGAGGAAAGGTATACTTCTCTTCCCATGTATCTTAGAAAAAGAGAGATAATATCACCCCTTAACATCAAGTGGTCATATATGAGAGTTGTGGCACTAATTGATATCCTTTCAAATTTGAAGACTTGTTGGATTGGTATGAGGTATAGACCTCCTCTGCTACTTTCACCACCTCCTTCCCTCCATATTAACACATATCAGAATGATAATAATTTTGAAAGATGGAAGGCCAGGGTTTTCTAAGGGAACTTGAGGAATTTGACAAAGAGGTAGATACTGTGTATGATCTCAGTTCCAAATGTGAAGAAGAAAATAGGAATAGAGGAAATGCAGGTCAAGGGCCACAACAAAGAGAAAGAGGACCTGCTTAGGCTTAGGAAGGGGGGGAAGTGATGAGGTAAAAATAACCTCATTGATATAAGTGACTAAATACCTTACTTCATGTTTTCCATCCCCTTTACTCTACCAATTAGTTATCTTTAGGAAAGCACCTTTATTTTTGAGGAAATTATATAAACTTTATTTTCTGGAATTGCTTCAAATAAACTAACCTGCGCTAACTTAATAGTTTAGATTTTGTAGAAATAAATAGGTTTCTCATGAATAAACGGTCATCATGCCCAATTGGAAGAATTCAACACAGAAAATTCAACACTGAAGACTCAACATAGACTCCATAAATTTGAAGACAGGCACCATAAGTTTAGGTGCTGGAATTCTAGGCCATTTCATGTATAGAGCTTTTATAGTTGTTTTGTTATTTCCTCTTAAAGATTCATGGCTCATTACAAGATTGTTTAATGTTTTTATGTGTGGACTCAAAGTTTGTTTATTTGTTAAGATTAGTTAAAGACTTTTTCAGTGGTGTTTTCCACCAACTAAAATTTAGGATTCTAGTAAATAATTTTTGTATAAATATGTAATTTTTAGAAATGAAAAAGACAATTGGAGAATATTATTATTTTGTTGTAATGAATCTTTGAGCTATGTTACACTCTTAATATGAATAAAGTGAATCTTGTTTACCTTATTCTATTTTGCTAAATGTTGAGAATGGAATTATTTTGGATGGAGTAATTCTAGAGTTATCAAGTTTATGTGACTTGAGTTAGATATAGAGGAACCTGCGAACTGGCCACTCGAGGGATTGTAGGAATAGATAGATAAGTATTTTTACTTTCAGAGTTTTGTTACTCCTATTCTATAAATGATAAAGTATGAAGTTGAGTCTCTTTTAGCTCTATTAATTAAATTTATAATGCACCTAACTTATTGTTAAGTTTTAATTTGTTAGGCTATTTTTTGTTAGCTGTTAGTTTTGTTAATCCATTTCTAGTTAAATGTTTCACAATTTCCTTACATGTTTTTCTTCTTCAACAATTTATACACTTGTTATTTTAATTATTTTGATGCTTTCTAGTTTAATTGTTATGCTTTCTAGACTAATAATTTTCTGCTTTCTAGTTTAATGGCCTTCTAGTTTAAGTTTTATTTTGGTTGTTTCATTTATTTAGAAAATTTGAAAGAGTTAGTTAAGGGGTTTCCTATTGTATATAGCCTTGAACATTACCTGGTTGATATTTGATGCATTTTTTCAAACCAAAGAGATAGGACCTAACGACATCCTATTAGATACCTTGTTCATGTAGGCCTAATCCTTTGCCTTGATAATGCATTTGTTGACAAATTTTATTTACAATAGGATATGATTTACCTTAAAAACAAGGTGCTAATCCTTCTCTAATCTGTTCTGGATCTTCAAAGGTGATAACTTCTTCATTGGTAGGATAGCATGCTCTGACAAAGGTAAGTGATCCAATTTTATAAGGGATAGGATCTTCCATATGTGAGATAATTTATTGATTGATATCTTCGGCTTGATTCTGTGAAATATTAGATTTTGATGGCCCTTCTAAATATATCAGTGCTTCTTTAACTATTGTATACCTAATTCTTTGTTGCTCAGGGTTGTTAATTATTTTTTTATATTTTAAGATACTATGCTCAATATACTCGATGTCTTCAATCTTCCTTAACGATGTTTATGATTTTAATGCTTCTTTTTGATCAATTTATGATATGTCTAAACATAATGTTTCTTATTTGCAGCTTATTCATGATCTATTTCCAATATGTCTCTGGTTTCTGCGATGTCTTGATCATGTGTAGAGATCTTAAGAGTAGATGACTCTTGTTCCTTGATAATGATATCGAGAGTATTGTAGACACATAAAAATGACCTAGGCTTGCAAGCTCTAGTTTTTAATCTTTTTCTTCCTAGCATACTTGACTCACTTTCGACTATTAATTAAATAATTCATAATTATTTAATTAATTCATATCTTTTTATTTTCCAAGATTATTAAATAAATAATTTTTATTTATTTATTTAATGCGTCACTAATTGTCTAAAGTCTTCCTATAATTAAATAAATTTCTTAATTTATTTAATTATTTTAGCCCTTTATGTCTTCTTGAGTATTAAATAAATAATTTAATTTATTTATTTAATATGTCACTAATTAAAAAGTCCTCTTATAATTAAATAAATTCTTTAATTTATTTAATTATTGCCACCTTCACATTCCACTATAATTAAATAATAATGTTTAATTATCTAATTATTTGTTAACCTCTTCTCTCCTAAATTAAATAAATCTCATTTATTTAATTTGGTCCACTCTCTTGAATTTTGAATTAAATCATTATATTTAATTTAAAAGGTTCCCTTTGTCACATTCTTCTATAATTAAATAATATCTTTATTATTTAATTCCCGCCTAAATTAAATAACTCTTTTTATTTAATTTCTTCTAAATCTTATTTATTTAAAATAAGTCCTAGCACCTAAATTAAATAATTTTATTATTTAATTTCTCCTCTTTTATTGTGCTCATTTTAAATAAATATTATTTATTTAAAATAAGTCACACTTTATAAATTCCCTCTTTTAGTAAATAATTTAATTTAAATTATTTACTATCATATGACCCCAACCCTTTTGAATTAAAATAAGTTTTAATTCAAAAAGTCAACATCACCTCTTGAATCAAATAATTTTAAATTATTATTTGATTCTCCAGCAACTTCAATTTGTGTGCCCAGAATCTCTTGTCACATGTATTGTCAGCCCTTGATTTGATTTTCTAGGAATCAATCTTGACCTTTCATTTCAAATCTGACCTAATATTGCCCTAACCCTAATTATGGGTTGTTATATGGAATCTCATCCATTGATTCTAGGGCACTTATTGACTTTCAATCTTGGCCATTCACACAAAATTGCATCTTCTATAAAAGAGCAATTTTGGTCACATCTTGCATCTCTTATCTCTTGCATTATTGACTTCTTGCATTTTTCATATTTTAGCATTGTTATTCTCATTTGTCATAGCATATTTTTAGATTTCATTTGACATAGCTTAGACATTTTAGATGCTTACTAGTTGTAGTAGGGCATAGTATTGCATATAGTTGTTCAAATCCTTCAATATTTGCTTAGGGCTTGTCATTTCCATTGGCTTACTCATCATAAATCTGAAGGCAAACAACATATTTCAGCAAGTTAAGAAGGTGTAATGGAGGTAAGTCATGGAGGATGAAGATATTTGGTGAGATTGTTTCATCTATTCCTTTGCACTTCATTATCACTTTGGGTTTTTATGTTCTGCATGTGATATTGCTAAACCTAAGAAAAAGACTCATCGTTACATTGGTGAACCTGACATATTTTGACAAATTTTGAGGAATTTTGGAGTTGGATCCTTTTTGTTGTAGGTTTTGTTGGCTTTTGTTGCAGGTTTTGCATCATTTTGGGGACAAAACCCTAGTTTTCAAAGATTCAACCATATCTCTCAAACGGCTACATATTTTCTGACAATTTTGTTTTGTCAGGTTGGTGACAATATCAAGAGCTTTCAGTCCAAAAATCAGATTTTTTGGAGCTCTTTTCAATTTTTAATAATTTTCTTTGTTATTTTCATGAAAAATCAATTTTGAGAGGAAAGTAGGGAACTTTTGGAATTTATTTATATTTTTGGAAAGCTCTCTCAATTTCAATAGGGTTCTATTTTTTATGTTTTTAATATTCCTGCAAAATAATTTGACAAAAAATAGATCTTTAAAAATTAGGGTTTTACAAAGATTGACTTATATCGCACAAAATTTTGTAGATCTATTCACAAATTTATTTTTGTAGGTTTGGAATGATGTCAAACACCTTCAATTAAAAAATCAGATTTTTTAGACCTATTTTGAAATTTTAATGATTTTTTTATGATTTTTCATTAAAAAATTAATTTTGGATGCAAAACACAGAATTATTTGGATTTCTTTACATTTCTGGAAAGCTCTTAGAATTTCAGCAAGGGTTTATTTTCTATGTTTTTACTTTTGATTCAAAAATTAGTTCCAAAAATCAGATTTATTTTGACCAGCTAACCCTCTAATATTAGTGTCATTTTGATTCAATAATAGAAGTATCCTCTCCCCTTGCACACTTCTGCGATCCTGGGCGTAAGAGAAATTGTTATTGACTCTAGGAATTGGGCCTACCCTAGGTCAATTATGGTTAGGGCAACACTTTTTTCTGTATGGTAATTTAAAGATTTTTGGTTTACTGATTTTTTGTTTGCAGCTTGTGGCGAGGAGTCTAATATTTGTTTGTTTTATTTCATAAATCTTAAACAAACAACTACAAGTTTGAATTTTACATTCATGGGTTAAAATGAACATGCATGCATACTCATTGGGCTAAAAAGAACACAATCTTGCATGATAACTCATTGGATTAAAATAAATTTGCATCTCTTCATAGCATTGGGTTAAAATGAACTTTCAGTTAGCTCACACTACAAACGGTTAAAATGAACCCCATGTTTTGACAAATACTACAAACGGTTAAAATAAACTCCATGTTTTTTATGTTTTTCAACACATTTCATTTTGGGCTTAAAATGAACACCATGCGAGTGTGAGTTAGGATATTCATGTGTTCTCTCTTTGTTTTTAAACAAGGATTGACTGAACTATGAATATTTTGGCTTGCTTTTGTCAACTTTAAAAAATTGGGCTTGCTTTGGTGGGAAAAAGTACTCACCCAAAAGCGACTCAAACCGACAACGAAGCTCTTTAGCCGAGCTACTTCTGACCGGTATATAAATGTGAATCCTAAGGGAAAGCCTAGGATTACGAGTGCAGATATGTCATACGGACCAAGTAGTACTCCTCAAAACCTTGTTGAGCTTAACCTCTTCAGGCTAGAGTGCCTCCTTAACGAAGCTTAATCTTGGCCCCATGTATGACCACTCAAATGGATGTCTGAATTAAATCCTTTGTTATAGAAATCCAAAAACCTTCTATTCTTTGGCGCAGCAACGGTCGTTGCCAAGGCACCCGCACCTGCGCAGTTCTTAGTAGAAATGATCAATCTGCCATGGGAGTTTCATGGAGGTTGGAAGCTTGGTTTCCCTGAGAAGTGAGTGCACTGTAAGGGGGAGCATGTGGGGCCAAGCTTCTGAATTCATTTGCTAAGGATATGCGGTTAGTGGGATCCAAAAGAATACTATCCTTGCAGCCATAGGATTTTTGTAAAATGACTTCTATGTGGTTGATTTTCATTTTTTACACCATGTGTTTTCCAACTGTTTTCAGACAAATAAACATCAAACTTGCTAAAATATGAAACAACTTTGTCAACTGAAACAAATCTTTGCAATCAGCCTAAATTTTTGTCAAATCACTTCCTGCAATGCATTTTCCATCATGAACCACATTTGTCAAATCAAGTCCTCGATTTTGCACACTTTGGGATAGGAAAACTTTCCTTTCTTTGTCAAAACCATTGTCTCAAAAAGTAAATTGTCATTGGACCAAGTCAAACAAATAAATCCTTAGTCATTGTCCTTTGGTGAGCTACTTCCAACTCATAAGTCTAGTGTGGAAATCTCACCTTGTCATTTTGTCATCTTGTCCTTTAAACCAGTCCTTTGACAGTCCAAATCGAGACATTGGTCAAACTTTGAGTGGTTAAAAAACCTTTCCTAAAAATCATTTGACATAAGGCATCCCCTTTTACCACTTTGCATTTGACATTCCTTTTTGTCCAGATTATCACTTTAGATAGCCTTAGTCTCATTTCATCCACCATCATGTCTTCAAATCACTATGACATGCTTGCTAGTCGAATTGAATGCCAATTTATTAGTAATGGTCAAGCACAACTTTCTAGGGACTTCAAAACACTATACCTCCAATCCAAGTCCAAATTTACAACCCCTAGCCCTCCATCCATCTATCCATCTTACCAACAATCCATGAGTCCTAGTCCTCTATCCATCTACTATCAAGGGTCCCCTAACACCATCCATGGTACTAAGTCACAACAAACTTCCATTAGTCATACCCACCCTAACTTTGAAAAGGGAAATCAGCCATCCATCAATCCAAACCAACTATCCACGTCATATCCTAGTCCTTCATTTGCATCATATCCTAGTCCTTCAATCACATCATATCCTAATCCTCCATCCATGTCATATTCTAATCCTCCATCCACATCATATCCTTGTTATCCATCCATGTCCTATTCTAATCCTTCATCTCATCCTAGTCCTTCATCCACTAACCCTTTCCAAACATCCATGTCATATCCTAGTCCATTACACACCAATCCATTTCAAGACACTCCATGTTTTCATGAAAACACATCTAGTCATGGTCTCCAAAGTCCCATCCCATTTCATAAACTTGAGGATACATGTCAAATGAAAAATCCAAAGCATGAAATCATGACATCACCATCATGTCAAGATCAAAGTAGTCCATCCCATGACCCTATCTTTAAATCTATCCAAGAAGTCCTCCTAGACCATCATGGCATACCAAATACACCTATCCTTGCTCAAGAGTCCATCCACAACCATGTCATTCAAGATGAACCTATCCTTGGTCAAGACCCTATTTTTGATCATGTCATTCCAACTGAACCCATCTTTGATCAAGACACTACTTTTGAAGAAGTCCAAAATGATCCACTCCTTGACCTTTGTGCCCTTCATACTAAAACACTTGAAGATGACCCTCTCCAAACTTCAAGTATTGACACTTCCAAAAATGAGACACTTGCCTCCATGGGACACATAGACGATCTACCACTAGAACAAGAGTCTCCTAGCATGGACATATTTGCAAATGATCAAGCTATAACTGAATTTAGTGGCCTCTATGACAATGACCATGAAGATGGTTTCAACATCAACTTCGAAGCACCAACAAAATCATCAGAATCTGATATGACAGAAAATCAAACCAAAGATGACAATTATAAATCTATCCAACATGTCAGTAAAGCTACAACATCCTATCAATTAGGATCATCTATCTTTTTCAAAGCAGGCTTCCTTACAGAGGACAATATTTCAAGCATTAATTTCCACAATAAGGTAGGGTTAACATCTTGCTTTCAAAGTAACAAGTATCCCATCACCAACAAAATCTATCAAAACATTTATTATCAAGGAAAAGGACTAGGCCTACACGAGCAAGGAATTTTGGAACCCCTACAAGTTCAGGAAAATTACAGACATCAAGGTCTTGGCTATTCATCAGTCGAAAAATCTAATGATGTTAATGATACCTCCTTGATATTGGGGGCAACTTTATCTGATACAAACATCAAAATGGTCGTCATGAGTAGTCCTTGTCATAAGGTTGTTGCCAACACTCCTTCCATCCACACCATACACTGTCATTCCAACATGAATAAACCTTCCATTTGGAACCAACAAGATTATTACAAATCCAAAGTTCAAAATCACATGTCAAAGGCCATCAAATCAGACAAAAATTCAAGTGGACAAATGAAGCTAAAATGGATCCCAAAACAAAATGGATCAAGTCAAGAATCAGGCAAAGAAAAGATGCCAAATTCAAAAGTCAATCAAAATGTGGATCCACAAGACAAGAGGACTCCCACATATAATCAATGTCCACCTCCTTCAAAATGGCCATCAAGAAAGACATATAAAAATGTTGGTTCCAAACACTATCCTAATAAAAATTCCCAACTTCGTCATCCAACACCCCAAGTTTGGAAAATAAAAATCAATGCATCCAAATGTCCAGCTAACCCATCCACGTCCACCATCATCTGTCATAATCTTACATCCTCCTTAAAGTCCAAACATCTGATGTCACAAATCCATCGCATTTTGGTAGCAACTCTTTATCATAAGGACTCTCATGGCACTCTATCGCAATGTACATATTCTAATAAGGCCAACTCTAGTATCAACAAGGATCACAATGACATCAATTAGTTGTATGTAAGCGCTATCATCCTGACAAGGCAACTACTTCAAAAAGATCATTATTGGAATGTCATGGCACCAGTCTCTACATCGGCACCATCAAAGGCTTCAACACATTCAGTGGTCATCTAAAGAATCAAGGCTATCCAACAAAATGCAAAAATTCAAAAAAATTGAAAAATTAGAAAAATCATCACCTTGATGAAAACCTAGCAAAAGGCATCATGGTGACACCAAAAAAATTTAAAAATCCAGAAAATAGTAAAGAGAAAAATTTCGTCCAACAGTGAAAACCTGGCAAATAGGCGCTTTGGATAAGTACCATGATGAAAACCTGGAAAACAGGTGTCATGTGTAGAATAAATCATCTATGTGGACCATTACACTTGGGGGCAAGTCGTCTCATCTCCCATTCCCTTCGCATGACATTTTCATCCATCCATCTGAGCCCTATCATTTTTTCCATTTTCCCACCTACTTTGATTTTCATAAGGACTACAGTACAAACATAAACCATGCTTTGGAAAAAAAAAATTGACATGTCCATCATTTGGTCATACACTAGTCACAAAATATCATGTCATTATCTTCATGGCCTCATTATCCCCTATGTGATGCAGTCATTGGAGACCATACTTTAGCCTCATGTGACATTGTCCTTGACAACTATATAATAATAGTCCTCATATCTCCTATCTTTTACAAAAGTCATCCATTGTCCTTTTATACCTATCACCCATCTTGGTTTCCCTTCTCAATGGTCTAAAGATCCCTTGTCATCCCATCTAATCCTCATGAAATCATTCCAAATGAAACAATATGGAAAACCTGGCGCATCATCCAAAACATTCCTTGACTTTGTCCCTGGCCCTGCTACAGACTTTTATCCTCTTTTCATATCATTGTCACCCTCACGTTGTTTCGAGATGTGTCCTTCCCACGTCAAACAACATTGTCATTGTCATCGTCACCTGTCAATCAGTATTCAGCTTGACTAGCAACAAAATCATGGTTGTCCTTGGATTCATGTGTATCGAAATCATTCACATGCATTTGTCACAATTTTTGTAAAACATCAAAAAGTCATAAAAATTTGAAAAAGTCCTAAATTTTTTTTAAAAATCTGAAAATGTCCTGAATAAAATCCTAAAAATCGTATAAAGTCGTGAAAAAAGACCTAAAAATTGAAAAATGTCTTGGAGAAAATACAAAAACATCCAAATCAATGTCAAAAATCTCAAAACAAAGTCAATGTGTGTCTTATCAATCCAATCAATCATGTCAATCAATCTTTTGTCCATGTTTGAACTATGTTGTCTTTGCGCCTTTGCTATGTAGGCAAGATTCATCTTTGAATCCCTGAGACATTAGGTCAGTCCTTTTAGGTTTGTCAAAAAAAAATCATAAGTCAAACATGGTTGCGTCAGTCAAATAAAGAAGACATAGTCACACTTAACACAAGACAATAATTCGAAATGTCAATGTCAAAATTGGTCAAACTCAGACATCATAAGCCAATCAATCATATAGTCAAAATCAATCAATTTGCCAAAACATAAGTCAAAATGTCAAATCTCATCACTTTTTGGTCCTCTTCAAGATGTGTCCTTCTTGGATGTGGACCTCGTCAAAGTTTCATTTTCCTTTTTAGGATGTGTCCTTCCTAACCTTAGGCACTATTAAACCATCAAACTGTCAAAACTGTCAAATCGTCAAACAATTAGTCTTCGGCAAAAAAACATTGGCAATACAATTAAATGGCTGCTATTTTTTGGCTATTTTGTCTTATCTTTTTATTGACTTGTCTTTTGGTAATGTTACTAGCTACCTCAAGAATGTCCCATGGAGGATTTAGAGGTGTGATGATGTCTCATGACCTATTATATTTTTTCTTTGACTATTATCTGTGGATTGTCTTGACAAAAAGACTGGGGCAACATGGCCCTTAGTATGAGTTAGGACATTCCTTGTCTGCAACTGTCTTTTTTTTTTTGCAAGTGGATGACCTTGCACACCTTGGTCTATGTCATACCATGGTGTTTGTTATCCATTTGTGTCATTTTTACCACCCAATGATGCTTAAAGAGCAATAGATAATATAGTCCTATGGTAATATGTTGAAGGATTTGGTCTAGGAACTAACATGCATCTCATATAGGCATTGCATCCATACCATCATCCATATATTTTTTCACTAACATTTCTTTGTCTCTCCATATTCTAGTGTTCTCATCCATTTCGAGAGAACACCCGTGATCTTGGAACCCATCCGTCCTCTCGAGGGGGCATACCGCAACCCTCCTCGTCATTTTTCCTCATCCTATTTTGTACTAGGGCATATTTCTGACTTATTTTCTTTGCCACAATGCTTCAGGCTACATTATGACAAAGAGGGGCAAATGTAGACACATAAAAATGACCTAGGCTTGTAGGCTCTAGATTTTAATCTTTTTCTTCCTAGCATACTTGACTCACTTTTGACTATTAATTAAATAATTCATAATTATTTAATTAATTCATATCTTTTTATTCTCCATGATTATTAAATAATTTTTATTTATTTTTTTAATGTGTCACTAATTGTCTAAAGTCTTCCTATAATTAAATAAATTTCTTAATTTATTTAATTATTTTAGCCCTTTATGTCTTCCTGATTATTAAATAAATAATTTTATTTATTTATTTAATATGTCACTAATTAAAAAGTCTTCTTATAATTAAATAAATTCTTTAATTTATTTAATTATTGTCACCTTCACATTCCACTATAATTAAATAATTATGTTTAATTATCTAATTATTCATTAGCCTCTTCTCTCCTAAATTAAATAAATTTCATTTATTTAATTTGGTCCACTCTCTTGAATTTTGAATTAAATCATTATATTTAATTTAAAAGGTTCCCTTTGTCACATTCTTCTATAATTAAATAATATCTTTATTATTTAATTCCCACCTAAATTAAATAACTCTTTTTATTTAATTTCTTCTAAATCTTATTTATTTAAAATAAGTCCCAGCACCTAAATTAAATAATTTTATTATTTAATTTCTCCTCTTTTATTGTGCTCATTTTGAATAAATATTATTTATTTAAAATAAGTCACACTTTATAAATTCCCTCTTTTAGTAAATGATTTACTGTCACATGACCCCACCCCTTTTGAATTAAAATAATTTTTAATTCAAAAAATCAACATCACCTCTTGAATCAAATAATTTTAAATTATTATTTGATTCTCCAGCAACTTCGGTTTGTGTGCCCAGAATCTCTTGTCACATGTATTGTTAGCCCTTGATTTGATTTTCTAGGAATCAATCTTGACCTTTCATTTCAAATCTGACCTAATATTGCCCTAACCCTAATTATGAGTTGTTATATGGAATCTCGTCCATTGATTCTAGGGCACTTATTGACTTTCAATCTTGGCCATTCACACAAAATTGCATCTTCTATAAAAGAGCAATTTTGGTCACATCTTGCATCTCTTATCTCTTGCATTATTGACTTCTTGCATTTTTCATATTTTAGCATTGTTATTCTCATTTGTCATAGCATATTTTTAGATTTCATTTGACATAGCTTAGACATTTTAGATGCTTACTAGTTGTAGTGGGGCATAGTATTGCATATAGTTGTTCAAATCCTTCAATATTTGCTTAGGGCTTGTCATTTCCATTGGCTTGCTCATCATAAATGTGAGGGAAAACAACATATTTCAGCAAGTTAAGAAGGTGTAATGGAGGTCAGTCATGGAGGATGAAGATATCTGGTGAGATTGTTTCATCTATTCCTTTGCACTTCATTATCACTTTGGGTTTTTATGTTCTGCATGTGATATTGCTAAACCTAGGAAAAAGACTCATTGTTACAAGTATGAGACTCTTGTTTTGGATGAAAATAATCTACATGTCCATTAGGTGTAAGCATCTCATGGGTAGATGTTTGTTTTCTTGGCATATGGATGTGTTCTTTTAAAAAAACTTAGATGCCTTGGAAGATATCTGCCAAGCCATTGTAGTATTTTGATGATAGGGAATCTTGATCCTTACTTTGTGTGGTATTATCTTCGATATGATTTGGTTTACATTCTCAACATTGATCAGTTTTAAAGAAAGGATTGCTCGTAAATGATCCTTGGATTTCCTCAAAATGTGGACATGTGGGTGATAGCTCTTGGCTTAGATTTTCTCCATTGGGTATAAGTGTTGGATTAAGAGTCTCTTGATTATCAATATGTACTACCATGGGGTTGGATGATTCCAATATATTTTGGACTAGATCATTGCTAGACTTGGGTGATTGAGTTTGATCAAGATTGGGATTAAATTCCTGATGTATGTCCTCTTGCTCATTGGATGATGTAGAGTCATTGTAATGCCTCACCACGTAACCCTAGAGGAAGTTGCAACAACTACAAAAGTGTACATTTTTTTTTCTTTTAAAGTGCAATAATAACATGAAAGGTGCACTAACTATCACAACTATCCTCTAAGGCACAAGACTAAGGTTACATCTAAATCCCATAACTTAAACTTTACTCATTCATAGCATTTAATTAATTACTTAATAATTTAAATTACATACATTCAAGCATTAAAATTGCATCACATAGATTGGATATACATCAAGATCCAATTATTACATTAATTTTCAAATAAGGTTTACAATACTCATTCCTAGAATGAGGAAGATCATACATAAGTTACACATTACATGAGACCTCCTCAAACACAATTGAGGAGTAATATAAGAACAAGTGTCAACTGATAAAGTACATTAAAATAAAGGAACATATCAAAGGTATCCACTAGCTCTCCAACTAAAATATCTCACCACCATGAACAAAAGAAAGGGGACCCAATAGATTAAGGTGCACGTTCCACCCAACCAAGTGGTACCCAAAGGCCCACCTCTCGTGCTAGGAGATAGTAACACAAAATCCTAGACAAGACCAACTACCTCAAGACATAGGCTAACTCAAGACTAAAATAATCGAATACATTTACAACTTCAACACATTGGGTACAATGTTTCCAGAGTTAAACGATTAAATAAATCAATTAACCAAACATATTGCTGACCTAGGAGGAGTGTCACCTCAAAGGTGCATGGGTTACCCCGACAAATCTTCCCAAATATCGGCCCCCATCGAGAATCACTTTCCTACTATCAACACGTGGAACAAATCCACAACCCAAAGGTAACTAGATCTTGCATACAGATAATCAATCCCCATTCAAAACATAGAGACATCCCATCCCCATTCGTGGAAACTAGCTGATTTACTGAAAATGACAAAATGCACCACCCAATAAAATTCCAAAAGGGCTGACAATAAATAAGAACAACCCCCAACTAATTTACCACGTCTGGAAGTCTTACCAACACTAATAAATAAATTTCCCCCAAAATAAGAACAAACGAAATTTCATACAAAGGGCAATAAAATAAAAAATAAAAACTAATCTTCGGATATACTAAATCCAATTTCCCCCTCAGTGATTTACAGTAAAATTATTATCCAAATTAATTAATTAAATAATAGCCCTTACAAACAAAGAAAGAAAATCTAACTTATATGTAACTTCAATTCCTCGATTACTTTTAATAAAAAACCAATTTCCTTTCAAGAAATTTAATAATACATATCTCCAAATCATCTAACTTAAATTAATTTTTGTTTTTAAAAAATACGGAAATCCAATCTATTTATTTAAATCAATTTACCATTTTCAATTATACATAAATCAAATTTCCTCTTTAAAATTATTTCCTTTAAATTATCTAACCATGCATTTATTGCATGCACCCATTTTACAAAATAATTTAAATAAATAAATATATATATAATTATATATATAATTATACATAATTAAATATATTATTTAAATTTCTTAACTTCAAAATCCCATATATAAATATTAAAAATAAATAAATTTAAATATATAAATACATATACACATTTATATATGCATATATATATATATACATATAAATATATATAAACTTATATATATTCACACACACACACACACACACACATATATATATATATATATATTTCCAATTTAAAATACTTTAAAATCATATAAACCAAGTCGCAAATATTTCATACCTTAACGGACGAAAATCACTAAGTAATGGTTTGCATTAAAATCAATATACAATGGATGGTTGTATGATACTTTTTGTCGAACCCAAGCATAGGGCGTGACCATGGAGAGGGGAGGCAACGCTGCCTGCCTCCTCACCCACACCTTCCCCATGGGGGGGCATCAGTTGGGGCGGTAGCCATGCGCTCCCCCCAAATACTCATTCATTAAACCTTGAAAAATGGCGATTTTAAATGAGTATCGTCATACCTTCACAGCATCAGGTTTTATTTTTATTTTTAAAAAAACCTATTAACTGGAAGTTGAATAGTATGAATGCATATATAATATCATATATATATATATATATATATATATATATATATATATATATATAAGTTTGCTACAGAAAACACAAATTATTTACACAACTGATTTTCTACAAGAATACTAAAAATTTAACAACCGAATGCTCCAGTAGGGAAAATAATTTTCATAAATAGCCATCTACAAGAAGATACACAAATTTTATTTAGAGAGAGAATAAATTTTACATAGAGGTCTTTTGTTTTCCTAAATTTTCTTTAGACAAATAATTTAATCGGAAACAATCACTTCCTACATAAATAAAATTCAATAAGGAATTGGAGTAAAATTTCTCTATAGAAACTTCTACCCAAATTTTCCCACGAAGTTAATTTCTACAGAAGAAGTTTTTTTACAGAAAATTAATTTTCTTCCCGACAGAGAATTTTCCAGATCTCTATTGTTTTCTTCTGGGTTCTTCTATGTTTACAATCATCCCAATTTAAATCTTGCAATAGACTCAACAAAATATTTCATTCTACAGAGGATTTGATTTTCACGGAATATTTCACATACGACATTTACAAATTTTACAACTCAAAAGCTTTGCAAATTGCACAGACAATCTTTTTCCGGATAGTAATCTAAACTAAGAACCTTTTCCAATAAGAAACTAACTAGAATTGAAAGAGGAACCTAAAATCCAATGCCTGAGAAGATGTGAATTGATGTAGCGCCTCTTCCATAGATCCAAGCTTTTTCCTAGATCAATAATAAAATTTCAGAACACAAAAAACTTTCCCGAGACTGTATATTTTTTCAAAAAATTCCAAAACAACATGCAATAACCAAAAAAACTTAATTCCTAAAACCTTTTTTTTCCCAAATATCCTCTATCCTTCTTCCGTGAAGAATCCTCTAACATCTTCCTGTTAAAGCCATTAATTTCTCCATGAATAAATTTTCCCAACAACCCTCATAAATATTTTTCAACACATGTTGAAAGAAAAATATCTTTCAAAACCAAATTGCACCAAATCCTTAAGATAATTTAAAAATTAAAACCTTTAATAATTTCTAAAGTACTTAGCATTTCTAATTTAACTTAATTCAACTAATTTAATTAATTAATATAATAAATATAATCCTAAGATTAAATTATTTTATCAATTAGATTAAATTAATTAATTAATTAATTACCATCTTCTAACATAATAAACTAGATTAATTTAATAATAAACTAAAATATTTAAATCCATTATTTACCTTTTACAAAATTTACAACATAAATAATTTCAAGGAAAAATTGAATAACATAATAACAAATAAAACCAACTGAACCAACGACACACTATAACTAGGGTAGTGGCTTGACACGGGAAACCTACCTACTATCTCCCAATCAACATTATCATTGGGCAATGGACACACTCAAACCTATGAAACCAGGTGGATTCGATGTCCTATACCTGCAAACCTACAAATAAGGCATTTATCAAACATGCATATGCATCATTATAGAACACACCGTGAAGAGAGAATCATGGAATCACAGGGTGCTCGCAAGCGAGTGGTGCAATTCCGTCCCCTTCACCAATACAATATCACAAAACTAATGATTCTAACATCAATGATCTACTCATGTGCATATAACAATATTATTTCAAATAACCACTATGCTAATCCAAAGCATGATATAATAATAACATTTGAATAAAGTACCATCACTTCATAACATAAAATTCACATCACTCTAAAGTTAGCAATCAAACAATAATCAAGCATCATAGTATATCAAAGTCAAAATACTAATAGAAAACAAAGAATAACAAAGTAGAATACTATCTGATACAAAGAGAAAAATGGAGGGGTGTTACATTCTCCCTCCCAAGGTCAGGCTTACTCCTAGAGGCCTACAAATATGCCTAGTACAAACTCCATATAATCACACATAAAAATAACAATAACCAATGACATAATCCTCCAAGCCAAATAAACTACCAATCCAAACAACCAACATGGAGAAGCAGCCACCAACATAGTCTCAAAACATAGAATCTACCAAAACAAGTTTCAATATAGAGAAAAGAACACTGAAGCCACTTCCTCAGCCTCTTGTGCCATAGGATTTCCACGAGCTCCCGAATCAGCTGCCTATCCACTACCAGAAATCTCCACATCTGTGCCCTGATGCTCTACCCGATGATGATCAACCGTTGCGCTCATCCCATGGGTCCTTCCTACGCCATTCCTTGTTGGCTCTGTAGCCACCGGCCTCTGACTAAGATTAGGTGAGTTCCTCTGAGGACACTATCTAGCTATGTAGCCCTACTAACCACAAGTGTAACATCCTGTACCTCTACCCATTGCAGCCTATACACTCTATGTCTGTCACTCTTGACAGTTGTGCTTATTACACCACAAGTTCTAGTTCTTCCTAGATTGATAACCATTACCATCATGATGAGATTGTGATTTTGTACGTTTAGACCCAGAGTGTTGTTGTTGTGTACCACACTCCTATCTAGGTCCTAGCTAGGTAAGAAACTCTTCAAGAAAAGAACATAACTGAGGACCTAGGTGCTCCACACAATCATTCTCATGGGGACTCAAAAAAGAAGTGTTCAGACGATCGACTCCACGACCACCTCTCCGAGGAATCCTATACACACCACCCAAGAAAGGAGTCACAACCAAAAGGCAAAATTACAATATAGAAACTCATAAATCAAGCACCATACTCATGATTAAACATACATTCTACACATACACACCAATAAACATCACCAGAAGTCACAACACAAGGCCACACATGGGTTCATCTAGACACCGAAAAGCAACATATTAGTCCATGAGCCCAAAGACAATATCCATCTCACATAAAATAAACATCACAATCAGTGGCTTGATGGTGTTAGGCCACACATAAGGTGAGACCATCCAAACAAGACCACAATGACCTATCTCTTGTTGTATAAGGTGGTTGGCCTCTAAGAGATAGTCATCACACATAGGTGGGTAGTGGGTCCTAGCTGTATAACAGCCTCACATACCCCCATCCTCAAGGTTCCTTGCATCTACTTCCTTACATACACTCACCAAGTCCACCTCATACATCCTTGGAAAGGATTCACAATATGACACATTGTCGACATTAAAACAATAAAGATAAACTAGTTCAGCCACCAAGATCATAAAGAAGAGCAACTTAAAGTTCAATTTCAACAATAAGGTAATAAATGTGCAAAATTTCAACACTAATTCAAATATAACCATGAGGGTTACATACAAATAAGATCACAAGGCATGTCTAAACCATCACAATCAAATATAAAAAGGTGTCGACTTTCACAATCAACATAAAATCATCAATAACCATAAATAAAGTTCACAATATTTAAAATTGCACTCTACAACACTGTGTGACTAGATTTTAGCCACCAAACAAAGAAGGAGGAAACAACGTCCGGCTATAATAATAGCCCCCATGTTGTGCAGAGTGAGCACATCATCCACATGACTCAAAGTGTACTCCATGACTAACATGTCATCACTCAACAAGGTCATATGCCAGTCAAAGAAGGCACACACTAGTTGTATGCCACATGGCAGTGTGTTTGTGGCTCTACAGAAGTAGGCACACATAGAACACACCCCGCATAGAAATACCTCATGGAGAAGGCACACACAAAAACTCATCGTAGATAGAGGTATAAATCGCTAGAACCTACTCATATGTTATTCGACCAAAGATTGTTGAACAACCATGAGTATCCCTCTACAAGAGTGTGAGGCCCCATAATACTCATCACACAAGTAGGCTATCATAACACAATCTCATAATGCACCTTCATGTGTCTAAGCACGAGGTATTGTGTAACATGACATCATCACCATCACTATGTCAGAACATCAATTGGGTGTAGAATCATATCTATTGCATCATGTCGAAACACATGCAAATACAATATATCACAACATCATCACTAGCACTATGTCAGAACATCAGTGAGGTGTGGCATCGTATGTATTGCATCATGTCAGAACACGTGTGGATACAATATATATACTAAAAAAATAATAATATTAATATGGGGCTACCTGAGCTTCACCTCTCATATGGACAAGGTTTACTCAATAATTCCAAATCAATGTCTCTACGGATGACCAAGCATATACTAACAAAACTATGTTGTTGAACTCAAATCTATGGGGATTGGGCTAACACTTAAGGATCAAGTATCCTGATCCATCATAAGGGAAAGTAGTGGGTACATTTCCTTAGAATCAGTTGAGTTGAGACCGCTCTATGCCACAATATGTGTATGCTGCACACTCCACCCAAGGAACTTTGTGGCTGATACTATCCCTTCACAAATTGAGGGGCTAGAGAACCAAAAGAAAAGAATCTATGAAATTAAATTTTGGTTACTCATATATAAGTTTCAACCACACATGGGTTGGCCCTCAATTGGGTAACAAACATGCAAACACACATAATGGTATGGTAAATCCCACACCAAAGTACAACTTTTCCCCATGGATGGGTATCGAGTATCACCATCCCATGGACACACAAAGTAATTACTAGGTATTCACAACACCCAATCGATACACAATTACTAGTTCCTTACATTTACAAGGGGTACAACTACATACATAAATACATAAATCCATAAGTACATATACTTTCATAACCCATGGGATACATATCATTACTTTTCATCCATAACCTTTTATCAGTTTTCTTTCATGCTACTCTTTTCTACATAGTACATCATGTTAAATGTCAAAGCCATGAACACCATGATCACTTAAAAACTACACTAATATATTCACAAGGACAACATAGTGGACTCAAATGTATCCATAGTACCCAGTGTATGAACCTGGGGCTCTGATACCACGTGTAATGCCCCGCCACATAACCCTAGAGGAAGTTGCAACAACTACAAAAGTGTACAATTTTTTTTCTTTTAAAGTGTAATAATAACATGAAAGGTGCACTGACTATCACAACTATCCTCTATGGCACGAGACTAAGGTTACATCTAAATCCCATAACTTAAACTTTACTCATTCATAGCATTTAATTAATTACTTAAGAATTTAAAGTACATACATTCAAGCATTAAAATTGCATCACATTTATTGGATATACATCAAGATCTAATTATTAAATTAATTTTCAAATAAGGTTACAATACTCATTCCCAAAATGAGAAAGGTCATACATAAGTGTTACAAATTACATGAGACCTCCTCGAACACAATTGAGGAGTAATATAAGAACAAGTGTCAATTGATACAATACATTAAAAGAAAGGAACATATCAAAGGTATCCATGAGCTCTCCAACTAAAAGATCTTGCCACCACAAACATAAGAAAGGGGACCCAATGGAATTAGGTGCATGTTCCACCCAACCAAGTGGTACCTAAAGGACCACCCCTCGTGCTAGGAGATAGTAACACAAAATCCTAGACAAGACCAACTACCTCAACACACAGGCTAACTCAAGACTAAACTAATTGAATACATTTACAACTTCAATACATTGGGTACAATGCTTCTGGAGTTAAACAATTAAATAAATCAGTGAACCAAACTGCTGACCTAGGAGGAGTGTCACCTCAAAGGTGCATGGGTTACCCTGAAAAATCTTCCCAGATATTGGCCCCATCGAGAATCACTCTCCTACTGTCAACACGTGGAAAAAATCCACAACCCAAAGGTAACTAGAGCTCACATACAGATAATCAATCCCCTTTCAAAACATAAAGACATCCCATCACCATTCGTGGAAACTGGGTGATTTACTGAAAATTAAAAAACACACCACCCAAGAAAATTCCAAAAGGGCTCACAATAAATAAGAACCCCCAACTAATTTACCATGTCTGGAAGTCTTACCAATGCTAATAAATAAATTTCCCCCAAAATAAGAACATATGAAATTTCATAGAAAGGGCAATAAAATAAAAAATAAAAACTAATCTTGAGATATTCTAAATCCAATTTCCCCCTTAGTGATTTATAGTAAAATTATTATCCAAATAAATTAATCAAATAATAACCCTTACAAACAAAGAAAGAAAATCTAACTTATCTGTAACTTCAATTCCTCGATTACTTTTAATAAAATACCAATTTCCTTGCAATTATTTTAATAATACATATCTCCAATACATATTTTAAACAATATGGAAATCCAATCTATTTATTTAAATCAATTTACCATTTTCAATTATACAGAAATCAAATTTCCTCTTTAAAATTATTTTCTTTAAATTATCCAACCATGCATTTATTGTATGCAACCATTTTACAAAATCATTTAAATAAATAAATATATTTAATATATATATAATATAATTATATATATACATTGTATATATAATTATACATAATTAAATATATTATTTGAATGTCTTAACTTAACTTTCAAATCCCAAATATAAATATTAAAAACAAATAAATTTAAATATATATATATACACACATATATATACATATAAATATATAATTTTGTATAAGTATATATAACTTATATATATAAAAACATATATATTTACACACACACACACACACACACACACACATATATATATATATTTCCAATTTGAAATACTTTAAAATCATATAAACCAAGTCCCAAATATTATATACCTTAATGGATGGAAATCACTAAGTAATGGTTTGCATTAAAATCAATATACAATGCCTGGCTATGTTATACTTTTCGCCAACCCCAAGCATAGGGCGCAGCCATTGAGAGGGGAGGCAATGATGGGTGCCTCCTCACTCAGGCCTTCCCCATGGGGGGGGGGGGAAGCGGTTGAGGAGGTAGCCATGCGCTCCCCCCAAATACTCATTCATTAAACCTTAAAAAAAAATGGCAATTTTAAATGAGTATCGCCATACCTTCACAACATGAGGTTTTATTTTTATTGTGAAAAAAGAACCTATTAATTGGAAGCTGAACAATATGAATGCATATATAATATCTTATATATATGTATATTTAATATATATAAGTTTGCTACAAAAAACACATATTATTTACACAACTGATTTTCTACATGAATACTAATATATATATATATATACAAATTTATCAATTGAATGCTCCGGTAGGGAAAATAATTTTCATAAATAGCCATCTACAGGAAGATACACAAATTTTATTTAGAGAGAGAAGAAATTTTACACCTAGGTCTTTTTTTTTCCTAAATTTTCTTCAGACAAATAATTTAATCGAAAACAATCATTTCCTATAGAAATCAGATTCAATAATGAATTGGAGTAAAATTTCTCTACAAAAACTTCTACCTAGATTTTATCGAGAAGTTAATTTCTACAAAAGAATTTTTTTTACAAAAAGTTAAATTTCTTCCTGATAGAGAATTTTCCAGATCTCTACTTTTTTCTTCTGGGTTTTTCTATGTTTACATTCATCCCAATTTAAATCTTGCAATAGATTCAACATAAGATTTCATTCTACAGCGGATTTCATTTTCATAGAAGATTTCACATAAAACATTTACAAATTTTACAACTCAAAAGCTTTACAAATTGCACAGACAGTCTTTTTCCAGACAATTATCTAAACTAAGAACCTTTTCCAATAAGAAACTAACTAGAATTGAAACAGGAACCTAAAATCCAATGCTTGAGAAGATGTGAATTGACGTAGTGCCTCTTTCATATATCAAATATTTTTCCTAGATCAACCAGAGCTTCCTCTAGAACAATAAAATTCTAGAACACAAAAAACTTTCTTGAGACTGTATATTTTTTTCTAAAATTTCCACAACATGCAATAACCAAAAAAAACTTAATTCCTAAGACCTTTTTTTTCCCCCAAATATCCTCTATCCTTCTTCTGTGAAGAAGCCACTCACTTCTTCCCATTAAAGCCATTAATTTCTCCATGAAATTTTTTTCCCAACAACCCTCATAAATATTTCTCAACATATGTTGAAAGAAAAATATCTTTCAAAACCAAATTGTACCAAATCCTAAAGATAATTTAAAAATTAAAACCTTTAATAATTTCTAAAATACTTAGCATTTCTAATTTAACTTAATTCAAATAATTTAATTAATTAATAAAATAAATATAATCCTAAGATTAAATTATTTTATCAATTAGATTAAATTAATTAATTACCATCTCTAACATAATGTGGATATTTACCCCCTTGCTCCCTTTAGGTTATATTTGATGTCTTGCCCGACTTTCGACCACTTCCAATGATTTTGAAAGCCTCTCGATAGCCTTTCGGTGCCCTCAACTAAATTCCACCATGTGTTACCAAAGCACTCATCGAAGGGGGATTTCCCTTCCCTTCTCTTTCGGGTTCTGACTGCCTACCATGTAGCCTTTTCCTATGTAAACTTTTGGTAGGCCCCTCAAGCAATGTTGATAACAAAGACGTTGCCACATGTCTTCTCATCACAAGCTCTCATCAATGGATGAGGAGAATGAACTACAAGTTGCAAAATGCCTCCACATGTTCCTTCAACATAGTTGTATACAAAGAGAGAGGCAGTGCAATCACCAGGCTACCATATTGTTGCGTGCTCTAACTGTTTTCACTAGGGGGTGACACTTGTTTACACAGTGTTGATCGGGACCGCTACCATCATTTTGTAGGGAATGTATTTGGCTAGAAAATGACTAGATTCATGCTCGAGAATCTTTCTATTACAATGATTGTGATGAATCATTGTTGAAAGCATTACGATTCATGATGGATATCTTTGTATGATATTTCAAGCGGTGTATGCCCTTGGGTATATATACTACTTCTCTTGTGAGGGAGAAGAGAGTTGTTGTTTTTTACCAGTTAGTTAGTAAGCAGTTAAAGTAGAAATTACAATAATGAGTATTGCTAGTTCAAAATATCTACAGAAGAGCCAACTTCTTTAAAATCTAGAGATCACTCAGTTTAGCGCAATAGGTCCCCCCTTTAACTGAGTTTCTGACAAAAGTCTGTTACCTTGCCAATTTTTGGTATCAACAGTTTTTCTTTTTTTTGGGCATGCCCAATGGGACCCACAAAATGTGCTTAAACCTTAAGCAAGTATATGAGTTGCCAACCCATCACAAGATCCCAAATAGTAAACAACCATGGTTTGTTAGTACCACCGTTAGGGTCGGTACCAACTAGAACCTGTCACATAAACGTCCCAAACTCTCCACCAGCCATGTTACCTATCACCAACTATAATTATGTGGCATGGGACACTAGAAGTCCTCTTAGAACACTTGTAGCACTAGCCATTTGGGCCCCCATCCTGGTCTCTACTCTCAAATCTATCCCTAAATTCATCGGAGATGGCTCAAGAACCCCATCCAAACATCTACAAGATGTGGTGAACGTATGTTTTGAACATGGAGTTATAGATTAGAACATAGCACTAAGGTTACTTGTGGCTTATTTAGAGGAAAAGCATCATATTGGTATCACACTTTGCCGACTAACTCTATTGACACTTGGGATCAACTTGGAGATCCTTTTTATGAAAGGTTCTCGAACAATGGAGATAGGTCTTCCAAGTATCATCAGTTGGAGACCATCAAATGAACTCCATATGAGGACCTAACCAACTTCAACCTTCAGTTCCACATAAATTGGCAAAGATTCAGGCTCCAATCCACTTGCCACCCAATTTGGCATTCATGTTTTACCTAAAATACATCAACACTGATATCTCAATAATGATCCAGTCACTCAGCGAAACCACTCTACCGGATGCATATAGTGTCACAATCAAAGAAGAGAACAATATGATCGATGCCAAAAAATTGCCACCTCGGCCCATCATGCCTATATTCCCCGAAGTGCCAGTTCATGGCTAGGCAACACCGATGACTACACCAACTGCTCCTCTACAATCTACGTACACATATGAAAGTGCACCACATAACGTCGTAATTCGTTCATCGAAACATGAGATGAGTGACATAAAGGAAATGTTGTGAGATATTGCCAATGAGGTAACTATCATCAAATGCAACCAGGTTGCTCCTCCAAAGTTGATCTATCAGAATTATCAAGGAAGAAGGCCCTCTTACCAACAAAACCAAATCCAAGGAGGCACCCACAAAAAAATTCAGGTGCCAACGACAAGTCAAATAGTGTTGGTATCCATTCCATTACAGAATGCCAACCTAAGCTCTAACAAAGAGCTGACTACAAGAAAAAACAATTTGATCGATGATAGTAACCCCTAGTGTTTTCTTTGCGGCGATTCACATATACCCCAAAATTTCCCACACGTCAATCTACAACAAAAGATAACGGAACAGTGCAATCAAGGCACAATATCAGATGGTGGGAATTATGCATATACTTCTTTGTAAATGGAAAACATAGTTGATGCAAGAGCATCCTTGGTTTTTGGCAATCTTGCATCAACCCAAAAATATTTCCTTTCAGTTTTTTTCCTATTTTGTTCTTATTCCTGTTGAAGTTTGAAGATCTGACGTTTCTGCATATTTGCTCACTAGATCTTGTGTACCTAGTATTTCATTGTGGACATGTTCAATTTCCTTATTTCAAGTTTTTAACTCACTTGGATCTTTTTTCCAGCAAGTCATCACTTTCGGATTACGAAATAGTCTTTGGTTCTGGCCCCAAAATAATTTCAAACCCTAATGGTTAGTTGGATCAATCGTGGATCTCACCTGTTGTTTATGGATCCTCATGGTGTGATTGGAATTATTCTATGGAGTGTCCCCGACCTTACACTTAGGTCCACACTTCATTGTGCACATCTACTATGGATGAATTTCATATTTGAGGCCGACCTATCCTTGCACATTACATTTTCCTCTTGGGAGATTGTAATAATCTTTGGCCGACGCAGATGTTTCTAGACTCACGGATATGCTATAAAGTCCACATTGCATCATTAAGAAGTGGTAGTTTAGTATTATTTTTAAAAGTTCAATCTGTAGGCTTTCACTCGCATGTATGAGTACTTTATCTTCAAAATTTTGTAATCAGGCATGTGCGTTGAATCTGTAAGCCCGGATGTGGCCGAACATATCTAATCAATATTTGAGTTAATGAGAATATTTGCATCTATATTTTCCTCCATAATCAGTGTTGCTTCTATTGTGTTACTCTTGCTGCAAGGTTCAGACTGTTCTCTTTGAGGACCCTCCTTACCCTGTCTACAATAAATTGGTATCAGAGCAAGATTTGATTCCTTGAAAGTTGTGTAGTCCTGTTGAAGAATTGTTGTAGGGTGGTGGATTGAGGATTTGACTTACAATTGGAGAGGGCTTGTGTAAAGATGGTGGGAAGAAGAAATGGTAGAGGAAATGGAGCACATGGAAATGAAGACCCTGCTATATTGGAGATGTTGAGAGGATTTTCTGCTAGATTAGATGCAGTTGAAACAACCTAGAAAAGAGGTCAACCAGTTGAAGATGTGAGTGATGAAGAAGTGGAAGAAAAAGAAGAAGTTGCAAGAGGAGAGCAACCAGGTCTTGATCAGGAAGAGGAGAGGTTCATAACATCCCTAACCAGAGTGAACACTAAGCCACATTTCAATCCATTGGATTACACTAGCAAGTTGCATTTAGATGAATTGTTAGATTGGATAACAAAAATGGGATTTTGTATGTACCCCATAAGATAAGGAGGTGAAATTCACCTATAAAAAGTTGAAAGGACATGCATCCCTTTGGTGGGAACACTTGCAGATAGATAGACAAAGAAAGGGAAAGGAGAAGATAAAATAATGGAATTGGATGGTGAATAAGTTGAAGACAAAATTTATGCTTGCGGAATATCAGATAGGTCTATTCCAAAAATTGCAGAATCTAAAGCAGAGAGAGTCAAGTGTAATAGAGTATATACTAAAGAGTTCTATAAGTTGAACATCAGATATGGACATTTAGAATATGAGACCGAACAAGTAGCTAGATATATGAATGGTTTGAGGTCCTCTATTCAAGATGAGATCAGTTTGATGAAGCTGTTGAGTGTGGAGGAGGCATATCAGTGTGCCCTAAAAGTATAAGAGAAACTGAATAAAAGGCATGAGTAGAGATAGAGAGGAAGAGGTGGTAGATTTCAAAAAGGAAGAATATTCACAGGAGGAGGAAGAGGAAATTTTTTAGATCAAAATAAGGATAACGAGGTTAGAAAGAATGAGAATTCATACCGAAGAGATGATGGAAACTCTTACAAAGGAGGAAGATATAGAGGCTACAAAAATGAAGGATATAGAAAAGATGATAGAGGACAAGAGAAAAGAGTATTCAGAGGAACCTATTTTAATTGTGGTGGAAAAGGACATAAAGCATTTGAATGCAAACAAGGAGAGACAAACAAAAGTACCAAAAACAATAGGAGAACAACCTTTGTGGAGGAGGAACATGTTGGATCATCTAATCAACCGAAAGAAGGAGAATTTTTGGTGAATAGGAGAGTGTTGTGTCAAAATGAATTGTAGAAAGAGCCATTATAGAGGAATAATTTGTTTCAAACCAAATGCAAGGTAGCTAGTAAATGTTACAAAATGGTCATCAACAGTGGAAGTTCAAAGAACCTAGCTTCTAAAGAAATGGTGACCAAGTTCAATTTGGAAAGGTTAAAACACCTGAAACCCTATCAGATAGCATGGATTCAAGGTGAACATAAGATACTGGTAACTGAACAATGTTTGGTAAAATTGAAGATAGGAAATTACCATGATGAAGTTCTATGTGATATTATGCCTATGGATGTATGCCATTTTTGTTGGGAAGACCTTAGGAATATGATAAACAAACTATTGATGATGGAAAGAATAACATATACACCATTGTTGCAAATGGGATGAAGCAGATCTTGTTAACCTTGGAAGATGTCCCTAAAATTGAGATTTGTACGACTGCTAGAATCTGTTTGGTTGATGGAAGGAGATTCCTGGATGGATTGAGACATGAGAACCTATGCTATGCCCTGGTTCCTAAGAAGGTTGAAGATTTAAAACATGAAGGATAACAACCATAAGAGATAAGGGAGTTGCTAATAAAATATGAAGCTATCATCTTAGATAATGTGCCTGATGGATTATCACCTGTAAGGAGTATTAGTCATAGTATGGATCTAATTCCTAGAGCTAGTTTTCCTAACAAAGTAACACACCAGATGACACCGATAGAAAATGAAGAATTGAATAGACAAGTTCAATAATTGTTGAGGTAAGGATTGATCAGAGAAAGCTTAAGTCCTTGTGCAATAACTATTGTATTGGCACCTAAGAAGGATGGAGAACGGAGGATGTGTACAGACTCTAGAGCCATAAACAAGATCATAGTAAAGTACATATTTCCTTTGCCTCATATGGATGACATAATGGATTGCTTGAGTGGAGCTAAGTATTTTACAAAGATAGAATGGAAGAGTGGATATCACTAGATCAAGATTAGAGAGGGAGATGAATGGAAAACATCATTCAAGACAAATGAAGGATTGTATGAATGGTTAGTTATTCCTTTTGGATTGACAAACACACTGATTACTTTCATGAGGTTGATGAATGAGGTGTTGAAGAAATTATTGGGTAAGTTTGTGATTGTTTACTTGGATGACATATTGATTTTCAGTAAGACTAGGGAAGAAAAATTGTTGCACATAAGACAAGTTTTGTAGAAGTTGAGAGAAGAACAGTTGTTGATAAACATCAATAAGTGTAGTTTCATGAAGGAGGAGTTGGTATACCTTGGTTTTATGATATTAGTGGATGGATTGAAGATGGATCCTAAAAAGGTTAGAGCTATTGTTGAATGGCCTACACCTGAAAGCATTGGAGAGGTAAGATCATTTCATGGATTGGCTAGTTTGTACCGAAAGTTCATTAGGAATTTTAGTTCTATTTGTAGTCCTATGACTAAAACGATGAGAGGGGATAGGAAGGATTTTATATGGACATCAAGAGAAAACAAAAGTTTTGAATTGTTGAAGCAGAAGGTAACCGAATAATGTGTGTTGGCTTTACCAAACTTTGATAAGGTATTTCAAGTAGATTGTGATGCAAGTGGAAATGTAATTGGAGCAATACTAAGTCAAGAATAAATACCAGTAGCCTATTTCAGTGAGAATTTGAATGATGCAAGGAAAAGATATCCAGTTTATGATTAGGAATTCTATGCCATAATTCAAGCTTTGAAGAAGTGGAGACATTACTTGCTATCTAAGGAGTTTGTGTTGTATACCAATTTCCAGGCTTTGCAATATTTGAACAGTCAAGGTAAGTTGAGTCAGAAACACATGAGATGGGTAGAGTTCTTGTAGAGTTATACTTTTGTTTTGAAACATAGGAGTGGAAAATAGAATAAAGTTGTTGATGCCTTGAGTAGGAGGAGGAATTTGTTGACATAGATGAAAGTAGAGGTATTGGGTTTTGATGAATTGAATAACTTGTATGAGGAGGACCTGGATTTTGCAGAACCTTGGAGAGCTTGTAGAAAACTAGTTTTGGAGGATAAAAGTTAGTGGTTGAATTATTTCATTCAAGAGAGAATGTTGTTCAAGGGGAATCAACTATGTATACCCTGAAGTTCAATGAGGGATAACTTGATAAAATAAAAATATAGTGGAGGATTGGTAGGACATTTTGGAATTTACAAGACAACAACATTGGTGAGTGAGAACTAATTTTGGCCATAGATTCATAAGGATGTAAGGAATTTCGTGCAGAGTTGCAAAGTTTGTCAAGTTGCAAAAGGGAGTAGTCAGAACATTGGGTTGTATAATCCTTTGACAGTACCTGAAGGACCTTGAGAAGATATTAGCATGGATTTCATACTTGGTTTTCCTAAAAACTAGAGAGGAAAGGAATCGGTATTTGTGGTAGTAGACAAATTTTATAAACTGACACATTTCATACCTTGTAAGAAGACAACAGATGCAGTACATGTAGCAGATTTGTTTTTCAGAGAAGTAGTTGGATTGCATGGAATACCTAGGAGTATTGTTTCAGACCGAGATACCAAGTTTGTTGGATAATTTTGGAGGAAACTTTGGAGAAAAATGAAAACAGATTTGAAGTTCAATTCTACTTTTCACCCATAGACAGATGGATAGACAGAGGTAGTGAACAAAAGTTTGGGAAACTTGTTGAGATGTTTGGTTGGAGAGAAAATCAGAATTTGGGATTTAGCCCTAGCACAATTAGTGTTTTCCTACAATAATTCAATAAACTGGAGTACAGGGAAGACACCATTTGATATTGTTACAGGAGTACATCCTAGAGGTGTAAACAAACTAAGAGACGTCAGTATGGAAGGTAAAAGGAGTGCAGAGGTAGAAGAATTTGATAAGCATATGAAGACAATGCATACACAAGTAAAGAAGCATTTGGAAAACATGAACCAAAGATATAAGGAGAAGGAAAATGAAAAGAGGAGACATAAGAAATTTGAAGTTGGAGATAAAGTGATGGTATATTTGAGAAATGAAAGATTCATAGTTGGCACATATAGTAAACTGAAGATGAGGAAATTTGGACCTTGTAGAATATTGAGCAATTTTGACTCAGGAAATGCATATGAGATAGAGTTACCAGATGGTATGAGTATATCACCTATATTCAACATTGCAGACCTACATCAGTATCATGAGGCAGAATTATGTCAAGATAGTCAGGTGAAGTTGGAAGAACAACTTCCTAACCAACAATCAAATGAGATAATAGAGATCTTGGATTTCAGAGATAGGAGAAAGACTCGTGGAAAGCAATACAAAGAATATCTGGTAAAGTGGAAAGGTAGACTAGTGGATGATTCTTCTTGGATTTATCAGGCTGAGGTAGACCATATCAGTTTTCCTTTGGACCCTGCAAAGTTAGAGGCTCACTTTTCATTAACCCTAGATGTATGATGTAGGAGCATCCTTGGTTCTTGGCAATCTTGCATCAACCCAAAAATAATTCCTTTCAGTTTTGTTCCTATTATGTTCTTATTCCTGTTCAAGTTTGAAGATCTGGTGTTTCTGCATATTTGCTTTCCACATCTTGCGTACCTAGTATTTCATTGTGGACATGTTTAGTTGCCTTATTTCAAGTTTTCAGCTTATTTGGATCTTTTTTCTGGCAAGTCGTCACTTTCGGATTAAGAAACAATTTCTAGTTCTAGCCCCGAAATAATTTCAAACCCTAACAACTAGTTGGATTAATCACAGATCTCACCCGTTGTTTGCGGATCCTCACGGTGTGATTGGAATTGTTCTATGGAGTGTCCCCAACCTTACACTTAGGTCCACACTTCATCGTGCACATCTACCACGAATGTATTTAAGATTTAAGGCTGACTTGTTCTTGCACGTTACATTTTCCTCTTGGGAGATTGTAATAATCTTTGGCCGACACATTTTTCTAGACTCACGAATATGTTATAAAGCTTGCATTGTATCATTAGGAATTGGTAGTTTGGTAGTAGTTTTAAAAGTTCGATCTGTAGGATTCCACTCGCATGTATGAGTACTTTATCTTGAGCATGTTATAATCAGGCTTGTGCACTGAATCTATAAACCTGGATGTGGCCAAACATATGTAATCAAATTTGAGTTAATGAGAATGTTTTCATCTTCATTTTCATCCTTAATTTGTGTTACTTCTGTTGTGTTACTCTTTCTGCAAGGTTCAAACTATTCTCTTTGAGGACCCTCCTTACCCTGTTTGCAACAACAGTACTCCCCGCTCAAATGGAAGGAATGTCTCTAGAACAAGAGACCGACATAGCTCTAGACCATGCCCTCTTCTCATGGATGGAAGGAGAGGAAGCAATGTTCACATTCGAAGCATCCACTTCTGAAACCCCACGAGTGCAATCTGATTATAAAAATGATCTGAAGGGAAATTCATCGACGAAACAATCATCCCACAATTGGTTAGTCGGTAGTCTAAAAATTATCCCGACTACCAAACTAGTGCCCCTGCGGTAGTGAAATAAAGCCTTCTGAAAAGAAGACCATAACCAATAGAACTAAGGAGAAAAAGTAGTAGATTCCACCACCATTGGATGTGGTTGAGTAGTTAAATAAATCATTAGGTAACATTTCCTTGTGGGAAATCTTAGCTATGCCAGAACAAAATACACTATTACAAAGGGCTCTTCAAGAAGACTCGATCACAAGACCAAAGCAACAATCACTTCAGGAGGAAACTACTGAACTATTTCAACTAGCCAAAGTTCTTGCAAATACTACAGAGCAAGCCCCCAATAAAGATCTTGAAGAAGAATCAACATTCAGAATCAGTGAAGAAAAACCAAATTCGAGGCCATTTCTCTTAACCCTTATTGTGGGTAAGAAATTACTACATAATTCCATGATTAACTCTAGTGCCAACACCACAGTCATGCCAAGGCCAATAGCTAAAGCCCTAGAATTAAGCTATGAACCTCTAAATAAAGGAGTCATGCAATTGGATGGTAATATGGTCAATACTATGGGGATCATTAAAGACCTTCCATTAACTTTTTTTATCTGCCCAAGTATCATGGTCAAATAGGATATCGTGATCATTGATATCCCTCTAATTTTTGGTCTATACCTGTATAGAGAATTCACTTCCAAGCTACGTGGATACCTTTCTTTAGATTAGTCATGCCTAATTATAAGGGCCAAGCATGGATCCAAAATGAAACTGGAGTTAGAACCTTTGCATCTCAAATATATTGCGGATGAAGCTAGGGAAGTCTTTGAATCGGCTCACACTTCCATAACCAAGGAGGAGATGTATTGCACAAAGCTTCTAGAAGATGAAGAAATCACCAGAGATCGGACCTTTCAAGAGGAGGTTCTCCTAAGCGAGTTCATTGATAAAGATCCTTTAAGAAATTATCATGTCACTAGACTAGAAACCTATTTCATTTATGACGAGGATCAAGCGATCCCAAAAGTGGCACAAAAACCCAAAGGCTTTTCGGCGACCGAACTATGGTTGCTACATTCTAATAGTCCGAGGTATGAAATTGACATAGAAGCTAAAGTATACTTGACTTCCCAAAGTAGCGAGGACACAATCCTGTCCCTCTGATCTCATTTTTCTTGTCCTAGCAACAAGGCTGAATGTGAAGGCCTCATAGTAATTTTGAACCCGACAGGGAAAATTGACATCAAGCAAACAGATCAGCTCAGGATTTCCAATCCCAAGATTTTTGAACTAATTGATAATCAAGTTCAGAATATCAAAACTGAAAAGGATGGCCATATAAGATCCTCTGAAGAAAAGGTCCGGGACCAGATTAAGAGCTTTGGAACTTTCAATATTCAAGTTGTTCCTCAAGAACAAAATGATGATACAAAAAGCTTGGCCGAAATCAGATCTCAATCCAAACTGGTACCAAACTCGATGTACAACCAATGCTCTGAGAAAATGATACTCCAAATCGCAAAAATAGAGGATGGAAAGAGTTGGAAAGTATTCGACAGTGGTGAAAACATCGCCTTGGATAGTTCACAACTAGGAGAGGTTACAAACCGATTCCAAGCAGGGATGACCAAAAGCAAGGGCAAACAAGAAGCGTAGCAAGAACTCCATGAATTTCTAAAGAATTTTGTCACTTTTGAAGGTTCCCCTTTGGGTAATACTAGAAATAATAAGAGGAAAATTGTAACAATTGAAGGTGATTATATGGATGGTCAAATAAAAAAAGGAAAATTATCCTAAAATCCGAAGGAGTGTCCTACATCAAGATGCAGAAGGACACATACATTTTTCAAAAGAAAATGAACAATTTTTGGCTTGGTCGTATGAAGCATTTAGAGAATATGATCCCGACATTGTCCAGTCACTGTTTCAATCAGAGAGAGAGGCCAAATCGGCGTGCCAAGCCAAATGTCTAGCGAATCTCAAGATTAAAGCTTCAATCAAACCTAGCATTTGGACTTTCAGCCTCATTATGGTCCAAGAGGATCTAAACCAAACGCCAACAAGAAACCACCCACCACCCTCTATGTAATCAATCAATGTAGTGGGAGCAAGTGTGTTTCCTCTACATGATAGCTATTTATCCTAGGGGCTAGATGGTAAGGGTATGGTAATGAAATTTAGTTAGTGGGGGTCAAGAACCGACCAACACGAGAAATTTGATGGTAAGGAGGGTCCGCTCATAATGATTCAAGTGACACAAGGAATTTGAATAAAAAAGTGTAGAAAGAGAAGCGTCAAGAGTTCCCATCAGGGGAATTCACTTTAAATTTCTATATAGTTCAATTAGACGGTTCTACCATGTAAATATGTAATTACTAGAATTATTTTTCTCTCTTCGTTCTTTTTGTTTGGTCGGTCTTCCTAATCTATTATACAAAAAGGACTCACATTATGATAATAGAAAATAACTCAAATATCCGAAGAAATGAAAATTATGCAATAGAGCAAAGATGTTAAATACAAGCTATGCCTTCATTATATTTATATACTTCAAATTTGCAACAAAAAAATGGCTTAGAGGCCATGCTTTCAAAGAAGTATATACTTATATATATATATATATATATATATATGCTATAAATCCTTTTCCAGGCTATATACAAAAGATGAACAAGGTTTCGGTTTAAAGTAGGAAAGAGTGAATTTTCAGTCATGAGCAGTAGCAGTAGCATCACCTGGCACCACCTCATCTATAGCTACACCAACAACACCATCAAAAGAAGCGGAAGGTTCCTGAATTCAGTGTACCAATCAATATCGTAAAATGGCACCACATTATACATCTGAAATAGAAAGTAGCATGCACAAGTAACCTTCTAACAATGGACTTCTCATGACTAAAGGCAGAAGTTGCTCAAGAAGGGCAGCCACGGGACAACTGTGTCCTCTTCAATAAACCTACAAAGGTCACCCACAGTCAAGATTCCTCCATCGAATGTCGTATTTTCCACCACCTTCCCGAGACCGTTCAGGTACTTCTTTGAGAATATTTTGGTCATCAAGCGTATGATAAGTGGCTTAGGGACTTGAATATCAATCAGTGATGCCACAAAATGAGAGAAAACATTAGTATTTACTCTAAATTATCTTTGTATTCAAGACAATCTTGACTTAGGACCCATTTCATAGCTACAATGACCAAAGAATGTTTGTTCTTCGTCATCCTCCTTAAATGCCTACTCAAAAATTTTCCAAGAAAGGCCATTTGCAATTTATGAGAGGTTAGCCTGATCGAGGTATCCATGGCATTAACTACTAAAAGACTATCAAGCAGCAACCCTATACAAAGAGCCTAAATATGAACTCTACACAAATACTAAACAGAGCATAATTACCCAAAGGCTAAACCACTCACCTAATGTTGATTCCGTTAAATTACTAAGTGTGATTTTGCTACTAACTAGACACCTATTTATAGAAAGACAGGGATAAGCACAGTAGTTCACATACCATAAGAATGAGGTTAATTGGATACTTCCTCAAACACCACACCAAGGCACATTCAAAATTCTCACCAAGTTGCATCTGCAGGTATGATTTTTCGCATACAAAATCAAGACGAGCTAATTAATTAGCACAAGCTATTAGCAGTATTTGATGGTAGCCCTTTCAATCAGATGATGAGGTGTCATCCTGCTAAGTGTTCCTCATTGCCTAAGAAAGGATGCAGATCTATTTGAAGCATATTGCATACCATGGCATAATCATTTCTTTCGGGGGTATTAATTACCATGGCACTCAACTCTTGGCCCGTTTTCAAATCGTCGACTCAATTTCCAAGGAAAATCGCACTACAGGTGTAAGTACCTGGGGTTATTATGGATACTTGTCATTTCAAAATGACAAGTAGCTCACTTCATGCAAACCAAAGGGTTGGCAGTACATGTTGAATTTAATGCAGGAAAAGCAACTGACATCTACCACTTCAAGAAGGACAAAAAAGAAAGTATTGCATGCATTTGTTTAAAGAAAAAAAAAAATTGATACAAGAATTGTGTAGAGAATTATTAGAGTGGAGGGTTGCGAAGAATCGAGTAGAAATTTTTCATAAGTTCAAAGAAAAAATGGCATCCATTGTCCCCAAAGTAGCCCAAAACCCACAAATGGGTGAGCTTGGTGAAGCACCTCAAAGCTTGGCCAATATGATAATCACCGCACCCATGGTCAATATTTTTGAGGAAAAAAATTCCTATGCTATGCCTAGAATCCCAGAAAAAACTAGAATGGTCTCGCATGCAGCCAACTAAGAAGGGTCCAGTCAGAGATGCTAACTTGGTAAAAGAGGAGTGGGATAACGTCTATGACCCTGAGCTCAAGACTAACCCTAAGGGCTTAAGGGAAACTACTTTCACTAGGAGGAATAAATCCCATGAAAATCAACTATCGTTCAAGCAATGGCACTTCGGACTTCCCCAATACATGGTCCCTTATGTGCACCACTACCCATAAATGGTTTGTGAAAGTGTTCAGCACTTCAATTCGGTGACCGGCGCCATCAAAGGAAGGAGGCTAAGATTCATGCTAACCGTGGAGGCTCTTAGGCACATATTGTGTGTTCCCGAAATGGGGACCAGAGAACAGCTGATGGAGCTTTTTAGCCAGAAGAAGGGTTTTGAATTCTGGCGGACTAGGAGAGATTCCCTCGACTTTTATAATGTTGAAACTGGAAGGTCCCAAGATAGAAAAGCGCCATTGAAAAATCCAAATCATCATGTCGACTATAAATAGGTGGACATGAAGGATGCGTTATCCATGATGGCTTTTGTGTTTGGCCTAGACGATGACGAGATTGTGTCTAAAACTCAGCTGGGCTTGGGTTTCCAACTCAGGAGACAAAAGGAACCTTTCTGGTATGACTTCACAGAAATAATCATCAAAGATATGAAGAAACAGATTGGTGAGTTTGAGACTACGGGTAAGTTTAGGTATCCTTCTCTTCTCGCCTATATGTTTCTACATCAAAATCTTAATTTCTTCAGGGAAAAATGGAGTTGTCAGTGTTAAATGAGAATAGGCATCAGAAGCCGGTTTCATTATGGACTCCCATCCTCTGTTCCACCTACGATTACTATGATTTTTTTGGAGAAATTCTTGAACCTGATTTTACGCGATCTTGGCGAGGATAGTGACTACTATCGGTTGTCAAGTGATCAAACCAGATGGATGCAATCCCTATTCCAAAAATATGATTAGCTCCTCGGTGAAGAATTCACATGTGTATGAGTTCATGGTTTTTGCGAAGAGCTGATCCGACTCCCCGCATCTGTCACTGATCGGGTATTAGCCCTCAAGGTCTTCTGACAAATGGCTATTACGGATTGGAACTTTTCATCTGACCCAAAGAAGAAGAAGCGAGGGTTTTTTAAATGCCCTATAAGCTAAAAAATAGTGATCATGGTGAAGAAAAAGTCAACAGAGTTACTTGAGGCTAAGTTGGAACACCTCGGGCTAGTTCTTATTTGCAATAAGTGGGACTACAACCCTGAAGATGATTTGAGTGAGATATTTATTAAGGTAAATCATAGCCCTCAACCCTACTAGGAAGCGTGATGAAATCCGCCTAAAGATATCAACCGAGTCTAGGTGAACTTGGCTCAGATGCCAATAGATAATTAGAGGCTATCATGGCTCGAATTCTATCTTATCAAGGGGAAGGTAGATGAAAATAAATGCATGAGTACTACCCTCTAAAATAAATTAGAGAGGCAATAGGGTTGGAAACTGGAGAAGATTCAATATTTTTGGATCTACCGCTAGGAGATCAATAACAGCATCAACCCTTTCCAACATTCATCGGTGTATAAAACCAATGATAAATTTGATACTCTCTAGAACTAGGAACATTCAGATAGCAATGCAAGTGACGCGTCGGAACCTGACCCTGAAGAAACTCCACCATGCTTCGACAAGGGAAATAAAAAACACAAGGCAAAGATGCAACCTGGCACTACTTTCGTGCAAATGAATACCTCACGATCAGAGTCCTCAAAATCTCGACCTGTGATTGCAAGGAAGCCCAAAGTGATGCAACAATCAACAAAGGTGATAGATTTGGAGAACCCACAGCCAAGCAAAAGGCAGCACACTGATACTATTATCGGAGGTGGTGTGCAAGAGGCTATGGTCAATGAAGCGTCAGAGATAGAATTGACCTCTCAAGTATCTCTCTCTCCCCCTCTTCTCGGCTCATAGTCTCTTTTTTCTTCCATAGTCCTTTTGACTCCCACCACCCCAAGTATGGGACTAGCTTTCTCTATCTCCTCTACAATGGCTGCAAGAGGTTTCTCCCAATTTTCTCATATTGGATAGATGGTTTTCATCACCCCACGACCTTCCCCATTGTTGGTCCAAGCCCCTTCAGCATCCCCATCTTCCTCCTCGACCACATCCATGTCTTCCACCCCATTCACGTCCGAGGCCACAAACCCTATTGCATCATCTGAGTCAATTCTAACTCAACTTTCATAGCCGTTGGAACCCATTGCATCTTGATTACCGCTACCATTCCCTTTGAGCCCCTCCATGCCTTCCTCACTTGGGATTTGGAGAATTCCTCCCTTCTCTCTGGTCATGGTCACCCTTCCAAAGAAGAAAACATTTGAGGTC
>CM021103.1:385166349-385353650 GCA_007115665.2 Sequoiadendron giganteum | reverse complement strand
TTAAAGTTATAGTTTCCAATGTTTACTTTTTCCTTAATGCTACTTGAAATGTGAGCCTAAATCTAGAAACCTTCAAAGATATTGTTTTAAGATATCCTTTAGGAGTGAAAATATATGGCTCTTTTCAAAGGATTCACACTAAGTCAAAAGGGTTATAGTTTTTAGAACCATGTTAAATGCTTGTTTTGATGTGTTCATTTTTAATTCAATCACAAAGTTTGATGTTTCAAAGTAACCGAATAGATTTGGTAATTTTTTGTAAAGATAAAGTATACCCTAGGGATAGACACTTCCTCCTAGATGGGCTTATCTTATGCCTCAAAGGGATGATTTTACATGCAACGAATGGAGAGGTTTGTAAGCTCAACCATAAGTTGGATTTGGTAAGTAGCTTTTTGAGAATCAAAGTTTTGATGCACCACTTCAAAGGATTTTCTGGCTAAAAGGGGTAGCTTCCACAAACATTTTCTTTTAGTCATCTTTTGAGATAAACTAGTGTCTATACATGTGGTGATTCACTCAATTAAGATGTCTCTCAGTCCTTGCATGTTTTTACATATCACGCGGATAGTAGGGGAGACTTTCGTTGGTATAGAACATCTGTACCAGGTGGGTGATGAAATTTCCTCACAACCACAGTTATTTATATAGCTGACCAAAACAAAGTACTGCTTGGGTCCTTCCCTCTCACAAGTTGGGAGGTAGGCCCTCTAAAGGCATGCTTTGAAATGAAACAAAGTGTGTGGAACTCAAGATGCTTTTTGTCACCCAAGATTGTTGAAAGGCGCGAGGGGAGAGGATGGACACCTAGTTTTCCATCACGAAATACATAGTATACACTTCATCACAATATTCTTTTTAAGCTATAAAATAAAATAAAAATAGAAATAAAAAGTAAAGTAAAATGAAAGAAAAAAGTGTGTACAAGATAGCAATTGTTCTTTTTATGTCCACCAAAGTGAAATGTTTAGGATTTCAGACAAAGATATCACATTGTGCAAGAAAAGAATTTGATTTGTTCATTTTAAGCACCAACCAAAGTGTTTTTTCTAAATCCTTGTCTTAATGGTCAACAAAATTTCAATTATGCACTCGTCAACAAAATGAAAGCATTGGTAAAAAAGTAAACATTTTTTAGAGCATCAAAAGGAATTTTTTGTTCTAGAAAGCTTTAAAAAAAATCCTTTTTAGAGCACCAAAATGAAAGCGTTTGTTTGTGGGATTATTTTTATAGCACCAATTGAAAACATTTTCTCAGCTAGAAAGCTTTGAAAAGTTCTTTTTAGAGCACCAATTGAAAGCATTCATTTGTGGGGTTCTTTTTATAGCACTATTTGAAAACATTTTATAAGCTAGAAAGATTCAAAAAGTTATTTTTAGAGGACTAATTGAAAGCATTTGTTTGTGGGGTTCTTTTTATAGCACCAATTGAAAAAAATTACTAAGCTAGAAAGCTTTGAAAACATCTTTTAGAGCACTAATTGAAAGCATTCATTTGTGAGGTTCTTTTTATAGAACCAATTGAAAAAAATTGCTCAGCTAAAAAGCTTTGAAAAAGTTAAAGCTTCGACCTTTCACCTTCTCTGCAAAAAAAAAAGTGTTGTCATTTCTTGAATAAAGCTATGCCATGCTTCTTCAAATCCTGCACAATCAATGTCAGCACCTATCAAACATCTAAATCAAACAACCGTTAGTGTTTGAAATTGAAAACATGACCTGCATATTTAGGATAAAAGTTTGATAGAGCAAAAGTGAAAAATTTATGCAGAAGTAGCCCTGTTAGAAGCAAGTGCGAGTGAAAAAGTCAAGTGTGCCCTCTATATTTTAAGTAGAAGTGACCCAAAAACTCAAGTGTACCTATGTTATTTTTTCCAAAAGTGTAAAAAATGTCAAAAGTGGCCAGAAAAAGGTCAGATGTGGCCAAAACATGAAATCTAGTACAAAAATTCTAGTAGCCTATGTGTGAATTTTTTTCCAGTGCACTTTTGGAACCTGCAACTTCAAAATTTGCTCATAAAATGGTTAGTGCTAAGGACTAAGGTCACACTGGGCATGTCAGAATGTGTAAGGGGGAAATCGGGAAGATTCTATGAGATCAAACTAAGTGAATAGAAACTAATCTAAACAATAAAATGATAATGATTCATACCCATTACTCACAAAATGAAACTACATAATTAATGAATTCAAGAAACGAAATCAAAAGAGAAAATAATACATGAATTCACAAAAGAGTGGCGTAACCATCCCGTGTTGGAGTGTGTTCGCAAAGATGTTGGGTTTTTTTGTATCAATGTGAAGCCTCCATTGTGCATGTAAAATCTTGAAGAATGTGCATGTGTTGATCGAATATATGTGTGAAGCTTTGTCAAAATATCAATTAAGATCTTGGCATTACTTCGTTGTGTAAAATTGGTTGGTTCTCCAATCATTTTTAAGAAGGAAGATGGTTATTATATAGAATTTGTGTTTCGAAATGAATGCTTGAGATCATGTAGTAGAATATCTTGATCAACGGTTGAAAACTGTTGAGAGGATTTAGATGGGAATAATCAGTGCATATTGATTACACAATTAGTGTGATTGAAGAAATCATTTTGAGTGTTAAGTGGGATTGAAGAAATAGATTGAATAATCTATTGGATCTGTCAAGGATAGATGGATCAGTCAACCAATCAGATTGAGCAATTGATGGTTCGTAATTTACTCAATCATAAAAGTGGGAAAGGATAATTAATTAATCAATTTAATTAATTAATCTTTTCGGAATTGAATGTGCAAATCAAGTTTGACTTTTGCAAACAAAGTGGTATTTGTTTGATTTGATTTTTTATGATGTTTTAAATAATTAAATTCAATTATTCAAGTTTAGGGGAGAGTGATTTAATTAAACTATTATGTTTTAATAATTTAATTAATTTAGGGGAATAGGGTAAATTAGCGACATAATTAAATAATTTAATTTATCTCTCAACTCTTTTCTTCATCCTAAAAATGGATCACAAACTATGATCTGAAACATTAATGTAAATAATTGATGTTATTTAATTAATTAGGAGGAATAAAGTTAGATTAGGACGTAATTAAATAAATTGAATTTATTTAATTAGTTGAAAATGATGAAAAAGTGAATTAATTAAATAATGTAATATTATTCAATTAATAGAGAAAATTAGGGTTTTTTCTTATGTAAATGATGATTTGAGGATGAATTAATTAAATAATGTTAAATCACTTAATTAATAGACGAATATAAGAAATGATAATACTTAAATAATAATGTATTATTTAATCAGAAGAGTGAGAGTTAGTTAAATAGTTTTGTTTTCAATCAAGACACTTTTAGGTGTCTACATAAATGTGTTTTCTACTTTCACAAGGGTTAGACCAAGAACATGAACTAAGAGGGATTGACCTAATTCCTCAAGAGCTCATTGATTATGGCCTTGTCTACATAAGTGTAGAGACAAGGTAGTTTGACTAACTCCCTGATAAGTGACCATTTATTGATGAGATATGAACATTATGTGAACGTATAAAATTTATTGATCAAATGACATCAAACGAACTAAATAGCTAAGCAAATGACTAGTTAACTACAAAATTTAATGAAATTATTCACAAGACTCAATTAGAATTCAAAAGCATGAAAGAACAAAGTAATTCAAATGAAATTCTAACCAAGAGATCCAAACCTCAATCCCATTACAGGATTATGCCCAAATTGGATGTGGAGTGCTTCAATTCAAATAAAATTCATTGTTATGCAAAAACATTGATGAAGAAATGAACTCAAATGAATCAAAAGCGCTCTCAAATTGATCAAATTGGGAAATCAATTCAAGAAAGTAAGTTTACTCAAATCTTGTGGATGATTTAGTATGGAAAAAGGATTACTATTTATAGAATTTTGAAATCAAGATCATTGGTAAGGATCAAAAAGGATAATTGATGGATAAAATCAAATGAGAGGAATGAAAGTGGATTAGGGATGAATCATACAGTTGATAATCCATGAGGCATGGATCAAGGATTAGATCAATTGTCCCAAACCCATGAGAGACTCAACCAATTCCCTATTTTTTAGGAATTATGTTGGAGAGATGTTGGATATATTTTCATTTGGGGGGAATATTTGAATTTGAAAATGGAATATTCAAATGGAATATTCATTGTGCAAGTGAGAAAAGTTGGAGGATTTGGAAAGAAATTAGCTAATTAAACAATTAATTAGCCTCCCCATGCTCATGAATGTGAATCTTTGTTGTCATTTTTGCATGTGATCTGGTGACTCATATAGAAGGAGAATCTCTCCTCTTAGGGGCAACTATATCCTCAACTATCTCATTAATATCCTTACTCATAGACTGGGTATTCTCCTCCTCCTCCTCATCTAGAAATATATCAAGAACTGTATCATCATCATTTGTGTCATCATCAACCTACTTATCATCCCAGTTATCTCTACACCCAAGAAGAGTTCATGCATGGCTCGTAGGGTGATGTATAGGAAATAAATGGGATGTTCATCCTCCTACCAACGACTGGTCATAGGCTGGTGTGGTTCCTACGTCATCAACATCAAATACTAGGGAATATCATGGTTCTCATCCTCTGAATCACTAATGTACACATCCTCAATAGTAAGATGATAGGTGTCTCTAGGTCTAGGGGCACTTTGTGTTGATCGTAGATACTTGGATTTAGCCTATGATGGAACATGTATTTATCCAAACTAGTGCATGATGTGATCATAATAGAAAGGTCTCACTATATAGTCATGTCGCCCTAGAACAAACTGATCATGCTAAAGTCTGACTAGTGCATGTCTATCATCCACCCACTATGGTATCCTGAGATATGGTCTCCATGAGATATCACCCTCCTCCAATCGATCAAGTCTAATACGCTAGTGAAGAAAATATCCCTCCTACCATGCTTGCCTCAGTGGATAACTGTAGGCCCATGGATAGCCCATGACTGCTATGTTAGGATAACTTGTGGGTCTAGTGCATGTGAGATGCTCGAGATACCACACCTATAAGAGTGTATAGTTCACTATACTATCAACCTCCTAGTAAAAAAATCACTTGAGATCATAGTATAGATGTGTTGACATACTATGACCCCAAGCATGGACAATCCCATGTTGCTCCATATTTTGAATAATGTGAACCAACCCTCCATCTAGGTGGGCCCCTCATCTGTTTGGGACTAGTGTGAGCACTTTGGTGAAAATCATAATCCATTGAACTAGTGGATGTGTGTAGTAGCCATTTCATCTCAATGAGGGGCCCAACGATCGACTCTCGGATGGGGCACCCTAGACAATACAATACATCATCCCATATATCTTGATGTGTGTGCTCATCCACCAAGTCTACAACCTTTCCCCAGATGGGTAACCATAGAATATGATGTATGTCCTCTAAAGTCATGATCGTCTCACCGGTATGTAGATGAAAAGTGCAAGTATCAACACCCCACCTCTCTACTAAGGCTAGCAACATGACATCATGGTATCTCATTGGTGGTATAGCATAAACCTAGAATAATCTTGTGTCCTATAAGATACTAATCTCCTCCTCTGATAGCCATGTGAGGAGGTCTCAAAGGAAACAAAACTATTTTCCTCTGAGATGTTGACGAGCTCAGGGACAGATCTAAAAAATAAAATAAACTAAATAAATCCTAAATATATTCATTAAAATAATTAAAAAGTACAGTAAATTTTCTCTAGGACACTTTGCAACCAATTTGGACACATGTGCCATTTTTGGATGGGGGGTCTTGGACACTTTACACAATTATGTACACTTTATGCTAGAGTGGGACACTTTGTGCCATAGTGGGACACCTTGCACTAGAGTGGGACACTTTGCGCCAGAGTGGGACACTTTGCGCTAGAGTGGGACACTTTGTACCAAAGTGGGACACTTTGTGCCAAAGTGGGACGCTTTGCAACTATCTTTTCTAGGGCCCTAAACATTCTAAAAATACATAAAAAAGAATTGTAAATTCATGAAAAATAAGATAAAACAGCAGAGAATTCACTCACCATAGGTTGGATCACGAGTTGTGTCACCTCATCATGAAGCACATCAAGGTTGGGAGGCCTGTAGGTTCGTCGGCTCGACATCCTGGATCTCTCTACACCAAGGTAAACTGCAAGAAGGTAAATATCAATATGAGATTAAAAAAATCATTTTCATTCATATATATCTAGTTTAATTAAAAATACATTTATATTTTACTTTAGCTATATTTCATTCAAATCAACATATTGGGGACTAGAGAACTCTATTTTCAATGTCATTTGTTGTGTTGGATTCGTAATTCTGCAACCGATCTCATCAATAGTCTATCACTATGTAGTATGGTACCTAGAAATACCCTATGATAAGACTTAGGTAATTTGGTGTGGTTTCATGGCTACCCTGATTCCACCTCCATAAAGCAAGCGAAATCAGGGGGCATATATCTACCCTCAAATTTGATTCTTTTTGAAACTTTGATAAGAGTATTTTTGAGTGACTAACGAATCTATGTTACAAGATGTAGTTCCTAACATTGTGGTTTTGTAGATAACTATAGTGGGGGCTTCATTCTCCCTATTGAATCCATATGAGTATCCTTTTTATAAAGTATGTTAGAGTTCCTTTAGCTTGCATATGCACATAGTGTCATATGGTTGCTAAAGTGGGGACTAAATGTAGTGTAGAAAATTGTACCCCTTTCTAGGAGAAAGTACAATTCACACTTATTTGGACCTATTATGGTGACCTTTTCATTAATGCATTATAAAAATCCAATTAATAGGCCCCTAATACCCCTTTATCATGTATCCCAAGGCTTATTTTACTTAATTTTATTTAATTCTTGACACCACAACCTACATTAAATAAATGTTATGAATCAAATTAATGCCTCGACATTTAAGGAGTCCTAAAGTTTTAAGTCAGGAACCATTTTCCCATGCTCATTAATTTCCTTAAAATCATATTTTGATATGCTTTTGGTGGCATTTTAATCTCTCAAATTCAAATTTCACATGTCAGCTTTCAAGATTTGATAATTGGAAAATTAGATAGGAAGCCTATAAAACTAAGTCTCACATTCACTTTTACACTAGAAGAAGCAAGTAAGACAGGATAAATTCATATGAGATCAAGAATTCATATTCAATATCAAGGAGAAGCATTCAAAAGTGAATTCTTGGAGTAGCATTTGAGTTGTTTTTACAGGTCTTCAAGCTCATTTTGATATCAAGATCAAGCATTGTCAAAGAAGTGATGATAGATGTCTATAGAGGATCATGGTGGATTCTAGGTTTTGGAAGATGCATAAGACATTCAACCAAGCCTAGTGAATTATTTCCTAAGTGATTACATCTTCTATTATCATTCTACTTTCAATCTAAGGAAGGTATAATCAGATTTATGACTTATTAAGATGATTTGATATATCCTAAAGTAGGTCTTCATAATTATGCATGTTCATTTAGGGATCCTATTCTAACACACTTGAGTAGGGTTTCTTTTCATTATTAATCTCAATCTTAGACGCACTTAGGTTATGATTGCACACATATTTCATGTTTCAAATCTATGTTCTTCATCAAGGTTTAATTACCAAGCTTGGGATTTGACTGAGGTGAACCCCTATATACCAACAAACAACAAATTTTATTTTGTAGATTTTGCTTATGTCCAAATCTAGGAGCAGAATTGCAGGTCTTAGACTTCAATCTTAGATTCGGAGTTTTCCCAAAAAGTCTACCAAGACCCATTTTCCCTAGGGCGAATGATTCCTTGTTCAACTTGCAGAAACAACGACTTTTGAAAGGTGCACACCATTTATTACTCTTAGTTTTTCTATAACTTTATTGGTTCCTTTAGTTTTATACTAAATCTATTAGATCCACTTTTTAGATTCCATTTTGGATTTGATTTTCTATTTTTAATCTTTCTCCCCAAAGTGTTGTTTGGCCTAGACCCTCGTCCTTGCAAAAAAGGGAAATTTTTAGATTCACACATTGAATTGATTCACCTTGAGGTTGATTGTCATTTCATTGTGTGGATCTCATTTCCTGATGAATTGAGGAAATATAGGACCCCTTTCCCTCTTTGGATCCACTTTTCCATTTTGGGAAACCCTAGGAACCCTCCTATTTTTCATCATTTCACTTTCTAATTTTTTTTCTACTTTAAATTTCTTCATGTACGCCCACTTGAAACCAATGTATTCCTTACATTCAACTCAATCAACCAATTCCCATGTCTTGGTTTTTGTAGTGCCTCCATCTCCTCTTTCATGGATTTTATTTAATATTCCTTCTCCTATAGAATTTGATTCATCATTAGTAGAAGTTAGAGGAGAATTAAATTGTATTTCTAATTGAGTGCCCCTTTTTGGTAACTTCTATCGTCTTATAAAACTTCTCAAAATTTTCATCAATATAATTATTACATTCATAATCCTCCATCCCTTCATCCATACATTTTAATTTTATATCATCTCCTAGCCACATATCCCATCTATTCCATAATTATCACCTAATCATTTATTTCATGTGCACTTGCTTCCCCTTTTCCCTATTTCTCCTATCTTTCATCTTCTAGTTTTCCTTCTCTTGCATTTGATGTACCATCGAATGAAACCTGCAAATTCTACATATCATAATGCACCATATCAACTATCATCCATCATCATTGATTAATACATTAGGTTCATTAGGCTAATATAGATTTTTTAATCTAATCATCTTTCATCAATCATAATCATTTCATTATACATTAGATTCATTATCCATGCAGCTTTTCATCCAAATCTTTATGTATCTCCCATCTCATTAACCTTCCATATCCCCTTATATCCCTATCCACCATCCATCACCCCATCCTAAAACTAATATATAATTTATAATTTAATATAATATTAATTATAAATTAATAATATAAATTTATTTATATAATAATTATAAAATAATAATACAAATTTAAAATTACATTATGAACATATATAATAATAATAATTAATATATAAGAACATAAAATTATTTTATTATTATAATAATATTATAATAATCTAAGACAATTAATATAATAATATAATATAATTTAATAATAATTATAAACTAATAATACAAATTTAATTACATTAAAAATATATATATATTAATATATTTATTAATTAACTTAATTTGCATTTATTTTATTTTAATTTAAAACTATTTAAAATGTATTTTATTTATATAGAAACTATTTTATTTTAGTTTAAATTTACTTAAAGATTATTTTTAATTTCAATTCTTTTAGAAAAGGAAGATTTTCTTTTAAATAAGGAGTGACAAATTTTATGAATCATGGAGAGCGACAATTTTTTAAAATCATGCACAAATGGCTACATTTCCTCCTGTCAAGTTTGTCACTTTTATCTCTCGTCTTGATTGGCCCCACACTACATTGTCCCATCACATCATCCCATCATGTTATGTATGTTGCTATGTATGTTTTTATGTATGTTTTTATGTATGTTTTTATGCATTTTTCTATGTACATAGGTGCATTTTGTTGGGATATTAGTCGCGTCCATGGTGATGATGAAGATACTTATAATAAAAATAATCTCAAAAATACATGTGGGGATTATCCAAAACTAAAGAAGAAGAGATCAAAGGTAAAATAAAAATCATTAAATCCCATATGGGAAGAAGTCAAAGAAAAATATTCTATGGATCCTCAAAACTATCTTGGTGGTGAAGAACAAATCCTAACTATTTCTCCTTTCATTATCATCATATTTCCTCTTCGTGATGTGCCTCATTCTCCTCCTACAAAAAAATATCTATCTTTCTCAACTATCAATGATGATGTTTCTTTGCCATTTATTCCCAATCCATCAATATCATATGAGTATTCATCTATGGATATCCCAAGTTCTTCACAAGTTCTTGATCCTTCTTGGCTACAACAGAGCTTGTTAAAGAAAAATAGATTCGCTCATCTATTTATTCGATAATTTGATAAAATTGCTCATTTAATCTAGATATCTAACAAGCCTAATAAAACCAAAGCTACATCAATATTAGCAGTGGATTCTTTATCTATGGATATGTACTTCTTTAGCTAGATTCTTTATTTGGGGATATGTATGCAAAAGTTGCAAGGAATGGTTTAGAAAAGTATATAGATGAAGCTACACTCATATCAAGCAAACATTAACTAAGAAAGATAATTTTCTAGAAATCTATGAACATGTGAAGATAAAGATTCAAGATGATCTCTTATCAACCAACTCTAGAAAAATAGAAAAAGGTGAAATTCATTCTATGAAATCTCAAACTATCAAAAAAAATTTTGAAGATATGATTCACACAAACTTGTTTAACAAAAAAATGTTTAGTGTACAACTGATGAAGAAATTAAGTATAATCTCCATTGCCCTTGATGTATGTGGTGGCCATATATCTAATTATGGCGATGATTTAGACATTGTTCAGAAGGGTCAATCACCTTGGCGATTAGAATGACCAATGTTGTTGTTCCTAAAAATAATTTGCTCCAACTATTAAGGTGTTTTAGGCATTCAAAGAAAATTATTCCCTTCATCAAAAGCAATCCACAATGCAAAGAGAAAGTCTATAGAATGTGCCAAAAATGATGCAGATAAAGGAAAATGGATTTCTCAATAAGGCCAATTTTCAATGTATTTCTCAAAGTCACTAACTCTAGGTTTTGGATTATATTTTTGTAAAAGTGATTTATGTCACATGTTGTAATAAAATTTAGAGAATAATCTTTATTTCCTAGAAATTTGAAATAAATTTTATTTTATTTGCTCAAAAATTCCTAGAGGTAGTTATAAAGTAGTTACCAGATAGTTATGAGGTAGTTATTAGAATTAAGCCTATAAGTACAAGGCTTGTGTTATTGTAAAGGGAATTTTTGGACTCTCACAATTTTTTTTATAATGGATATTGGAATTGTATAATTTTTCAAAGTAGTGAAAATTATTTTTGAGGTGGATTCATGGTGTTTTTATATGTCATTGTTAATCTTTCATGTGTTAGTTGATAATGACCTTTTCTATCCCAAGACTTGTTTTTGAATCAATCAATTAATAAACACACTCATTTATTGGTGTCATGATTTAGATGTGTGACTTTTTTATAGTGTGGATACATCATAAAACTAGTGTGCGTAGTCCTTGATGTTTATTATGGATATTTTAAAGTTTTAAATAATTTTTTGAAAATCATAATAGTATTCATGTATTTTCTATTGGGGTTCTTTGAAATATCATTTTATATAAATATTTTCCCTTTTTTTAGTACTTTCTAGTAAAAATTACAACAAAATCCAAAACTATTATCATACGAGGGATTTTCCCCTCTCAAAAATAAAGGAAGATTGTTATTTCATAGGGATCTCTCCAAATGTTGGAATGTTTTGTCACTCTTCATTGGGTGGTTCATACTAAAATTTTGAAGGGACAAATCTTTTTACCAAAAATTATTAAAGGGAAAAATATGAGGTTGGTTATATCTTTGAATAAACACTTATTCCTTGGAATTAGATTGGCTAAGGGAAATGGAATGTTGTGAGAAATTTGTCATTTTTTCTTTGAGAAAAATCCACTAGTTTAAATATATCTTTGAAGAGTGTCATTTATTTCAATGTTATCTTCATTATTTTTTTTTGAATTATTATCAAATTCTAGATCATTCTCTAATTTATCATTGTATTGCTTGACCATAGCCATTGCTAAGGAAGCCATTTTTTCTTGTTTTCTAGTTTGAATTGCTTCTTCTACTCATATTTTGTCATACTTATTTGTAAATGGTTGTATAGGAGGATATAATGATAGTTTTTTACTATTTGTGTCATTAAAATAGTCATTCCTCCACATTTCCAATCTACCAAGGGAACAAGTGTAGCTAACCAGAGTCTTCCCAATATCAACGAGTAATTATATTTAAGGGTACATGGTTGAATAACCTAAAATTATATAAGATATTTCAAGGTTTCAACCATTATTGGAACATTTTTTGAGACTTCTTTTGGAGTGGAAACTGATTGGCTTGTCATCTAAAATGTAGTACTTGTAGGTTGTAGGTATTTTAATGTCAATATCTCCATTATGTATATATTCATGACATGAATAAAACTTCCAAATCTACAAGTACATTTGGAATTTTAATTCCATCAATGGATATAGTAATCTAAAGACTTCAAATATTACCATACTTAGGTGGAAGAAATTTTCCTTAAAGGAGGTTGACTATGTATTTGTCAATCGAGATAATGTTAATCTATTTCTTTTTCCTCCCTAAAATTTTTATCTAATTTTTAAACCATTTGATTTAGCTTAGGTATTTATTTTATTTCTTGTAACAATGGAACTTAATATTTTATTTCTTGATCTAATGTATAAGGTGAGCTTCATTTAAAGCAATTAGTTCTAGAGGGAAAATGAGGTTGTTTAAAAATGTGATATTTATATCCTATTTTGGGGTTAATTCTTAAAAAAATATCCAAAGAGGGGTTTAGTAATGTTTTTAATGGAATATTTTGATGGGTTGTTAAAATACTTTTTTGAAAAATCTTCAAAAAGTGACTTTGGAGAAGCTCTGAAATATAATGTTGGGGAATTATTGAGAAGAGCCTCTAGAGCTACTCCAAAAGATAATTTTAGAGAATTTTTAAAAGGGTTTTTCTAGGCTAGCTTAATCAATGGGTATTTATCAGATTCCCCAATAGGTTGCTTATCATTTTTATCAACATGATTATCTTTATGCTCTAAAAGTTATTTCTCACCACCTATTATTTTAATTATGGTATTTTTCCATGTTTAATGAATGTTTTTCTTAGCCTAAGTTGCATGGCTCCACAACTTATAACATTATTTCCTTCCATGTTTTCTTATTAAACTAAGCACATAGGCATATCATGTTTGTTATTCTTTGGATAAAAATAAATTGGGTTGGTAGTTGAGGTTGTGTAACTTGGTCAACCTTCCCCCCCTGACCCCTCTTAGTTGTTTATCCTTGTTTTTCCTACAAACCTACTATTGATTCTATGGGGTTAATAGTAGGGATTTTTGTTGATATGGCATGTGGTGAGGTCTTTGATAAAATTGTGTATATAAGGGATTTCACTATGGTGTAGGGTTTAGAGGATACCATAATTTTTGTGACTAATTAGATCATTTTAGATTCAACTATTATTCATTTTCCTATTCCTTGGATCCCCGAGAGTAGGGTCCCAAAATTTGTGGTCCTTGATGTTGAGGCTAAGGTGTTGTCCATTAATTATTGCTCCAACTTGGCTATAGTTACCAAGGTGAATTTGAGGATTAACCATACAAAAAACTATTTCACTATATTTTTCCTACATAATTAACCTCCTTCTATATTAGGGAAGTTTTTTCTTTGAATTTTTGATTTCCTAAAGTAATTCACATTCATCAATATGGTGGTTTTTATCACAAATTTAATGGATATAAATTTTTTCCAAAGTTTATTCTCATAATAGGTGTTTCTGTGAGTGATCATTAAAAAATACAAATAGAAACAAATGCAATGAAAAATATCCCTATTATAAACCATCACAAGCCTCTATATATATCTCAATTAGTGAAAGAAAACAAGATAATAACATCAAAACAAACATGAAATATTACCAAAATCCTCTATTGTTGAAATATTTGCTCCAATATCTTTGGGATGTGGATGCTCCTTGCTTGAAGATCACCAATTTGACTACATATACTAAGTATAAGTGATAATTTATTGGAAATAAATGAGAGAGTGCCTAAATTTATAGACTTTGGGAGAAGAAATAGATGGTCAATATTTGAGATCAAGGGTGGAGAATGGTTGAGAGGAATTCCCTATGATCTAGGAGAAGATGGAGGGTGGAGATAAGGTAGTTAGAATGTGCATGGTTAGGATGAATTTACTATTTAGGATGAATGTGCATGTTTAGGATAAATACCACCCTTGATGGAATATAGGTCAAAACTCAAGATTCAAAAACACTCTCCATATCTTTGAAGAGTGTTTTTGAATATAAGTGTCTATAATTTGTTTCTGCATCTTGAACAAGATATGGAGAGTGTTTTTGAATTTTGATTTTTGACCTATATTCCATCAAGGGTGGTATTTAATTGGAGACTAATTTAATTTTTTAATTTAATATTTCTTCCCTCATCTTTTTTTTATTTGTCCCTCTCATCGTGCTAGATTTCCTAATTCATCCTCTAGTTCAAGAGTAGTTTCTACAAAGTACAAAGATCTCAACAAAATCTATTTTGGATGCATGTCATTTTCCCACTAAATCAAAAGCTCTTCATGCACCCTCATCAACACATTTTAAAAATATAGGTTTAACTAGTTTAAGAGACATTATATTTCACCACATTATTTTAATCCAAAGAGGAACCTATCTAGTACATCCTTCAAACTCTCATTTTATTTTTGTTTAAGATAAAATAGCTCATCCTTCCTATCACATACAATATAATATTGATATTTATCCAAACACATTTCCCATTTATTTCCAAGTGTTGATTGAACTTGAAGACAAACCCATAAACCAACATATAGTTAAATCCTTTAGTGTAGAAGGGAACAACTTAAGTTTTTTATTGTCAAATTTACATGCATATGTCTAGTAGAGAAATTTAAATTCATAAAAGAACTAGTATGGGTCTTCTAAGGTGATACTTCTAAAAGTGGGTAGGATGGAGGAAGATATATTATTAATTGGAGCATACTCATCTGGATTTAACTTAATGGGGTAAGTTAATGTTCTTTAAATAGCCTTGTTTCTTATCCTCCATTGTTATTCATGGTTTTTACTAAAAAAAAATCTATTGATTATTTACTCAGAAGATTTTGGTGTGAAATATTAGGTGGGCCATGAATGACCAATTGATGTTGAAAATATTCTTCAACTAATACCTTTTTCCCCTTAGGATCAACCATTAATTCTTAAGGTTGGGGTTTTTTGTCATAAATATTTATGAGATCCCTTTTTTTTTTACCATGCAAAAGGAGTTGATTTTTTCACTAATTTGGGATATCTTAGAATTAGATTCTTAAAGACATCTAGAATAAATAAGTTCCTCAATAATGGCACAAAAAAGTGATGGTGCATCATCAAACCTCGTACTGTATTTAATTGTTATACTATTAATCTAGGTAGTGCCTAATAGCTATATGCAATAGGAATTCAAGTATCTCATTCTCATAATTATTTTTAAGCTATGAAATAAAGAAATACTTTTTTGAGAACAAAATACAAACTAGGGTAATTCAGGAAGGGGACAAAAATACAACATTTTTCTTCGACTTGGTAAAATCCAGGAGGCAAGGCAACTCTATCTCGGTTCTGGTGAATGATCGGGGTGAGCAGCTGTCATCCTTTCTGGAAATCTCGGGTGCGGCGATGCAGTTTTTTTCCTCTCTTTTTAGGGAGGATTCGCAAGGGGGGTCTCCTGAAGAAGCCCAGGTTCTTTCTTACATTCCCTCTTTGGTGTCTAGGGAATTGAATGAACTTCTTTTGAGTGATATCACACTGGTGGAACTTGAGGAGACTGTCTTCCAGATGAAGAAAGGGAAAGCACCTAGTCCTGATGGCTTCCCGGTGGAGTTTTTCCAAGAATTCTGGGATTTTATCAAGTTGGATTTATTGGCTGTGGTCCAGGAATCTCAGTGGAATAAGCAGATGCTAAGGGATTTAAATTCTACCTTTCTTTCCCTCATTCCCAAATGCGATGGGGCTGATAGGTTAAGTCAATTTTGTCCCATTTCTCTTTGCAATGTCATTTATAAAATCATCTCTAAGCTTATTGCCGACAGGTTAAAGAAGGGGCTGAATGAGCTGATTTCTGAGGAGCAGAGTGGCTTTGTGGTGGGTAGGCAAATTCTCGATGGGATTGTTATTGCAAATGAGACCATTCACTCTATGGCCCTCTCCAAAGATAAGGTGATGTTCGTTAAGTTGGATATGGCTAAGGCCTATGACAGAGTCAGGTGGTCCTTCCTTTGGAAGGTCCTCAGAGCTTTTGGCTTCTAGGAAGAATGGATCCAATGGGTTATCAGTTGTGTCACCTCTGTTTCTTTCTCTATGCTTATTAATGGGGAACACTCTGAGCTTTTTGGTGCGTCTAGGGGGCTTTGGCAAGGGGACTCCCTCTCTCTGTACTTGTTTCTTCTCCTTTCTGAGGGTTTGGGGCAGTTGATTAAAAGAAATGTGGAGGGTGGTCTCATCCAGGGATGGTGGTGGGGTGGTGACTTGCCTCCATAGTCACACCTATAGTTTGTGGATGATACTGCAATGATGGGTTTGGCTACAATGAGAGAAGCTGCTAATATTTAAAGGGTGTTGGACACCTACCTAGTTGCATCGGGACAATTGATTAATGAGGACAAATATTCCATCTTCTTTTTTAATACTCCGGGCCCCATCCAACAAAGGATTGATTAGACTTTGAGATTTCAGATTGGGACTCTCCCTTTGACCTATCTTGGGATACCCATCTTGGATGGGAGATTTCCTAGGGAGTCTTGGCAGAATATTTTGGATAAATTTCGAGAGAAAGTCAATCACTGGACTCACCGGTGGTTATCTTTTGTTGGACATGTTTAGTTAATCAAGTCTGTGGTGCAGGCCTTGCCCATGTATAGATGCATGCTCCAGATTGCCCTGGTAAGCTTTGTTAAGGATTTTGATTCCGTTGCTAGACAGTTTTTATGGGTTGGTTGTCTGGGGTCCTCCAAATGGAGTTTGGTTAGATGGGTGGTTGTTTGTAGCCCAAAGCAGTATGGGGGTCTTGGTTTACGGTAGTCCGCTTTGACGGGGGTGGCTCTGGCTGCAAAGCTGTATTGGTCGTGGTGCATCGAGTAGGAGAAAATTTAGGCCCGAGTTCTATCTCAAAAATATCTCTTGGGGATTCCTCGGACTGATATTCCTCACTATCCCCTTGTTGGGAAGGGCTCGATGATTTGGGGAACTCTCAAGAAGGGGGCTGCTCTTATTAAGGAGGGTTTATTTTGGATTTGTAAGCAGGGGACCGAGGTTCAATTCTGGTTTGATTCCTGGGATGGCTCCCCTCCTCTCACTTCTCAGTATCCTAATTTATTGAATCTTTGTCATAGATTTCTCGAGGTTGGTTGGTCTCGAGTGAGTGACTTTAAATCCTCCTCTCATCACGGGCAATTAGAGGTGGCAAGATGGAAGTCTCTTGTTGTCTGGCCGAATCTTAGTTCGCAAGAAGAGTGTGCTAAGCTGCAAACTATCCTTTCCAGTTGACGATGCAGTTCACTTCGAGAGGAGGATGTGGTTGCTTGGTCCCATAATCCTATGGGTGTCTATACTATTTCCTCTAGATATAAGGTGTTATTGTCCCATAGGGTGGAGGGGGAGGAAGTTCAGTGGTGGAAGAAGGTTTGGAACAAGTTCTCCTGGCCTAAGTGTAATTTATTTGTTTGGATGTTGAGCTAGAATAGGTGTTTGACTTGGGACAATATTCGGAAGAGGGGTTTCCAGGGCCCTTCTATTTGTGTTTTGTGTGGGGCTACTGAGGAAGAGTCTTCTCACTTGTTTTTCCACTATCCCTATGTGATCCAGATTTGGCATTTCTGGTGGGGTGTTTAGTAGAGCCCCTGTGTGCATGCTTCCTCATTGATTGAATTTTGGAATAGTGTGGGTAAGCCTCCCTCTATGGCTTCTTTTTTATAGGAAGTGTGGTATGTGGGGCCTATCTTTATGCTGTGGCAGATTTGGCTAGAACGGAATCGTCGTATTTTTCATGGCGAGAAGAAGCTTGTGCAATAGGTCTGGCAGAGAATTTTGGGCATGGTTCAGGAGATGGTGGAGGCTAAGTGTGATGTGAGATTTCCTTTAGAGAAAAGGGATACTGAGGTGGTGCAGAGATTGGGGATTCAAGGGTTGTCCACGACTTCTGCGTGTGTTAGGAGAGGTCGGAAGATAGAGCAAAAAATTTAGAGGGTTGGCAGATGGCAGCTTCCTCCTGATAGAGTCCTCAAGATTAATACTGATGGCTCTTCTAGGGGAAATCTGGGGCCTGTTGGTATTGGGGGGATTGGCAGGGATTCATCAGGTTCAGTGGTTTTCCTCTTTTCAGCCAGTGAGGGGATGAAAACTATCAACATTGTGGAAGGTTTGGCAATCCTATGTGCCTTCAAGAGGGCTCATGCTTTGGGGTGGAGATGCCTAATATGTGAATCTAATTCTCAAATCTTGATTAATTTTCTCATTGAGCAGAAAGTGATGGGTCTCAGCTGGCAACTGGCTATGATTATGCAACAGATTCTGTAGGTTAGTTCGTTGATGGAAATGGTGACTTTTGTTCATATTCTGCGGGAGTGTAATAGGGCTACTGATTGCCTAGCAAAATGTGCTTCTAAGCGTGATGATGGTTGGAAAATCGATGATTGGGTGACTTTTCCTCTCGAGATTTTCCATAACTTGGAGGGGATTCTTGGGGAGGATAAGACTGGTTATGGAGATGGTTGACTTTGGTTGGGTTGTGTTCTCGTATTTCTACTAATTCCTGCGCCTTTGGCTCTTTGCTTGCTTTGTAATGTTCCTTTTTGATTTTCAATAAAGTTTTTACCCCCTTTTAAAAAAAAAATACAAACTAGGGAAACATTTGAAATATCAATCTACAAAAATAAATGGAAAACAATAAAAAATTGTTGCAAAAATTAAATGAATTATTTAAACTACTAATATTTTTTAAATAAATGAATTCTCTAAGTTAAAATTATTCATTGGTTTTGTTCCTATTTAATATAATGCTTTATCATACCATAAATATATTGGATAACACACATAACAACATAGATAACATTAGACAACAAAACTAAACTAAACAAGTAAACAATTAACAATTTACTTCATTTACGATACACAATCACTTCAAAATAAGCAAAACAATTATTAATAAAAATTAAAACACTTATCTCTAAATTGGTGTTCTACTTCCCCAATTGATTGGTGAACTCTCGAGAGAATAGAAATTCTAAGACCTATAGTATCATCACACATATTTTAAAATATGTTTGAAAATATTTCTTATTATATGCATTCAAAAAAGATTCATCTCTACATATTAATTCCTAAAATTCAACATGTAATTCATACATGATCATTTTTTAGATTTTTTATTAAAAAATCATAAATATTAGTTCAATTGTAATTAATGAAATAGTTTATCCATAACAAAGAAAACATAAATTTGAGGAGGTAGACCTTAAACAAGAGTCTTTAACACTTTGTGAGATAGGGGACATGTGTGATGAGTAGGTTATTCCCTTTTTTACCATTACTTCTCCAATAAACCTTCTATTGCATTCTAGAACTACAAGTATTTTGGAGTTGCTTGAGATATGAGCATTTATCCCACTCCTTTCAAAGTCTATCATCTAGAGTTGGATAATATTTTATTACCCTATCTCAACAAAAATAAAACTTTAAGTTCTTCTTGGTTCTTGGCCTTTGATGTTTATTTGGCTTTGACTTGGAACTATTGTTGGTTCTAATTTTTTTTCGTTCTTGGTATTGGTGACTAGAGTTTGGTTGTTGGTTTGTTGTGTCAATACGGTGTTTCCGTTGGTGTTGTTTCTTTTTTTGTTGGAAAATTTTGATACTTTGGTGTTTGAAATTTGCTTATTCTTTGCTCTGTACAAGGTTCTCGATCCTTTCAAAACCCTGCTTACCTTATCAAAAACAAAAATAAAACTTTTGAACAATATTTTTAGCATTGAAATTATTTTACATAGATTAGAAAAACAAAAATACATACACCATTATTAACTATGATAGTGAATAATTCATCATATAATAAATCATATTAATACCATTATGACAAGGTTATTAGGTAAAATGGAAAGATAATTTTATTTAATGTATGAGCTCAATATCCAACTCATCAATGTTCATATTTTCAAAGAAATTAAGTTCTTTGAAAGCTTTTCTCAACTATTGGAATGCTTATTCCTTCAGAGAAAAAAAAAAAAAAATAGAATAGAAAGGAATCATAAATGATAAATTGAAATTTCATGTTGCATAGAATGAATTAAGTAGAGTACTTCAAATAAAACGAGTTAATGGAGTAATGAGTGAATTTATAGGCTAAAGAATTTTTATTTTTTTGGAAATCAAAATCAAGAGAATCATGTTTAGAGGTAGGGGATATCAACACAAAGTTCTTTAATAATACCTCAAAAGTGAGGATAGTACAAAATATAATTGGTTCCATTCAAAATTTAGATGGAAATCAGGTAGATATAATTGAAGAATTTTGTATAGAAGTTGTTAGATACTTCAACTTGAATTATTGGCTACTAATAAATCTCACAATATTTCAATTATGCATGGGATAATCGATAATATCCCTAGCGTAGTTTTTGAAGATGATATCTCTCATCTCATGAATCTTATTTTTAAAGAGGAATTCAAGGCCACCATTTTCTAAATGCACCCAAATAAGGTATTGGGGGTAGATAATTTCCTTTTTTTTATTCTGTCAAAAGTGTTGGGATTTCTTAGGCAAGTATTTTTACATAGTAATATTTGAAGCGCATTTTTTTAAAGATCTCAATAATATAAATACCAACCTCACTATGAAGAAATATTATTTTGTCTCCTTTATATATCTTTATCACATTTCATTGTGCAGTTCCACCTACAAAATCGTCTCCAAGGTGGTGGTGAATAGGCTTAACATAATTTTACTAAAAAATATTTCAATGGAGAAGAGTGAATTTATTCTTGGTAGAACCATTATGGATGGTATTTTTTTTGCATATGAATTTTTTCACTTTAATTTTCTCACTTAAAAAGTACATGATTATTACTTGCTTGGTATAAGAAAGACTTATGGTGAAGTAAGATGGTATTTATTGATGAATATTTAAGAAAAAAATTTCTTTGGAAAGGAGCAGTTCGATGTGATTTATATTTGGCTCTACTCTATACTTTTTGATTATTTTAATGGGGGTATTTTAAAGATTTACTATTTCTTTAGCAAGGTAATTTTTTATCCCCTTTCCTATTTATTTTGATGGAAAAATCTCTAGGAATATCTTAAAAGAAAGGCTTCCATGAGCAATTAAACCAAAGCATCAACTGCTAGGAATCTAGAACCCATTACACATCAATAATTTGTTGATGATAAATTTATATGGGAAGTCTCATATAGAAGTAGAAAATTTAATTAAAAATACCCTAGATGGGTATATTGAAACTTTTAACCAATTAAAAATTTGTTATAAATTCAAATTCTTCTTCTTCCACACTAGTAAACTAGTATAAAGGTAGATTACAACTCATCTTATTTTTAGTATAGGCTCAATTCAAAGAAAATAATTGTAACACCACTATTCAAATGGGTGATGAGAACCAAAAATTAGCACATGATTAAGGCCTGAAAATCCAAGTCCTAATTTTGGAAAGGTTGATTTCTTACCTTGGCCAATAAAATCTTAATGATCAAAGCAGTGTTGGTTACAATTACCACCTATATGGTGTCATGTATTTAGCTCAGTAATAAATTTCATAAATTTTGGATGAATATTCTTAAATTATATATTTGAAAAGTTTCAAATATGTCAAAATGATTCCTCTTATTAATTGGGAAGAAATGACAAAGGTGATGAGGGGACTAGAATAATATCACTACTAAAAATTATGGTTTTAGGTGCCAAACTTGTTTGGGATATATTCATTAATCTTGAAGCATGGTGGATTAAAATTATATAGATGAAGTATTTAGACTCAAGTAATCCTAACATAATACTTTCCATTTTAAACCCTTCAAATGACTCATAAATTTAAAATTTTATGATAAGGTGTAGGCCCATTATCATAGAGCATTTATCATGGTACATTAATAATGGAAGAAGCAAAAAATTCTAGGTTAATGTGTGGAATGTATTGTTGGCTTTCATTTATTTATGTGTTAGTTTTTCCTTGATGTCAAAACTATTTAATGATGTCAAAATCATGACAACACTGGTTCTATACTTTGGATTCTTAGCCTGTTTAATGCATGATATGCAGATTCACATGGTTGGTAATATGCAGATGACATGATGATGCTAACAATGTTTATCATTTTGATAGGATACAGGATGACTTCTGGTTCAATATTGGCATTTTGACATCTCTATGGTCATTGCACTTGACAAGTTTTAGACTGATCAGATGAGGTGACAAAGATTGTTATATTCATTTTGTTCTTAAGCTTCCTTATTCATTCAAATGTGGTGGAATTGTCAATACATATGTTTCATTGTTTTCTATTGGTATCTTATGTGGTAATGAGATCCTTGGTTTATAATATGGTTTATAATGCATAAGTTGTGGCATTGCTATTCCCATCGGCATGACATATTATCTTGAAAATACTTATGAGAAGTTGGTTGACTCTTGTGGTTTTGCTATTGGTACTTGGTATGATTTCAAGAAATAAGGTTCTTTGTTTATATGTTACATTGCTAGCAATTACCTTGAAAAAGGTATCGGGATTTTTAGTTTGCTAGAAATCACCATGTATTGTTGATTGATGTTTTTTCTGCTAAATGCCATCATATTGATCATATCAGGTTTATTACAAAGGAAATTGACTTTGTTTGAAAGTCACATGGTAGTGACAAGGTAATTGACATTGACAACCATCATTCTTTTGGTTTAATAATTATCAATGTTTTCAATGTCGATATTTTTGGAAAAGGTATCATTTGTGTTGACAAGTTGTGGAACTCAAAAGATTACGTTTATTTGGAAAGTCCAAGAAAATACATGAAGTGTATTAGGTAAAATATTTTCATTATGTTTATTGAATAAGGTTTTGAACCCTACCTGCCATGGATAATTTGCTCAGTTGTAATGCAACTCTTGAAGTTCTCTTAGCCAACACTAAGAGGGTATGATAGCAGTAAGCATGGATAGGTTTGATTGGATGGCAGTAAGAATGGTCTTTTGGTTTGTCGACTTTCAATGGTTAAGAGCTCGAATGTGGAAGTTAGTTAGAGGAGATTCGATGGCATCTTTCTAGCTGGGTTGTTAAGAATTTCTTGATAGGTCATCATGTTTTTTATTTAGTTTCTTCCACCATAATCAGGTATTTGTAATTTTTTTTAATACAGACTTTGGAATAGTTGGTTAAGAAGAAGGTTAATGATGTTGGTTTTGTGAATAATTTGTTGATAATGCTTTTGTTAAGGAATCTATTTAAAAAGGTTGGTTAACAATCCTTTAGGGTTTTTCATTATTCTTCTCTCAAGCTATAACTAAAATATACTCATCTTGTTATAGTTTTAAAATTGGAAAAAGGGTTTCTTATTCTACAACCCTAACTCGAGTTGGTTTACAGTTACACAAACTACTTTCAGAGGTTATTTTTGCAATATCTTTGAAAGATGGATTTCTGGCATTTTCTTAGTGGATCTGAAAGAAGAAAGACTTCAAGCTTAGTTTTGACAGACATAAGACATTTTATTGCTTTTAAAATATTATTGATTCTCAAATTATTGTATAAGTGAAGATGTTATTTTCATACAACATTCTTCAATGTGCTCATTGAAAAACTTCATGCTCTATTGTTGAGATTCTAGGACTGAATTTACACTTCTAGGGTTTTAATAGTACACTGTAATTGGTTATTCTTTATATTTTTGTGGAGTTGGTTCTCCTGTAATGTTGGAGTTGGTGCTCTTGTAATGTTGGAGTTGGTGCTCCTATAACTTTGGAGTTGGTGCTCCTGAACTGTGAAGAGTTGGTGCTCTAAGTGAATAAAGAGATAGATTTTTTGAGTGGTTTTTATTCACCAAGAGGGTTTTCCACTCATGACAAATAATGTGTTATGTGATGACTTTATGTGTGTGATTGTTCTTATTTTTTTAATCTCAATATGTCATCAATTGCATTAAATGTTGTTAAGTTTCAATCTTTTATCTATGTCAATGTTTAACTTAGCATATCATGCATAGAAGGTTTTGTTGTGGGCTCTGATACATGTGAATGTGTAAGGCATCTCAACTTCAGTCTCTGTTGATGATATGCCTATTTGATTCAAGGTTAATACAAATACAATACTATTTTAGCACAAGTGAAATCTATTCAAAAAATAGTCTTTTGATCTTTTGGTTAAAATATTATTTAAAACCTTGAATTTGTACAAGTTTGTGATTTATTTGAATCACCGATTGACCCTCCCTCTCAGTAATTCTTGTCTGCTAACATGTATTTTATCCCTTATCTGATTACCAAGAACTTAGTGGGTGCAAAGAGATCATGGAAGATGTTTGGGAGGTAAATTTGTGGATTACCTTTGGATAAATTGATATCATGTAGATTGGAGTGGGTTTAGAAAAAAATCAATTTAGCACCAAACTCTAAAGCTATAAAAGCTATTTTTTAGAGATATTAAGACATATAAGATCTTTTATCATTAATAAGGAGGATAAAAATAATTGGAGCAGAGAAAAATATAGAAGATAGTTAGGTAAATTAGGATATTTGATCTAATGTTAAATACCTTCTAATGGTTGGTCATCATTGTTGTGTTGGGGCTCAAGTATTCTTCCTAAAGTTGGGGCCTTTGCATGGATAGTGTTGTATATGTGCATATTAAGAGGGAGTACATTAAAATATATTTGGATTGAAGGACTACCATGATTTCCCTTGTGTTTGTGTCATGAGGAAAGTGCAAACCACTTTCTACTAAGTTTTCAATTTACTATAATTTGTTGGAATTTGTTAATAAATAAATTACACTAAGTTAGTGTGATGAATTCAAACATTATGGAGAACTATATAAGCTAGCCAATTTTATATAGTAAGGAATTTTGGGGTGGGTTATGGATTGTTGGCTCATTCATGCTAATATGGTATTTTTGGAAAGAAATAAACCATAGGATTTTTAATGATAATATTTAAGTGTTGAGTAAATCACTAAGAGGGTTGAGATTGTTATCAATGAATTTTTGAACATCAAAATAGAAGCTTCAAAGTGGGCTTTAAATTTATCTCAGTGTGATGAAAAAATAATGAAGGGTTGGAGACTACTTAATATCCCTACTAGGCGATTTTCTAAAGGAAACTTCTTTAGCTTGAGAGAGAAAATAAATAATGATAAATGGTTGGCCTCTGAGTGGTAGAGTAAGCTAAATTTTAATAGGACCTCAAGAGGAAATACTATGAATCCTAGTGCAATATGCATTACTAGGGATGATATGAGAATCTACATTTAGAAATTACCAAAGAAGATTCAACCTAGAATTAACAATGAGGCTGAGATGTCTACTCTTTATCATAGTAAAAATATGCTCCTAGAAAAATATTGAGGAGGTGAACATTACAAGGGATTTTTTGATAGACATCAACTCAATTTGAAATATAAGTTATAAAAGTTGGATATTGAGAAATTTGGTTGACTTTATTAGTCCCCTTTTAAATAGTCTCCAAGATTTGTTTGCAAGCAACATTTACATGGAGGCCAACAAGGCTACATGTTTCTTTTATCAAATAATGCAATAGAGAAAGCAGTGGAGGTGGTACTAGTAGACAAGTGTGGGGATGGGATGGCATTTAAGGGCACTAAATTAGATATGATGACAAAATATTTATAGGTATGTTTCCTTCAGGGAACTTGTGATAGGGAATTTGTTGACAAGTTCTCAATATTTCAAAGGATCAAATTTAATCTTATTTGGTTTGGTTGTGATATCTTTGAGAATGTGTTATTCAATTATTTATGCTTGGTCTAGATGGAATATTATACTATGGTATATAATGTGATTGCTTCAATAAGGAGGAAGTAGAGTAGTTTTACTATCTTTCTAATAGTGTTGCCTCTCCTACTACAAGCACAATCAAATAAGTTATTGGTGCAAAAAAGTTTGAAATGGGATGAAACAATGATAATGAGATTATCAAAGACTCAATTATGATCACCATTGATATAATGGACCAAAATATGTATCATTGGTTGTTTGAGTGGGGGTTGTTGAAGTATAATATGGAGGAATATAAGAGCTTCTTTTTAATGAACCTAGAGCTACTAAATTTCTAGTACATGGAACATTGAGCTAAATTGAAATATGAGATGTTCTTCATCGCCCACAATAATAATTAGAAGCTTTTTCAAGATTTTGTAATCCTAATGTAAAATTTGTTTGAGGATTTTTTTAGTTTACTCTATTTTAACTAAAAGGGAGCTACCCTCAAGGTAGAAATTTATAAATTAAAAAATATATATGCATGGAGAAACCCTTTGGAAAAAATCACCACCAAAGAGACAAGAAGCTTGTTTTAATCTAAAAAATTAAGTACATCAATACAATCCACCAAAGAGACAATGAGATTCTATTAATCTTAAAGTACATCAATACAATCTAATCTAACAACATTCAAGTGGCACAACAATATTCACCCACTTAACACTATGAAACCTTTATGTCATACACTCAATATATAAAGCTTAGGAAATATGAAACCATGAAGTTCTTTATATAAACTAGTGGGCCCCAAAACTATGGTCCATAAGAAAATAAACCATACACAAATATGTATTTATTGGAACACATTTATTTTTGCACCAAAATATTGACCTACTAATGCCTGATACAAATTCTACAAATAAACGGATCGATGGGAGGCGGTTATTCCATGTCTTGAATCCAAAGGGAGAAGTTGGTGATTATTCCAACAATCCCCCACTTCAACATCACTCGAGGGGATTCAAACCCATGACCCAATTTTGATACCATTTGTTGGAACACATTTTCCATTACACCAAAAGATCAACCTATTAATACTCGATATAAATGCCAAAGATAAATAGATCCATGGGAGGTGATTAGTCCATGTCTCAAATTTGAAGGGAGATATTGTTGGTGATTAGTCTAACAGTACTGAATCATGTACTTAAAATAGAATCTAGCTAAAGAAGGAATCTTTGACACCATAACTTCTAGTAGGAACCACTCCCATGACTAGTGCTCCATGATGAGAATGACAACTAATAAGGGCCTTGACAATAATGATAATTTTCTCCACTCATCCTAATTTAACTCCCAAGTGTTATATAAGAGATATGGACAATTACATTTGAGTGATGATTAAATTTTTCCTTTCACATGACCTGCTTATTCAATACCATTACAATAATATTCGAAGTTTTTGGGAGAATAATAATAAAACAATCTCTCAAATCCTCATGGGCATCTAAATACCAATTCCAAGAATTTTGGAGACAAGGAAATTATACATAGGATTGCAAAGTGAATATCACACTAAATCCTAACACTTTTCTAACATTTTGAGAGTTTTCATTTAGTTATGGGATTTGAGTTTGGTCCTAGTTGTGTTTGATATGTGTGTGCTTAATTATCACTTTTAAGAATTCCTACCTAAAAATTTAATTATGTGGAGTTTGTACATTGATGAAATGTTTTAACAATGCAAGGTTATTTATAATTGAAACTTATTGATAGTTAGTTTTACAAGATTTGGATTAGGACCATAGAAGCTGAAAAAATGAGTATTTGATTAGATGTATCTTTCGAAAATTTCATCATGTAGCTATTTTAATTCCATCTTTTTATTCAAAATATTCACATGCTACCCATTCTCTTATTAATCTAGTAATAATAGAAAAATAAATATTTCCTCCATTGGGTGAGTCTACTTTCAACATGTTTTCAAATTGTGTCTATAAAATTTGAATAGAATTAAAATATTCTACTCACTACATAAACCACATCCAATTATCTTCACAAAATAATTAATTTATTCAACATGCACTAAAGAATATTATATAAATCCTAAATCTATTTTTGTAACCCTCTAATATACCCTTTCTTAATTTATATGCCTCTACCCATTTTTTGTGGATATGAGTCTTTTCCATCCAAAATACCCCCATTAATCAAAATCTAAAATTTCACCTTAGTGAGTCCTATAACATATGCGTAATCAACTTCAATACCATCTAATTATTGATCTACATTACCTTCCACCATTTTCATAGTATCTTCTTCATTTGCAAACTTGTTATGCTCATTTGTAATATATTTGAGTTTTTTATGCCCAATTTCCAACAATTTTCTACTCCATTCCCTAGTTATTGTTATATTCATATATTCATGGTGATTGATTGGGGTCTTAGTATTTTGCATAGGTTAAAACATATCTATGAATGAAAGTTTTATAGGAAATATTATAGCATACACTAACCTACTAGCCCTCAAATTCTGAGTTCTTTGACTAATGCCTATGTTTGCAATCTTCCTATTGTCAAATTCATCTAACCCCACATTTCTTAAATCTATTTCGATTATTTGGTTGAGTTCTATTAAAATCTAAAAATTTAGTACAACCTCTTTGAAATCATAGTTTATCTTGACGAGAGAGTTCACACTCAAGAGAAGAAACCTAAAAATGTTTAACTTAAATTAAGATCCTTTTCACATTTTTTTATACATATTAAATTTTAATCAAGTAGACCCATACGGTAATCAATTATTCTAATGATGACATTTTTAAAACTTCCAATGACTATCAATTCCCAACTTCTAATTCGTCCATGTTAAAATGAAGAAATTGACTGTTCTATTATTTAATTAATTTTAGATTTTAGGCTTGATTTCCATCTTGAAGGCTAGGATTCAGGCCCAAACAAAAAATTAAAGTTGAGTCAAAGTCGTAAAATGTATGTATAAAAAGGAATGCATTTATATGCAAGAGTCCATAATCATCTTACAATCTGCAAAAGAGTAAATTACATAATAATTTGGAATATCAATCTACCCTAACATAGTCTATTCCAATTTATATTTAGAAATATGTTTTAAAATTTTCAAGAAAAAAAATTAATCACCTTAATAGAGCTTTAGTCTAGTTTACAATTGTGTATAAGTTTGTAAATTACAAATTGAATACAAATTTTTAAATGTGTCTAGAGTGTAGACTTTGATTATAGTTTACAACCAAAGTTTAAAATGTTTAGAACACCAAAAATATTGTAAATTCACGGAATGCATTGAAACTTTTAATTTTCACCTAATTTTTCAAAAAATGAGTTCATTATTAAGATACAAGGAAAACTATGTTCATGGTTTGAGTGAGAAAGATAAGAACACCCAAAACTTGGGCAAATTGTTTGGGAAAGTTGAGGGCCAAGCATGCACTAACTAAATACTTAATTACTTAAACACTAAAATTTATCAAATCTAAAGTATGCACTATTGTTATGTGGAGCCTGATCAGACTCTGAGTTTACATTTTCCCCTTTATTTGATGTGTTTTCCCCCAAAATAAGTTAACATGGGAATGCAAAGGGACATAGCCTCTCTTGGAAGGTTTAGGAGGTATTATCTCCCTGATGAGGGGAATCAAGGGTGGACCCATGGTCGGGTTCTAGGGGCAACACCCCCAAAATAAATAAAAATCTAATATTTTAATAAGCAATTTTCTGCTCATTTGTATTTTAAAATCTTAGTTAAAACTATTGTAAATAATGCACAAAAGTTGAACAGATTTTGCTACATGTGAGAATTCAAACTGTCACGAATTTTGACAATCACACATTGAATAGGTTGAGGAAAATAGGTGCTTGTGGGAATTTTGTTAGTGACATGGTGTTACTGAGTGTGTGGGAGGATCAAAAAGTCGTGGATTTTTCATGGAGAAAAAAATTAGGTTGAAGCTTTAGGCGAATGTAGCAGGGTGAATAGAGCAGTGTATATCATGGCTTACGATTGCTGCAAGTTGCAGCTATCACTATAGTTTAATGTGCATTGTGTTCGTTGCAATTAATTAATAAATTAGACTCTTGTTCATGGACATAGTTTGAGAATTGGGTGAACCACATTAAAAATATTATTGTCTTTCACCTATGTTATTTTATGATTTATAATTCTTTTATTTATTTTCTATTATTTGTATTTAATTATTAATTCACATCTTTTGTACCTGTCTACAAATTCTTCACATGCACAACAACATAAACACGTAGTAATGATAGTGGATTCAAGAATGAAATTATAGACAAAACCAAGAAATACCATTGGTAAACCAAGGTTGAAGCTGGAAGTGAAACCATAAAGTTACAAAAAATAAAAATAAAGAGAAAATTTAGAAGAAAACCTGGAAATCACACTTGAATTACTTGAAATAAAAAATAATAATTATCGATTGAGGAAACTATTCTTGCATGCACAAGACAACTGAGAGGAGGTGAATCAATTGTGTACTTTAAACATTCAATCCCTCGATATATTTTTAAACCCTTATCAACCATTAAAACCTTATTATGCATTAACAAAATGTAAACATGAGAAATAGTAATGAAAACACATAAGGAAGCCAGATTTACATGTAAAACCCAAACAAAAAAAAACCATGGTGAGGATTAGCTCACAATATAAAGTAATAGCAATATTGAATATAATGGGCTCGTTGTCAAAGGGCTTACTACTTAAAAGAAAGAACGGCTCACTATCTACAAGAAAGAAGATAGAATAATGGGTGGGTCACTCACAATTTGAACTACTAATAATGAATCTCTCTTATGCCAAAGATATAGTTCCACTAAAGCACAAATAACTCATTCAATAGGCTAAAATGTAGACAACTTCTGCTCACTGCATTTGGGAGTCATAGGCATTAAAGATCATACTTAGATCACCACACTTGATCACTTTCATATCATTTGCATCACTCACACTCTCTTCTTGATCCAAACAACAAATTACCTTGTATTTATACCATTTGCAACCTAAAATAATATCAATTAGGTCGGCCTTAAGGAAACATATGCACCTCAACCATGCAACATCAAATAGGTTGACAAAAAACACTTCCACGGTGTAAAGAAGTGAAGGCAGACCACACCACAACTTAGCTAGGACCCAAATCTACACCGACATGCTTCTCAACACTTCCAAAAATTAAAAAAACATCCATTATGATTAGCGCTAGCATGCCAGGTCAGCCAAACCTACACTAAAACTAACAATAAACCACAAACACACCTCTCTAAGTCCAAAAACATCTTGTGGACCACACAACAACATTCCAAAATAGCTCAAAATATTATACATCATCAAAATATTCACCACTACTATTGCAACTACTTGAAACTCAAGAACACCTTTATTATGTGCAACCAGACACATTGGCACAGACATCCAACTCACCAAACAACCTTGCGGAATACCATAGCACCTAAAACTTCAAGGGAAGGTAGATACATAATATATAAGCATGTTCCCAAATCTGCAAGCCAAAAACCTTTACTACAGAGAAATGTGGAGCAATCTCATTTCTCCCAAACACACTATTTCACCAAACAGACATACTGTCAAACACATCTTCCACTGTAGTATGATCCAAAAGTTGAAACTCTGGATATAGAACCTCTTAACACCTCTAATCATCATATCTAAACCACATAGGCATATCTTCAACCATGAAGAAATTTAGGGTAAAACACTGGACACACTCTGTCACACAAAACTCTATTTTATTTATTTATTTCTCAAAAGCACTTAGAAACCAAGTGAACCAACTACATCAGCAACACTACTAACATTTCTACAACACATTTTTAGTATCTACAAAATTTATCTCATCAAATATTTCACATCCAACTATCTCTCCAAACACAACTTCTACAACTATACTGAAGTAAGACATTAATAAAAACACCAACAACTTTATGTTGAAATCAATACCAGCAAATCCAATGCTAGGGGTTGACATCAACTCTAGAAGCATTCCAACACTCTCTTCATACAAGGGGTTGACATCAATGAAAAAACCCAAAAAAATCACAAACAACTCAAGCTTCCAACAATCTCCCCCTTTTTCATTGATGGCAACACCGGTTTTGAAAAAACATCAACAAAAAAAGCATACCAACAGAAACTCCACAACAAGCAATACTCCCCTTGAATAGGGCATCTCTTATTCTTTATATTCTCATTCTCTTACTCTTGAACACTCTCTCCCCCCTGTGGTTTTCAAACCATACTCTCTTCTACACTATTTTTTTTTAACCAATTCTCTCCCCCCTTTGACATCAATGGTAAAGGGCCATAGACACATCCAACTCTCTTTCCTATATTGAACTCTTTTTCTCTCCCCCTTTGATAATATTCAAAGGGAATCATCTGCACATTTCACACATCACCTACATAGAATATTTTTCTTTTGAAAGTTGGATACATCACTTTGACACTACTTGTAACACTAGAAAGAAATTACATTGCACTCACTTATCTATATTCTCCCCCTTAGGGGAACAACGTAAGCTCCATCTAATTTCACCAAACAACAATACTACTACCTACTCCCCCTGAGAGGTAGCCTTCATCAATTTAGAACAAAAGAATAAATATTGAATTCCTCCACCAGAGTAATGCACACTCTTATGCATCTACTTGAAAGGAGGGAAAATAACACCTAACTTCTTCCATAGATTGTCAAATGTATCTTTAGGAAGAGATTTTGTAAAAACATCTACAACATGATCCTTTATAGGAACATACTCTAGCTTCACCTCATTTTTTGTAACCTTCTCTCTAAGAAAGTGATACTCGAATGAGATATGATCTGTCCTTGAATACATCACTAGATTCTTTGATATATTGATAACACTTGTATTATCACACAAGATAGAAATAGGTTCATCATATGAAATTTTGATATTCCTCAATTTTTTCTTCATCCTCAACACTTGTGTGCAACAAGATGTTGTAGCAATATGCTCTACTTTTGTAGTGGATAATGACGCCGAGTCTTGCTTCTTACTCAACCATGAAACCAATCCAATTTGAAGAAAGAAAGCACCTCCACTTGTACTTATTTTGTCACCCACACAACGTACCCAATCTGCATCAATATAGACACTTAAAGAGAAATTAGTATCCTTTGGATACCATAGACCATATTTTGGAGTGTTGCTATGTCCTTAATATTAGAGTACATCGAGTTATGAATAGTCAGGTTGTGGCTATCTTAACTCCTAATTAAGTCATATTATCATTATTATATTTCTATTTAGTTGATTAGGTCAGCCTTGGTCTTATGTAAGGTTATCAAAGTCGGCCTGGTTGATATCCTAGGCATAAGTAGGTATATATAAGAGGTTGTGAGTCTTATTTGATCATCATATTGTGAATTATGTTCTCATTGGAGACATTTTGAGGTTTTCCCCCTCAAATTGGCTTGTTGTTCTCAGTTATTATCAAGTATTTGTAGCATATTTCATATCATCTTCTTCTATTATGTAAGTTATTTCATTACAAGTGGTATCAGAGAATGATCTTGGCACCATTATAACAAGGAATTTTTTTCAATTTTAGAGGTCATTTTGTGAAACCTATATATCCCATATTTTGGTGAATCTTTGTCTTATTTTTAAAGGGTTTTTGAAGGAAATTTTCAAGAAGCTACAGTCTAGATTTAAGGATATTTGGAGTAGAATTAAGTGATTTATTATAGAATTAGGGTTTCTACCTAATTTATTTGGAAAACTCATATCTCTCACATAGTGAATAATTGGTTCCTTTTTTTTGTTTGTTTAATATATCTTAGAGGAGGATACAACCCAATTTTTAGAGTAATTGAAGGAGAAATAAGTGATCTATTAGGAAAATAAAATTTAAAAGAAAATGCTCCCAAGGCTACAAATCACCTAATTTTTGGGAGAAATTTCTATTGGAGTGTGACCTAGTCCCTGGTAAGTCACATTAAAATTTTCAAATTATTTTGAATTTATTTTTGTTATTTATTGCAAAATGATTTTTTACCATCATGACAAGGCCTACAACAAGAGGCAAAAAGAATGCTACCACATCAAGGAAATCTTCAGAGAATGAGGGGGTAGAAAATGAGGATTTTAACCATTAGGATGAAATAAACAAAGTAAAGGGTGATATTTCATCATTAGATAAGAATATTATAGAAGAAATGGGTGAATTGAAATTACTTATTTGAGGTATGAGGTGGAAGGAAGAAGACTCACCTTGCAAGGTGGAAGATAATGCTTTTGTTGGAAATGAATTCCTTGGACTTGAATTTGATTTAAAGAAGGATCCTTCCTTTAATAATATGCCAAGATAATTCATACCTAAGTTGGATACAAGAAATTTTGATGGCAATGATCCAACCAATTGGCTATGCCAAATGAAGCAGTTTGTTGATATTCATCATGTTCCTAGTCAACAAAAAGTTGTTATGGAATCATTATGCCTAGAACCAAATCAATTTATTTGCTATCATTGGTTATGTGATGAGAAGAGTAAAAAGGGTTATGTGCTCACATGGTCAATTTTTAAAGAGGAACTCGCTACCCATTATAGAGATAACTTTATGGATAGCTAATTTTGCCAAATCACTAAATTAAATAAAATAGGCATGGTCAAGGATTATATTCAGCAATTTCAAAACCTTTCTCTAAGAGTAGAGAATTTGGTAGAAGAAAATATGATGGAACTATTTCTAGGTAGTTTAAAGGATCACATAAAATATGAAGTACAATTATTCCAACCACAATCCTTACCGCAAGCAATAGTAATGGCAAGACAAGTGGAGGAGATTTTTTTGGCTAGTGGGAGACAAGGGAATATAAATTTCAGTGAAAGGATATCTCCTACACATTCATTACCACAACCTACTAGGTTGACTCCACAATAAATTGAGGAGAAAAGCGAAAAAGGGTTATGCTTCAATTGCAACAGTAAATATAGTTGAGGACATAGATGTAGTGAAAATAAATTATTTTGTATTGAAGGAACAAGTGAGGAAGAAGAGGAGGAAATGATATTAGAGTGTGATGGGGATTTAGATAATGAATCACATGATTTCCAACCAATCATTTCTTATAATTCACTCTCTATTTTTAATGCCCCACAAACTCTCAAGGTAGTTGGGTTCATAAATAAGAAGAAAGTAATAGTGTTGATCAACTCAGGTAATACTCATAATTTCATCAATAAAAAGTTGGCTACTCATTTAAATTATTTTATATATCCAACCCTAGAATTTTAATTATTTATTGCAGATGGTGGTACTATCGGTTGTTCTAAAAAGTGCCATAGCATTAAATTATCCATGGGAGATTATCAGATTGATTGCCCAATGTATGCTATCTCCATGGGTGTATTAAATATTGTTTTGGGAGTACAGTGTCTTACTACTTTGGGAACAATTGAGATGAACTTCAAATAATTGTTCATGAGATTCCAATCATAAGGAAAGAAAATAGAGATAAGGGGCTTGAAGGAAAATTCCCCAAAAATGGTGAGTTCTCATGAAATGCAGAAGTTTCTTAAGAAAGGAGTTGGTGGATTTATGGTCTAGTTATGTTCATTATAAGTCTCTCAATCTAATGCTCCCACCCATCCATATTTACGAGAAATATTTGAGCATCACTCAGTGGTTTTTGGAGATATTTCTAAAGGAAATCCTCCTAAGAGGGATCATGGTCATGCCATACAACTAGTTCCAAGGATCCAACCTCCCAACATCAGGCCTTACCAATACCCACATATACATAAATATGAGATAGAATTGATTATTGAGATGTTAGAGGCAAGAATTATTAGACATAGGAGAAGTGCTTACTCCTCACCTTTGGTGATGGTGTGGAAGAAGGATGAAACTTGGCACATGTGTCCAGACTATAGAGTGCTTAACATGTACACCATCAAAGATAAGTTTCCTATTCCAACCATTGATGATTTGCTAGATGAATTGAATGGAGATATGCATTTTACAAAGTTAGATCTTAGATCCGATTATCACCAAATTCATATTAAGGAAGAAGATATTTATAAGAAAACATTTAGGACTCATGGGTCATTATGAGTTTTTGGTAATACCATTTGGTTTGACTAATGCTCCATATACATTTCAAACTTTGATGAATTCCATCTTTAAGAATTTCTTGAGGAAGTTTGTATTAGTGTTTTTTGATGATATATTGATTTATAGAAAGACATGGGAAGAGCACTTGAAACATGTAGATCAAGTATTAAAATTTCTTGAAAAGCATAAAATTTATGCTAAGCTATCCAAGTGTGATTTTGGTCTTAATGAGGTGTACTTGGGGACACATAGTTTCACATGAAGGAGTAAAGGTGGATCCTAACAAAATTAATAATATCATGGAATGACCTATTCCCAAAAACATTAAGAAATTGAGGAGCTTATTGGGATTGACAGGATACTATAAAAGACTTGTGAAGAATTGTGGTCATATAGCAGCATCCCTCACAACTTTATTGAAGAAGGATTCTTTTCATTGGAATGAATCTACGAATTCAGAATTTGAAATGTTAAAGGAGGCTATGTGCACAACTCCAATGCTTGCCACTCTCAATTTCACAAAGTATTTTATTATGGAATGTGATGCTTCGGGGAATGGTATAGGTGCAGTTCTCATTCAAGAGGTTCAACCCATTGCTTTTGAGAGCTATCAATTAAGGGTAAGAATCAACTCAAACCCATTTATGAGAAGAAAATGCTATCTATTCTTCATATAGTAAAACAATGGAGGCCTTATCTAATGGGTAGACACTTCAAGGTTAAGACAAATCATGATAGACTAAAATTTTTTTTGGAACAAAGATTATCTTTTGAAGAACAACAAAAATGGGTTACTAAGATGTTCGGATATGATTTTGAGATTGTATATAAGAAAGGGGAGGAAAATGTTGTGGTATATGCACTATCAAGGAAGGATGAGAAGGATGAAGCTTCATTGTGTGCCCTTTCAATATTACAAGAAGATTGGGTAGACAAAGCCAAAGAAGAGTGGAAAAATAATAATATGGCTACTAGTAATCTCATTCAACTATTACAAAGTGATCCTAGTAGTTTAGATAAGTTTTGTGGGAAGGGAGATACCTTGTGGTATAAAGAGAGATTGTATATTTGTAAGAATTACTCTCTCAAACAAAATATTCTCACAAAGCTACATGAGTCTCCAATTGGTGGTCATTCTAGATTCTTGAAGACATATCGTCAGGTCAAGAAATACTTCTTTTGGGAAGGGCTCAAAGGGGATGCTCAAATTGTTTTGGTGTGTTTGGTTTTTCAATTAAATAAAGGGGAGACAATTAAGTCACCTGGTCTCTTGCAACCCTTAGTTATTCCTAGCTAGTGTTGGAAAGAGGTCTCCATGGACTTTATCACAGGGCTTCCAAGATCTAATGGTAAGAATTTCATCATGGCAGTAGTGGATCACCTCACTAAATATGTAAATTTTATTGCATTATCACATCCTTTTACAACAAGTACAGTGGAAAAAGAATTTTTGGAGAACATTAAAAAGCTACATGGTATACCCAAGGTTATTGTTAGTGACCATGATCCTATCTTTATTAGTAACTTTTGGACATATTTATTTAAATGTTTGGGTGCTCAATTGGTTGAAAGTTCTTCCCATAATCCATAATTTGATGGGAAAACAAACGTGGTTAATAAATTTTTGGAAAGATATCTACATTGTTTCTTTTCAGAAAAATATTCTCAATGGGTAGAATGGCTACCCCTAGCAGAATGGTGGTATAATAATTCCTCCCATAGTTCATCAAAAATGTATCCATTTATGGGATTGTATGGATATCATACTCTTTCCATCACATCATCATTAAAGGTGTCACCAAGAGTTCATGCTATGGAGGATCACCTGATTCATCAATAACAAGTACATTCAGGAGTTAAAGAGAATATATCTATGGAACAAAACTGAATGAAGCAACAAGAAAACCAAAATTGTAGTGAAAGAAGGTTTGAAGTTGGGGATTGGGTTTTCTTTAGATTTCAACCTTACAAGAAAATTTCACTGAAGCAACAATCAAAGAATAAAAAATTGTCTCCAAAATATTATAGCTCATATCAAATCATTCAGAAGATAGGTAGTGTTACCTATAAGCTGGAATTTCCATAAACAACAAAGATACACCCATTTTTTCATGTTTCTTGTTTGAAGTAGGTAATTGGGAATAATATTCCTACTTAGACAATATTACCGAAGCTTGATGGAGAAGGTAGAATCATATTGGAACCAAAATACATTCTCTATAAATGCACAAGGAAGCTAAGGACAAAACTACTCCCTCAGTATCTCATCCAGTGGAAGAATTTACCGATTGAAGATGCCACATGGGATGACAAGGAGTTAATTCAAAAGCATCCAAAATTTCCTAGCATTAAGGAAAATGCTTATCTGAAGAGGGGGGAATGCTACACCCTTAATATTAGAGTACATCGGGTTATGAATAGTCAAATTGAGGCTATCTTAACTCCTAATTAATTCATATTATCATAACTATATTGTTATTTAGTTAATTAGGTTGGCCTTGGGCTTATTTAGGGTTATCAAATTCAACCTAGGTGATATCCTAGGCATAAATAGGTATATATAGGATTTTGTGAGTCTTATTTGATCATCATATTGTGAATTGTGTTCTCATTGGAGATATTTGGAGGTTTCCCCCTCGAAGTGGCTTGTTATTCTCAGTTATTATCAGGTATTTGTTGTTGGACCACATTTTTCATTACACCAAAAGATCGACCTGTTAATGCCCGATACAACTGCCAGAGTTAACAGATCCATGGGAGGTGGTTAGTCCATGTCACGAATCTCCAAGGGAGTGTTGACCATTTTCCAACAATATCCCCCTCAATGTTACTCGAGAGGATTTGAACCCGACACCATTGGCTTTGATACCACTTGTTGGCCCACAGTTATTGTTGCACCAAAATATTGACCTGTTAATGCCTAATACAACTACTAGAGTTAACAGATCCATAGGAGGTGGTAAGTCCATGTCACGAATCTCAAGGGGAGTGCTAACCATCTGCCAACATTGTAGCATATTCCATATCATCTTCTTCTATTGTGCAATTTATTTCATTACAAGTTCCCTACAAATATCTAAATGTCATTTTTACTATTGCCACATGTGATTCTCTTAGATCTTCTTGAAATTTGGCCACAAGACAAATTGCATGCATAATATCTAGTCTAGTAGCTGTTAGATATAGTAGTCCACCAATCATTGATCTATAATTTCTCTTATCAGTCTTAGGAGATTCATCATTCTATCTCAACTTGCAACTGATAACCATAGGAGTACATACCAATTTAGAGCCTTTTATTCCAAATTTCTTCAGTATTTCCTTGACATACTTTGACTGTGCAATGAATATTCCTTTTTTGGTTTGATTGATTTGTAGCCCAAGGAAGAAATTCATCTCCACAAACATTGACATCTCAAATTCATTCTACAAATATTTTGCACTTACCTTCATATCCTCCAAATATTATGTCATCAACATACACTACCACAACTAAGATTTTTCTCCTTCAACTTTGAAATACAGATTGCTATCTGCAATACCTTTATTAAATCCCTATTGCAACAAGTACCTATCTAATCTTGCATACCAAGCTCTAAGAGATTTCTTGAGTCCATACAATACCATCTTCAATTTGTGAACCATATTAATATTGTTTGATAACTAAAATTCTTTTGTTTTTTCAATTTATACTTCTTCTTCCAACTCACCATTTAAGAATGCAGACTTCACATCCATTTGATAAACCTTAAAATTCTTATGTGCCACAAATTCCAAAAAAATCCTAATGGCCTCCACTTACCATCAGAGAAAATGTCTCCTCAAAAACTATTCCTTTCACTTGTGATTATCCCTTAGACACAAGTCTAGAATTATTTCTGATAACTTCTCCATTCTCATTCAGCTTGTTCCGAAATACCCATTTAGTTCCTATTGCATTCTTGTTTGGTGGTTTTGGGACTAATTCCCATGTCTAATTCTTCTCAATCTACATCAATTCTTATTTTATAGCTTTGGTCCAATTCTCATCCTTACGTGCCTCAATCACCATCTCAGGTTCTACTTTGGAAAGTAAACACAAATTTACCTTTTCTTATGTCACAACAATTTTTCTTCTTGTCAACACACCTTTTCTCTTATCACCAATGATCTAATCTTCATAATGATTATTTTGTACATACTTAGGAGCCTTAGGAATTCTTTCTGGAGCTTCTTCCTCTTCAACCTACACGACCTTTTCCTTCTCTTCTTCTTTCCCTTCTTCTCTGCAAGAAGACTTGTCATATTCATATCCTTCTATTAGTACTGGTATTTTATGTTGTTCTTCATCTACTTTGACACTTGCACTTTCAACTATATTCTTCAACCTCTTGTTGTAGCACTAGTAAGCCTTTCTTTTTATAGAATATCTAATATTCCTTCATCTAACCTTGCATCAAACTTTCCCAAGTTTTCTTCATCTCTCTTTGATATAACATTTTCTTCCAAACACTTTAAAATATTTGACAGTAGGAGTTCTTCCATACCACAATTCATAGAAAGTCTTTGAATTTTTTACTATTGCTTGTACTCTATTGAGTATGTAAATTGTAGTATGAATAACGTCTCTCCAATAGACATCTGGTAGATTTGTTTCCTTCATCATTGTCCTTGTTTCTTCCTAAACTATCCTATTCCATTATTTTGAGTCCTAGGAGTTGACAAATGCCTCTTTATTCCATGATCTTCAAAAAAAAATTAAACTCATTGGAGGTGACCTCTCCACCTCTATTAGATCTTAAGCACTTGTTTTTCATGTCCATTTTATTCTCAACCATTGCCTTAAATGCTTTAAACTTTTCTAGAGCTTTTGATTTTTCTTTAAGAAAATTTACCCAAGTCATTCTAGAATAATCATCAATTAACAACATGAAATACATGTCACCTTGAAATCTTCTTTTTTTTTTAGGTCTACATAGGTCTATATGCACCAATTCTAAAGGTCCCACGGTAGAATATTCTTCTATATTAAACCTCTTTATTGTTTGCTTCCAAAATTGGCATTCCTTTCAAACTATATTGATAGGCTTCGTAATTATTGGAAGATCTCCCACAACTTGAGTAAAGTTGATCCTCAATAGGCTATATAAATTGATGTGACACATTCTTCTATGCCGTAGCCATTTTTCATTGATCTGGGTTGTTGGTGTTTTAAATTTCCAACTAGGCTTTGAAACTCTCTAAGAGGTAGCCAACCTCCATATTCAAGAACCACAAAGGCTAGTGGTCAACTGACAAGATTCAGTCAAAGAATGAAATCTCCTACAATTTTGGCTTTATAGGACCAAGGTGGGTAAACCTATACAATGCCCAAAACTTAAATGCAACTATATACTGACATTGCTTTTTATAGCAGATAATTCCCAATAAAGAAACTAAGGAAAGCATCAATAACCTCAAATTTGGCTATATTCTCAGTAACTCAACACTCACTCAACAATTGGGAAGCAAAAAACTAAACCACACAGTAAGATTAAGAATGATTTTCTATTTATAAAATGTTTTTGAGATGCATAAAACTGAATAATAGATCAGTGCCAATTCTAGGCCATGGAGTCAAACACATAAAATGAATTCATTAGCAAATAGACTTCAACCAGTGGATTTAAATTGCTAATTCTTTGCATCAATTGTTAGTGTCTTGCACCAAAAATCCCTCTCTTATTATCAATCAAATTCTCCTTATTAAATCCAACCTGCACACTTGAAATCATTGTTATCTGCTCAAAGTATTTAACCATTTCTTTGAAATAGACCCACAAAAAAATAACACAATCTCATGAAATTTGAGATGACAAACCCAAAAAAACTTGGTATTATTGAATTCATATGATTTAACTACACAAGTATGGAGACAATATGAAGATATTCATGAATATGCACACACCTTCATGATTTTATTTGCATAAACTGGCTGTATTTGCTCATGAAAATAGAAATTACAACTTACAGACTCAAGAATTGACTCAGAATTTATAATTCTCCATCTACCCAACCCAATACAAAAACTCAGAACCCCTTACAATGAGAGAGAAAGAGAAGAAATAGAAGAATGAAAGCAGCCCTAAAACTGATCCATAAATGCCATCTAGAAGCTCCATTCCCGTTGATCAACAAAAGACAAAACATCTCTCCTCTCTCTGCAACAAAATATACCTCCAATTCTACCTTTGCCTCAAGTTGTTTTGCAACAGAAAACTTGACCATGTGATAATTTCTATCATTTTACTCTGTTGTGTAAAATTTCTTCTTTCCCCGTGAAAAAATTGTTTTACTCTCTTTTATTTCTATTGAAACTGTAAATATTTGCATATTCACTTTATGTTTTAAATATTTTATTTAAAACATTCTCTCACTCTCATGTGCCTTTTGTAGTCTGCATTTTACCAGGCAACACTCTACCCATTTATATTTTAATGAATATATTTTACTAACTGAGGAAAATATTTACTCTTCTCCAGCAAAGACTATTAACTCCTTTTTACATTACTCTTGTGCATTCTTCATTTTACCATTTAAAATGGTAAAGACCCCATTTCAAGAAAAACACTACACAGAGCAAAAAAATATTTTACCGATGAGCCCTTATTTTACTCCCTAGCAAAGGAAAATATATTTAAATTTAATAAACGGAACCATAAACTTGCCTTCCACCATGGCATGTACAATTTAAATGTTTTATTTAAAATATTTGTGCCCTATTTTAACGTAGCACTTTATCCCTAAAAAATCTCCACTTTGTCTTTTAAAATATAAGGGAAATTATATCTTATATTGGACCTCCTTTCATTAAAAAATTTTGACCCGTGCATTGAAACTCACCCACTCGATCAAGGCTTTTCCTGGACCCACATGCCACGTGCATTCTCGCACACCTCACATGACTTTTGATGACATCCTCCATTCTCCTACGAGGATGGTGATTGATGGCCAAGATTTGGTTGCATCTTCACCCATTGTCTTGATCGTTGATTTCATTCTCCTTCTTTACTCTCATACTTTTTCCCTAATCCCTTTGCATTTTACACGAGCTCTTGCAAGTCTCCTATGAAAATGGCAGCATCTCCCAATGCAAATCGAGCTATCCTCCATCTAGTGCGTGGATCAAAGCATTTGCCTCAAGGTTTCTGAAGTATTTTCCATAGTCATTTTTTGTGTTGCCTGCATACATGGCGCTCCTTGCTCCTCTATCTAGCACGGTGGCTACTCCAAAACAACATTTCCAGTATTATGCACCCATTCAAACAACAAAGCATGATTAAAAATCCACTCGTTATTTCTTTAGAATCTATGGCATCCAAATGTGACTCGAGCCCTTCAGACAGCGTTGCCTTCATTCAAATCCAGGCAAGCTTTGATGGATATCCATCCTCTGGCGCCAAGGCTGCAAATCATTTCATTGGCATTTGAAAAGCACATTGGAATTTGTATGTCAAATTCCTTATCTGTGCAACTCTGTCTATTCGCATTGCTTCGATGCAGGGTCATTGACAATCACTTCCTCCACTATAATCTTCCTCCTATTTCAAACGGCTATAGGAAGACTTCAATTTCCAAGTGGATATTCAATGATGAAAGTTCTTTGCATCAAGTTCATTTCGTTGATTTGCTGCTAGGCACGCACTGTCCTTTGTGAAGGTTTAAAAATAATCTCGTCTTGCTATGCACAAAATTGACTCCTCCTCTCCTCTGTTTTACATCAGCCTCTTGGTAAAGAAGTTGACTCGTTCAATAGCGCTCTCTTTAGCCATTTGTTATGTTTCCCTTTCTATTCAAAAACTTTACATAGTGCAGTGGTTGCCCTATAGAATATCACTTCCATCACTCGCATTAGGAATTTCAACTGTAGTAGCAAGAAACCACTCACATTGCCATGCAAGATCAAATAGTATTGTGACTTTACTCATGGTAACTTCGACCAACTATTTTTTGCCTTGTCGAAGAGCTTGATGCACAACCAAACACACAATAAGCCTTTGGTGAATCTTTAACCATTTAAAATTGCATCCCAAACAGATTTCAACTTGGTCAAAACTCATTCCAAGCTTTTCTCAAAACTACAAGGCATCCTTGTCATATGAGCAATTCACATACCCATTGTTTCATGCTAGGTTGTGGCTGCAACTGGGAGAATTTTTGATCTCGGTTTTACTTGAAATGCCTCATCTAAATTTATATATTGCATAGTCACAAATAACTCTTTAGTCTTTTTGTCTTAAATAAGATTCGGATGATCAATTATTGTACCATTTCCAAGCTCAACTTGTCGATAAGTTGTGCTACCATGATTCATTTATAAAATTTAGCCTCCTCTTGATACATTACCTCATTCCTTGAATTCCTTCTCATCTGATACAACAACCTTGAGAAATCATGACATTGTACTACTGAGAATAGGAATATGATCTATATGAAAACATACATTGTTTTCATCCACAAGATCCATTGCTAAATTCTAACATTCATCCTCAATGTTGCCCATTAGTAGCTCATATTGATTTTCTTCAAGATCTCATTCATTTGATGGCAAGATTGTGATAGATGCAAATATGAGACTTCCATGTGATTGCCCTATTCGAAGTGATTTACTTGAAATAACATGTAATGTTACAATATTTATAGTTTCACAATTGTGCAAAGCATGTCGGGTTCCCCAAATTGTGGGAAACATGTTGGGTCCCTTGTGGGCCTGGCTAAAAAACATTTCATTTTTAAACAAATTTTAAGCTCAAATGACCTGATACCACCTTTTGAATGCATTCAGAGTGAAAAAATGAACTGGGTTGCCATTAAAATTTGCTTTCAGGCATCTTTGCAGAATGGTGAAAATTGGCCAAGTTAGCTCTGGAATTGACCTTGAAAACTGGTTGAACGACCTCCTAAAGCCATAAAAAACTTGTAGGCACGTAGTCATTTGACCCAAGAATGCAGTGCAACAAACATCTTGGAAAAATGACTCTCGAGGTGAAAGATACTAACTTTCAAAGTTGCTCAGTTGAACTTTTCTGAAACTGCACCTATTCTGAACCAATTAAAACTGATGAGATCACCTTGTTGTAAAAATATAAAAACAACTCTTGGTGAGCTGCCACTGGAAAGATAAGACCATCTAGGTACCCTGAGCACATGTGCAAAATAAATTTTCTTGAACCATCACCCATCAAAAGATACTAAAGGTCAAACTTGACCTCTCTAAAAGGTTTCAGGAAATGCAGATGCAAAATAGAAGAAATTGCATTTGGTTTTTACCTGCTAAAAATAGAAAATCAACTTATGAGACTCTGAAACCTAACACATGAGCTCATTTAAGTGGGGAGAATGCAGAACAACAATCATTCTCCCTTGATGATCACGGTTGCAAAATACAAGCTCAAACTGGAGGCAACTTTGCAAAACTGAAGGTTTGCAAACAACAGGAAAGTGCCAAAACCCTTTAGCTTCCCTTTTCAAAACCATGATAGAACTCATCGTAGGAAGCTGAAAATTGACATGCATGTTCACATATGTCAATTAAATATGTTTGCAAATGTGTTTTGCACGAAAATCATCTGACTCCAATTTTCGACCCTCCAAAGTGGGTCACTCGGGCAGATTTCTCAAGTGCACTTCTGAAAGTGCAAAGGCAAAATTTTGAAATCGACATCTCAAATTTGCAAAATTTGAATGTGCCATCAATGGCTCTGACTGGGGATATATGCCCCCTGTGGACATAGCAAAAATCCATATCTCTAGGGAGTAGACCAAAAACTAAGTCCATCAGGTGCCCTCAAACTGTTCCTTTATTCATTCTTGCTTTTTCAACTTCAATTGGTTACCCTTGGTCACCAAATGAAATATGGGAATCAACTCTTACCTCTGTCAAACACAATTCTATTAAAGGAGTTGATCTCCCTCAACCCATATTTTCCTTTGTCATAGTACAACAGTATGAGTGACTTCATTTATGCAAACACAAGTATCAGGCTGCCTTTATGCAAGTTGAAAATTACTCTCTGTTTGGCATTATTATCAAATGACAACCAAATCACATAGGCCACTCCACTGCCACTCTCTTCATCATCTGATTTTGTATTGAGTGTCAACATTTGAAAATGGTGATCAAGATCACGTGAAAACATAGTCTGATCACAACCATCTGCCTGATTAAACATGTTGACCTCTCCTAACAGGAAATCATATTCAACATCATCAACATGTTCACAATCACTATGCATTTGAAATTCAGACATACTTTCAAGATGTTGATTATTATGTGGCAACAACTTATCACATAAATCACTCTCAAGTTGAAAACAACTTTCAGTATTCTGTACATTGCCACACTGTGAAAACTCCTTCTAGCTGACAAAAATAGCACTCACATTCTACTACATGGCTGGAACTATTTGGCTCAATCTGATCATTAGTTTGCATGTCAAAATTTAAACTATCACAAGAGCTTACCAGAGGATCTGGCTCATCATGCTGGTATTGAGAGTCATAAGAACTTTTCGACTCATCATCATCTGTAATCATATAGTCATCCTCTGAACATAAGGTATCAACCTCTTCAATATCATAAGTTTTCTCAACAATGAGCAATTCTAGTTTAGAAGCATAATCTGATTTCTCATTGAAATCAACATTCACATTCACATGAAAAGACTCATGCCTAGGCTCCATCAAGTCATCAAATGAAGACTTGTTCAAATCTACATTACAATCTTCAATATTTGACTCATCAGATATGCAATCTTCAATATTATTTATTTCTTCAAACTCATCAACACAGATTTCTGAATTTGCATCAGAATCCATATCTTCATACTCATTATACAATGGATCATTGCCAACAAATGGTTGCTTGTCTTCATCAACTTCATCATGATCATTTGGTTCATCATTAGAAGGAAAATCAAAGACACATGCATCACACCTTGCATCTTGAAGGTCATCATCACTGTTAAAGTCAATAGAGGCTGCACACAACAATTGAGAGGTGTCCTTATGTGCACATTTCTGATATTCTATGGTCAATATATTTTAAATTTGTTCACAACTCAATAGATCATTATGTTGATCTATTATTTCAACCACTTCCTCTTTTTGTCATTTATTGGAATTGAATGCACTATCAAATTGTAAATCAAGATAAACCATGATATCATCATCTTCAAAGTCTGAGAACTCAATGGGCTGATCATAAATAGGAACTCCCCAATCATAACAGATTGGACTATGTACAACCTTGTCAAAAGCATGGTCACAATCTGTTATACAAGATAGATTGTCTATTTCTTCATTCTTACTCACTTTTGGATTGTCATAACAACACTCGACATCACTTTGTATTCACAAATAAGATTGGGTGTCTTTATTAAGCTCGTCACTTTCATTCTCTCGAGGATAAACAAAAATGTCTTCTTTATCAAACTGAAAACCATCAATGGTTTCCTCATTGCAGCTATTTGTGGCTTGTCTTTCAATCTAAAATTCACTACATACTCTGTCACTTGCAGCTGATAAATTGATGTTCTCAAGAGTATTCTCTGAATCAGCAAATTCATTTATCTCATCATGAAGACTTGTGTCAAAGCTACACTCAACACTTGTAGGATTGACATGGTCAATTGTATCACAACATTGTTGATTACACATCTCTTCTTCAAAGAGTAAATCCAACTAATATTCTACATCATGTTCTTGGCTCTAAAGACTCGGCTGTTGATTTGTAGTTGGGTATACTTCTGTTGTAATTTGTTCATTAACAACTTCCTCATCATCTGATGATGCATTCTTCCCATATTTTACCCTCTCAAGTATGCACTTGTTTGAAAACATCTGATCATTTGCATTCACACAATTACTGATTTCATCAACATGTTTGCCCATAATTAAAGACAACAAATTTTACACATATTCATTCCTCTGTTTCTCCAAATTATCCAAAACTGTGTAGGCCATCTACATGCTCAGTATTTCAAAATCTTTTAATAATGCACCGGATCCTTCTTCATAAGCTTCAAAATACATCTGAATATAGTTTGATGTACTAGGTCTGAAATTCTCTGGGATTAGTGACAAGGCAACAACAAATCTATGACTGAAATCAACACTTGACTCTTCATCTTGCTTCTTGATCTGCTTTAACTTCGTGACAAGGTCAGATGGCTTTCTTGAAAACTCTTTTCTATAAGCAACCACTAATTTATCCTAACAAAGAAATGACTTCTCAAGAAAACTTAAATACCAATCCCGAGCTCTTGCTTCAAAGGGATTTGATAGAAAACCTCATCCACATCTCCTGATGTTCAAATGAATGTTTCTCCATGAAGCTGGAAAAACTTTGAACATGTGCATCTCCTTCACATACATGATATGCATCAAATCTAGGCATCTTCTTATTGACTTGAGTTGGCATACTTTCAGTTTTGTAATCAACCCATGGCAAATCTAATTGAGCATACAATGGGTCAAAGGAATTTACAATCAGTGCAATGATTTGACAAGTAGACACAGTTTGATGGTCTCTTAACTGGGCTTGTTGAAACAACCGGTGTCTTTCATCCATCTCTTTAAGTCCTCTTTCAAATACAACTTTCCATTCTGGCCTTATCTTAGGCTTATGCACTCTTGGGTTCTTACACTTTGGGATATTAGATGCTTGAAGATTATTATACTTTTGACACTTCTTGACAAGTCGAATCAAAGTGTTCACTGGTATAGCTACTTTACCTTGATGATCCAAGGATATTATAAATTAAGGCTCACTAATTGTGCATAATTACAATCATGACCAAATGATGGAAAACGGGGACAATTACTAACATAATGACAACTTGAGCTTGAAAATTATGACAATACAAATGGATGGAAACCCCTAAGGTACACAAATGCATTCTAACCATCCAAAGTAGTAGATATTGAGCACTAGACAAAACTCTCTCAATGAAAATGAAATTACATTCAATAGATCCAACAAATGGAAGTGTGCAAAGTTAAATTTACTATCCTTTCCCTTTGTCAGTGCTAAATCACTAAATAGGGAACCAAATTTTTCCTAAAATGTTCAAATATGGTTTTCATACAAGAGTTTCTTAAAAATCAAGGGTGAAGAATACCTAGAAATGTTGCAGTTGCTGCAAATTGTCTTCCTGACTTGAAATATTTGTAGATCTGGAACTTTCTTCAAGTTTTCAACAAGTTCTATTAATAGAGTCGCCACCTCTCTTCAAAGAGGACTAAACTTCAAGCATTATGAAGTTCCTTCACATGTAAATTTTCTTCTGAGTTCCTTCCACCAACAGAGCACCACATATTATAAAAAATTTAGGTTCACTACAAAAACTTCTTCCTCCAGGGTTGTAATCCTTCACTATTTGAACTAAATTCAGAATGACAAATCATTTGACTCTATGCAATGACTCTTAAGGCTAGATTCTGCAATCCGAATTTTCACAAATTCTTCCCCAGTAGAGTCATCATTATGTTGGTGTTTTAAATTTTCAGCTAGGCTTTGAAACTCTCTAAGAGGTAGCCAACCTCCATATTCAAGAACCACAAAGTCTAGTGGCCAACTGACAAGATTCAGTCAAAGACTAACATCTCCTACACTTCTAGCTCTACAGGACCAAGGTGGGTAAACCAGTACAATGCCCAAAACTTAAATGCAACTATATATTGACATTGCTTTTTATAGTAGATAATTCCCAATAAAGAAACTAAGGAAAGCATCAATAACCTCAAACTTGGCTACATTCTCAATAACTCAACACTCACTTAGCAATTGGGAAGCAGAACACTAAACCACACAGTAAGATTAAGAATGATTTTGCATTTATAAAATATTTTTGAGATGCATAAAATTGAATAATAAATCAGTGTCAATTTTGGGCCATGGAGTCAAACACATAAAATAAATTCATTAGAAAACAGACTTCAACTAGTGGATTTAAATTGCTAATTCTTTACATCAACTGTTAGTGTCTTGCACCAACAATCCCTCTCTTATTATCAATCAAATTCTCCTTATTAAATCCAACCTACACACTTAAAATCACTATTATCTACTCAAAGTATTTAACCATTTCTTTGAAATAGACCCACAAACAAATAACACAATCTCATGAAATTTGAGATGACAAACCCAAAAACACTTGGTATTATTGAATTCATATGATTGAACTGCACAAGTATGGAGACAATCTAAAGATATTCGTGAATATGCACACACCTTCATGATTTTTTTTGCATAAACTGGTTGTATTTTCTCATGAAATCAGAAATTACAGCTTACAGACTCAAGAATTGACTCAGGATTTACAATTCTCCATCTACCTAGCCCAATAAAAAAACTCATAACCCCTTAAAATGAGAGAAAAAGAGAAGAAATTGAAGAATGGAAGCAACCCTAAAACTAATCCGGAAATGCCATCTGGAAGCTCCATTCCCATTTATCAACAAAAGACAAACCATCTCTCCTCTCTCTGCAACAAACTTTACCTCCAATTCTGCCTTTACCTCAAATTGTTTTGCAACAAAAACTTTCCCATGTGAGAATTTCTATCATCTTACTCTGTTGTGTAAAATGTCTTCTTTGCCTATAAAAATTTTGTTTTTTTACTCTCTTTTATTTCTGTTGCAACTGTAAATATTTTCATATTCACTTTATGTTTTAAATCTTTTATTTAAAACATTCTCTCATTCTCATGTTCCTTTTATAGTTTGCATTTTACCAGGCAACACTTTACCCATTTGCATTTTAATGAATATATTTTACTAACTGAGTAAAATATTTACTCTGCTCCAACAAAGACTATTTACTGCTTTTTACATTACTCCCATGAATTCTTCATTTTACCATTTAAAACGGCAAAGACCCCATTTCAAAGAAAAACACTACATCGGGCAAAAATTTATTTTACCCGTGAGCCCTTATTTTACTCCCCAACAAAGGAAAATATATTTAAATTTAATAAACGAACCCATAACCTTGCCTTCCACAATGGCATGCACAATTTAAATTTTTTATTTTAAATATTTTCCCCCTATTTTAACATAGCACTTTATCCCTTTAAAATCTCCACTTTGTCTTTTAAAACATAAGGGCAATTAAAACATATATCGGCCCTCCTTTCATTAAATTTTTTCCACCTGTGCATTGAAACTCACCTGCTCGATGAATACTTTTCCCGGACCCACATGCCATGTGCATTCTCACACACCTCACATGACTTTTGATGACGTCATCCATTCTCCTATGAGGTTGGTGATTGATGGCCAAGATTTGGCTGCATCTTCACCTATTGTCTTGACCATTGATTTCATTCTCCCTCTTTACTCTCATACTTTTTCCCTAATCCCTTTGCATTTTACACGAGCTCTTGCAAGTCTCCTATGAAAATGGTGGCATCTCCCAATGCAAATTGAGCTATCCTCCATCTAGTGTGTGGCTCAAAGCATTTGCCTCAAAAATTTTGAAGTTTTTTCCACAGTCATTTTGTGTGTTGCCTGCATACAAAGCATGATTAAAACTCCACTCATTGTTTCTTTAGAAATTATGGCACCCAAATGTGACACGAGCCCTTCAGACAGTGTTGCCTTCGTTCAACTCTAGGTGAGGTTTGATGGATATCCATCCTCTAGTGCCAAGGTTGCAAATCATTTCATTAGCATTTGAAAAGCACATTGGAATTTGTATGTCAAATTCCTTATACTGCGCAACTCTTTCTATTTCCATTGCTTTGATGGAGGTTCATTGACAATCGCTTCCCCCACTGTAATCTTCCTCCTATTTCAAATGGCTACAGGAAGATTTCAATTTCCAAGTGGAGATTCAATGATGAAATTTTTGTGCATCAAGTCCATTTCGTTGATTTTCTCCTAGGTGCACAGTGTCCTTTGTGAAGGCTTAAAAACAATCCCGTCTTGCTATACATGAAATTGACTCCTCCTCTCCTATGTTTTACATCAGCCTCTTGGTAAATAATTTGGCTCGTTTAATAGCGGCCTCTTTAGCCATTTGTTATGTTTCGCTTTCTATTCAAAAACTTTGCATAGTGCAATGGCTGCCCTATAGCATATCACTTTCATCACTCGCATTAGGAATTTCAACTGTAGTAGCAAGAAACCGCTCACATTTCCATGCAAGATCAAATAGTATTGTGACTTTACTCATGGTAACTTCGAGCAACTATTTTTTGCCTTGTCGGAGAGCTTGATGCACAACCAAACACACAATAAGCCTTTGGTGAATCTTTAACCATTTAAAATTACATCCCAAACATATTTCAACTTGGTCAAAACTCTTTCCAAGCTTGTCTCAAAGCTACAAGACATCCTTTTCGTATGAGCAATCCACATACCCATTGTTTCATGCTATGTCATGGTTGCAACTAGGAGAATGTCTGATCTCAGTTTTACTTGAAATGCCTCATCTAAATTTATAGATTGCATAATCACAAATAACTGTTTAGTCTTTTTGTCTTAAATAAGATTTGGATGATCAATTACTGTACCATTTCCAAGCTCAGCTTGTTGAGAAGTCGTGCTACCATGATTCATTTATCAAATTTAGCCTCCTCTGGATACATTACCTCATTCCTTGAATTCCTTGTCATCTGATACAACAACCTTGAGCAATCATGAAATTGTACTACATAGAATAGGAGTATTATCTATATGAAAACATACATTTTTTTCATCCATGAGATCCATTGCTAAATTCTAACATTCATCCTCAATGCTGCCCATTAGTAGTTCATACTGATTTTCTTCAAGATCTCATTCATTTGATGGCAAGATTGTGATAGATGCAAATATGAGACTTCCATGTGATTACCCTATTCCAAGTAATTTACTTGAAATAACATGCAATGTTGCAATATTTTTAGTTTCACAATTGTGCAAAGCATGTCGGGTTCCCCAAATTATGGGACACATGTCGGGTCCCCTGTGGACCCGACTAATTTTTTTTATTTTCAAACAAATTTTAAGCTCAAATGACTTGATACTGCCTTTTGAATGCATTAAGAGTGAAAAAATGAATTGGGTTGCCATTAAAATTTGCTTTCAGGCACCTTTGCATAATGGTGAAAACTGGCCAAGTTAGCTCTAGAATTGACCTTGAAAACTGGGTGAACGACCTCTTGAAGCCATAAAAACTTGTAGGCACGTAGTCATTTGACCCAAGAATACAATGCAACAAACGGCTCAAAAAAAGGACTCTCGAGGTGAAAGACACTAATTGTCAAAGTTGCTTAGTTGAAATTTTCTGAAATTGCACCTGTTCTGAACCAATTAAAACTGATGAGATCACCTTGTTGGAAAAATACCAAATCAACTCCTAGTGAGTTGCCACTGGAAACATAAGACCATCTAGGTACCTTAAGCACGTGTGCAAAAGGAATTTTCTTGAACCATCACCCATCAAAAGATACTAAAGGTCAAAATTGACCTCTCCGAAAGGTTTCAGGAAATGCAGATGCAAAACAGAAGAAATTGCATTTGGTTTTTACCTGCTAAAAATAGCAAATCAACTCATGAGACTCTAAAACCTGACATATGAGCTGATTTGGGTGGGGAGAATGCATAACAACAATCATTATCCCTTGACGATCAACCGGTTGCAAAATACAAGCTCAAACAGAATGCAACTTTGCAAAACTGAAGGTTTGCAAATAGCAGGAAAGTGCCAAAACCCTTCAACTTCGCTTTTCAAAACCCTTACAAAACTCATCGTAGGAAGCTGAAAATTGAAATGCATGTTCACATATGTCAATTAAATATGTCTGCAAATGGGTTTTGTACGAAAACCATTTGGCTCCAAATTACAACCCTCCAAAGTGGGTCACTCGGGCAGATTTCTCAAGTGCACTTTTGAAAGTGCATAGGCAAAATTTGGTATCTCGAATTTTAAAAATTTGAGAGTTCCATCAATGGCTCTGACTGGGGTTATGCCCCCTCTGTGCATAGCAAGAATCTGGATCTCTAGGGAGTAGACCAAAAATTGAGTCCATCAGGTGCCCTCAAACCGCTCCTTTATTCATTCTATCTTTTTCAACTTCAGTTGGTGACCCGCGGTCACCAAATGAAAAATGGGAATCAACTCTTACCTCTTTCAAACATCATTCTATTAAAGGATTTGATCTCCCTTAACCCATGTTTTCCTCTATCACAGTACAACAGTATGAGTGACTTCATTTGTGCAAACACAAGTATTAGGCTACCTTTATGCAAGTTGAAACTTGCTCTCTGTTTGGCATTGTTATCACATGGAAACCAAATCACATAGGCCACTCCACTGCCAATCTCTTCATCATCTTATTTTGTATTGAGTGGCAACATTTGAAAATGGTGATCAAGATCACATGAAAATATAGTCTGATCACAACTGTATTCCTGATTAAACATGTTGATCTCTCCTAATAGGCAATCATATTCAACATCATCAACATGTTCACAATCACTATGCATTTGAAATTCAAACATAATTTCAAGATGCTGATTATTATATGGCAACAACTTATCACATAAATCACTCTCAAGTTACAAACAACTTTCAATATTTTGTACATTGCCACTCTGTGAGAACTCCTTCCAGTTGACAAAAATAGCACTCACATTCTGCTACATGGCTGGAACTATTTGGCTCAATCTGATCATTAGTTTTCATGTCAAAATTTAAACTATCACAAGAACTTACCAAAGGATCTGGCTCATCATGCTGGTATTGAGAGTCATCAGAGCTTTATGTCTCATCATCATTTGTAATCATATAGTCATCCTCTGAACATAAGGTATCAACCTCTTCAATATCACAAGTTTTCTCAACAATGAGCAATTTTGGTTCAGAAGCATAATCTGATTTCTCATTTAAATCAACATTCACATTCACATGAAAAGACTCATGCCTAGGCTCCATCAAGTCATCAAATGAAGACTTGTTCAAATTTGCATTACAATATTTAATATTTGACTCATCAGATATGCAATCTTCAATATTATGTATTTCTTCAAACTCATCAACAAAGATTTCCGAATTTGCATCAGCATCCATATCTTCATACTCATCATACAATGCATCATTACCATCAAATGGCTTCTTGTCTTCATCAACTTCATCATGATTAGATGGTTCATCATTAGAAGGAAAACCAAAGACACATGCATCACACCTTGCAACTTGAAGGTCATCATCACTGTCAAAGTCAATAGGGGCTACACACAACAATTGAGAGTTGTCCTTATGTGCACATTTCTGATATTTTGTGGTTAGTAGATTTGAAATTTGTTCACAACTCAATAGATCATTGTGTTGATATATTGTTTCAACCACTTCCTCTTTTTGACCTTTATTGGAATTAAATGCACTATCAAATTGTAAATCGGGATAAACCATGATATCATCATCTTCAAATTCTAAGAACTCAATGGGTTGATCATAAACAAGATCTCCTCAATCATAAGAGATTGGACTATTGACAACCTTATCAAAAGCATGGTCACAATCTGTCATAGAGGATAGATTGCATATTTCTTCATTCTTACTCACTTTTGGGTTGTCATAACAATAATCCACATCACTTTGCGTTCCAACATAAGATTAGGTGTCTTCATTAAGCTCGTCACTTTCATTCTCTTTAGGATAAACACAAATGTCTTCTTTATCAAACTAAAAACCATCAACGGTTTCCTCATTGCAGTTGCTTGTGGCTTGTCTTTCAATCTGAAATTCATCACATACTTGGTCACTTGCAGCTGATAAACTGATGTTCTCAAGAGTATTCTCCGAATAAGCAAATTCCTTTATCTCATCATGAAGACTTGTTTCAAAGCTACACTCAACACTTGTAGGATTGACATGGTCAATTGTATCACAACATTTCTAATTGCACATCTCTTCTTTAAAGAGTAAATCAAAATGATATTCTACATCATGTTCTTGGCTTGGAAGACTCAGCTGTTGATTTGCAGTTGGGTATACTTCTCCTATAAGTTGTTCATTACCAACTTCCTCATCATCTGATGATGCATTCTTCCCATCTTTTACCCTCTCAAGTATGCACTTGTTTGAAAACATCTGATCATTTTCATTCACATCACTGCTGATTTCATTAGCACATTTGCCCATAATTGAAGACAACAAATTTTTTACATATTCATTCCTCTGTTTCTCCAAATTATCCAAAACTGTGTAGGCCATCTGCATGTTTAGTATTTAAATTTATTCTTAACAATGCACCAGATTCTTCTTCATAAGCTTCAAAATACATATGAATATAGTCTGATGAAGTAGGTCTGAAATTCTCTAGGATTAGTGACAAGGCAACAACAAATCTATGACTGAAATCAACACTTGACTCTTCATCTTGCTTCTTGATCTGCTTTAACCTCATGACAAGGTCAGATGGATTTCTTGTAAACTCTTTTCTATAAGCAGCCACTAATTTATCCCAGCAAAGAAATGACTTCTCAGGAAAATTTAAATACCATTCCCGAGATCTTGTTTCAAGAGATCTGATAAAAAACCTCATCCACATATCCTGATGTTCAAATGAATGTTTCTCCATGAAGCTGGAAAAAATTTGAACATGTGCATCTCCTTCGCATACACTGTATCCATCAAATCTAGGCATCTTCTTATAGACTTGAGTTGGCATACTCTCAGTTTCGTAATCAACCCATGACAAACCTAACTGAGCATACAGTGGGTCAAAGGAATTTACAATCAGGGCAATGATTTGACAAGTAGACACAGTTTGATGGTCTCTTAACTGGGCTTGTTGAAACAACTGGTGTCTTTCATCCATCTCTTTAAGTCCTCTTTCAAATACAACTTTCCATTCTGGCCTTATCTTAGGCTTATGCACTCTTGGGTTCTTACACTTTGGGGTATTAGATGCTTGAATATTATTATACTTTTGACACTTCTTGAAAAGTTGAATCAAAGTGTTCACTGGTATAGCTACTTTACCTTGATGATCCATGGATATTACAAATTAAGTCTCACTAATTGTGCATAATTACAACCATGACCAAATGATGGACAACAGGGACCATTAATGACATAATGACAACCTGAGCTTGAAAATTATGACAATACAAATGGATGGAAACCCCTAAGGTACACAAATGCATTCTAACCATCCAAACTAGCAAATATTGAGCACTAGACAAAACTCTCTCAATGGAACTGAAATTACATTCAACAGATCTAGCAAATGGAAGTGTGCAAAGTTAAATTTACTATCCTTTCCCTTTGTCAGTGCTAAATCACTAAATAGGGAACCAAATTTTTCCTAAAATTTTCAAATATGGTTTTCATACAAGAGTTTCTTGAAAACCAAGGGTGAAGAATACCCGGAAAAGTTGTAGCTGCTACAAATTGTCTTCCTGACTGGAAATATTTGTAGATTTGGAAATTTCTTCAAATTTTCAACAGGTTCTATTAATAGAGTCGCCACCTCTCTTCAAAGAGGATTGAACTTCAAGAATTATGAAGTTCCTTCACATGTATATTCTCTTCTGAGTTCCTTCCACCAGCAAAGCACCACAAATTATAAAACTTTCAGGTTCACTACAACAAGTTGTTCCTCCAGGGTTGAAATCCTTCACTATTTGAACTAAATTCAGAATGACAAATCATTTGACTCTATGCAATGACTCTTAACTAGGCTAGATTTTGCAATCCAAATTTTCACAAATTCTTCCCCAGCAGAGTCGCCATTTTGTTGGTGTTTTAAATTTACAGCTAGGCTTTGAAACTCTCTAAGAGGTAGCCAACCTCCATATTCAAGAACCAGAAAGGCTAGTGGCCAAATAACAAGTTTCAGTCAAATATTTACATCTCCTATACTTTTGGCTCTATAGGGCCAAGGTAGGTAAACCTATACAATTCCCAAAACTTAAATGCAACTATATACTGACAATTTTTTTTATAGCAGATAATTTCCAATAAAGAAACTAAGGAAAGCATAAATAACCTTAGATTTGGCTACATTCTCAGTAATTCAACACTCACTCAGAAATTGGGAAGCAAAACACTAAACCACACAGTAAGATTAAGAGTGATTTTGCATTTATAAAATGTTTCTGAGATGCATAAAATTGAATAATAGATTAGTGTCAATTATGGGCTATGGAGTCAAACACATAAAATGAATTCATCAGAAAACAAACTTCAACTAGTGGATTTAAATTGCTAATGCTTTGCATCAACTATTAGTGTCTTGCACAAACAATCCCTCTCTTATTATCAATCAAATTCTCCTTATTAAATTCAACCTACACACTTTAAATCACTATTATCTGCTCAAAGTATTTAACCATTTCTTTGAAATAGACCCACAAACAAATAACACAATTTGATGAAATTTGAGATGACAAATCCAAAACACTTGGTATTATTGAATCCATATGATTTAACTGCACAAGTATGGAGACAATCTGAAGATATTCATGAATATGCACACACCTTCATGATTTTATTTTCATAAACTAGCTTTATTTCCTCATGAGATCAGAAATTACAGCTTACAGACTCAAGAATTGACTCAAAATTTATAATTCTCCATCTACCCAGCCCAATACAGAAACTCAGAACCCCTTACAATGAGAGAAAAAGAGAAGAAATAGAAGAATGTAAGCAACCCTAAAACTGATCCGCAAATGCCATCTGGAAGCTCCATTCTTGTTGATCAACAAAAGACAAAGCATCTCTCCTCTCTCTGCAACAAACTTTACCTCCAATTTTCCCTTTGCCTCAAGTTGTTTTGCAACAGAAAACTTGCCCATGTGAGAATTTATATCATTTTACTTTGCTGTGTAAAATGTCTTCTTTGCCCGTGAAAAATCTATTCGACTATCTTTTGTTTCTGTTGCAACTATAAATATTTGCATATTCACTTTATGTTTTAAATCTTTTATTTAAAACATTCTCTCATTCTCATGTGCCTTTTATAGTCCGCATTTTACCAAACAACACTTTACCCATTTACATTTTAATGAATATATTTTACTAATTGAGTAAAATATTTACTTTACTCCAGCAAAGAATATTTACTCCTTTTTACATTACTCCTGTGCATTCTTCCTTTTACCATTTAAAATGGCAAAGACCCCATTTCAAAGAAAAACACTACACCGGGCAAAAATTTATTTTACTCGTAAGCCCTGATTTTACTCCCTAGCAAAGGAAAATATATTTAAATTTAATAAACGGACCCATAACCTTGCCTTCCACCATGGCATGCACAATTGAAATTTTTTATTTTAAATATTTTCCCCCTATTTTAACGTAGCACTTTATCCCTTTAAAATCTCCACTTTGTCTTTTAAAACATAAGGGCAATTAAAACATATATCAGGCCTCCTTTCATTAAATTTTTTTCACTCGTGCATTGAAACTCACCCGCTCGATGAAGGCTTTTCCTAGACCCACATGCATTCTCGCACACCTCGCATGACTTTTGATTACGTCCTCCATTCATGTCTAAGGTTGGTGATTGATGGCCAAGATTTGGCTGCATCTTCACGCACTATCCTGACCATTGTTTCATTCTCCCTCTTTACTCTCATACTTTTTCCCTAATCCCTTTATATTTTATTCGAGCTCTTGCAAGTCTCCTATGAAAATGGCGGCATCTCCCAATGAAAATTGAGCTATCCTCCATCTGGTGCGTGGCTCAAAGCATTTGGCTCAAGGTTTCTGAAGTATTTTCCACAGTCATTTTGTGTGTTTCCTGCATATATGGCGCTCCTTGCTCCTTTATCTAGTGCAGTGGCTGCTCCAGAACAAAATTTCCAGTATTATGCAACCATTCAAACAACAAAGCATGATTAAAACTCCACTTGTTGTTTCTTTAGAATTCATGGCACCCAAATGTGACTCGATCCCTTCAGGCAACACTACCTTCATTTAACTCTAGGCGAGCTTTGATGGATATCCATCCTCTGGCACCAAGGTTACAAATCATTTCATTGGCATTTGAAAAGCACATTCAAATTTGTATGTCAAATTCCTTATACTACGCAGCTCCATCTATTTCGATTACTTTGATGGAGGATCATTGACAATCGCTTCCCCCACTGTAATCTTCCTCCCATTTCAAATGACTATAGGAAGACTTCAATTTCCAAGTGGAGATTCAATGATGAAAGTTCTTTGCATTAGGTGCATTTCATTGTTTTTTTGTTGGGCGTGCACTGTCCTTTGTGAAGGTTTAAAAATAATCTCGTCTTGCTATGCACGAAATTGACTTCTCCTCTCCTTTGTTTTACATCAGCCTCTTGGTAAAGAAGTTGACTCGTTCAATAGCGCTCTCTTCAGCCATTTTTTATGTTTCCCTTTCTATTCAAAAACTTTGTATAGTGCAGTGGTTTCCCTATAGCATATCACTTCCATCACTCACATTAGGAATTTCAACTGTAGTAGCAAGAAACCACTCACATTGCCATGCAAGATCAAATAGTATTGTGACTTTACTCATGGTAACTTTGAGCAACTATTTTTTTCCTTGTCGAAGAGCTTGATGCACAACCAAACACACAATAAGCCTTTGGTGAATCTTTAACCATGTAAAATTGCATCCCAAACAGATTTCAACTTGGTCAAAACTCATTCCAAGCTTTTCTCAAAACTACAAGGCATCCTTGTCATATGAGCAATCCACATACCCATTGTTTCATGCTATGTTGTGGTTGCAACTGGGAGAATTTTTTATCTCAATTTTACTTGAAATGCCTCATCTAAATTTATATATTGCATAGTCACAAATAACTCTTTAGTATTCTTGTCTTAAATAAGATTCAGATGATCAATTACTGTACCATTTCCAAGCTCAACTTGTTGATAAGTTGTTCTACCATGATTCATTTATCAAATTTAGCCTCCTCTGGATACATTACCTCATTCCTTGAATTCCCTGTCATCTGATACAACAACCTTGAGCAATCATGACATTGTACTACATAGAATAGGAATATGATCTATATGAAAACATACATTGTTTTCATCCACAAGATCCATTGCTAAATTCTAACATTCATCCTCAATGTTGCCCATTAGTAGCTCATATTGATTTTCTTCAAGATCTCATTCATTTGATGGCGAGATTGTGATAGATGCAAATATGAGACTTCCATGTGATTGCCCTATTCGACGTGATTTACTTGAAATAACATGCAATGTTGCAATATTTATAGTTTCACAATTGTGCAAAGCATGTCGGGTTCCCCAAATTGTGGGACACATGTCGGGTCCCCTATGGGCATGGCTAAAAAACATTTCATTTTCAAACAATTTTTAAGCTCAAATGACCTGATACCACCTTTTGAATGCATTCAGAGTGAAAAAATGAACTGGGTTGCCATTAAAATTTGCTTTCAGGCACCTTTGCAGAATGGTGAAAACTGGCCAAGGTAGCTCTAGAATTGACCTTGAAAACTAGGTGAATGACCTCCTGAAGCCATAAAAACTTGTAGGCATGTAGTCATTTGACCCAAGAATGCAGTGCATCAAACGGCTTGGAAAAAGGACTCCCGAGGTGAAATATACTAACTTTCAAAGTTCCTCAGTTGAACTTTTCTGAAACAACACTTGTTCTGAACCAATTAAAATTGATGAGATCACCTCTTCGGAAAAATAGGAAAACAACCCCTGGCAAGCTGCCACCGGAAACATAAGACCATCTAGGTACCCTGATCTCGTGTGCAAAAATAAGTTTCTTAAACCATCACCCATAAAAAGATACTGAAGGTCAAAATTGACCTCTCTGAAAGGTTTTAGGAAATGTAGATGCAAAACAAAAGAAATTGCATTTGGTTTTTACCTGCTAAAAATAGAAAATCAACTCCTAAGACTCTGAATCCTGATATATGAGCTCATTTAGGTGGGGAGAATGCAAAAAACTAATCATTCACCCTTGATGATCAATCGGTTGCAAAATACAAGCTCAAACAGGTAGCGACTTTGCAAAACTAAAGGTTTGCAAACAACAGGAAAGTGCCAAAACCGTTCAGCTTCGCTTTTCAAAACCTTGACAAAACGCATCGTAGGAAGCTGAAAATTGACATGCATGTTCACATATGTCAATTAAATATGTCTGCAAATGGGTTTTGCACAAAAATTATTTGGCTCCAAATTACGACCCTCCAAAGTGGGTCACTCGGGCAGATTTCTCAAGTGCACGTCTGAAAGTGCAAAGGCAAAATTTTGAAATGGGCATCTCAAATTTTCAAAGTTTGAGAGTAACATCATGAGTCATAAAACAGTTACCATTGGAACCTTTGAGCTAATAGACATTCTCATTTGTCCTTGCTCCTACAACAACTAGAGTTTGAGAGCTTCCTTTTTTGTTCTCACAACCACCATCCTGAAATACAATATTATATCCTTTTATACATATTTTTCCTACACTTAGAATATATGTTGAAGACCATTGACATAAAAAATTTCATCTATAATATCCTTGCCATCAAAACTAATTGAACCTTTTCGACATATCTTAGCAAATGTGTCATTGCCAAACTTAACAAGACCACCTTCAAACTTCTCAAGTTTAATAGACTTACTCTTATCACCTGTCATATGATTTCAGAATCCACTATCAATTATCCAACGATTTTTCTCCTCTCTAGCATGAAAAGTAGTCACTATAATCCCTTTGATGTTGTGACCTATTTCCAGAGAAATTTCCTTCATGCATATTTTAGAGTCAGTAGTATTATTTCTAACATTCAGAGCCATGAAATTCATTATTTTCATCATCTAGGTAGTCAAATTCATCATTAGATATGTTAGCATCTTCTTTAACATAATAACTTCTCTTGACATATTTACCTTTGCTATCCTTATATTTTTCATATGAAACTTTGGCTAGACATATTGAAGCATAATGACCTATCTTTCCATAGTTAAAATTTTTGAAAGGCAACTTACCTTTGTACTTTTGAATGCCCTTTGTCAACCTTCTTACAAAATTTGCTACAATTTTATTAAGATCATTCGGATCTAATCCATCATCCTTCTCTATTTTGCTAGCTTTAAAATCAATCTCTTTTCTTGAATCATTTTGACCAAACTCTCTCAATTTAAAATTAGTTAAATCACCAAACAACTGATCTCTAGAATAATGATCTAAATCTTGAGCTTCCTCAATAGCAAAAACTTTATGACTATAATAAATATGAAGAGTTCTTAATACCTTCTTTACCACCTAATCTCCTTGTAGTTTTCCACCAAGGTCGTTGATGGAATTGATAACTTCATCCACTCTATGCATGTAGCTTGCAATATATTCATCTTCTGACATCCTTAGGGTTTCAAACTTAGTCTTCAAATTCTGCATCTTTTCTTTCTTGACCTTATCATCTCCTTCATAAAAAAATTCTAGATTCTTCTAGTTTTATTTAGTAGATTTATAACTCATAACCTTCACAAGTTTTGAATTAGCAAGACCACTCAAACGAGCATTCCTTGATTTTCCATTATTCTCATATTCTTTGATCTCATCATTAGTTTTCAGACCATTAGTAGGCATGGTATATCCATCTTCAATTGAATTTCAAACTCTAAATCTTAGGGAAACAAGGAAACCTTCTGTAAGATGGGAAAAATCAAATAGCATAGATAAAGTGACAGCCAACACAAATCTAAGCTAAAATCCCAATCTAAACAAGAGAATACAATGAAAGCATAAGTAAAATGAAAACATCAAATAATAATACTCCTCATGCTTGATCTTGAATCACTTCTCTTGCTCTCCTATTTCTCCTTATGCAACTTTTCCCTCAGATTTTGAATTAGACTTGTACAAACACCTGCAAATTGTAAGTAGAAAGTTGGAGACAAAATGGCTATTAAATCAAAAATGGAGGAGAAAGGTTGCTTTTATAGACAACCTTTCGAATGGATGGCTGAGATTAATCTTCTAGAAAGATTCTAAGATCAATGGATGAGGATTCATGAGAGGAAGGTTATGAAATGGATGGCCATGATCGAGTTTCTAAAAAGATGTCAAGATCAACGGTTGAAAATTGATGCAACCAGAATATGCCATGCATGGAAAAGATATGACGTCGACAGCTATGACAGACATGCAAGACATGCAAGCTATGACATGAAATAATGGTAAGGGATCTTTGACCAAAATGGAGGGATAAATAATTTATTCAAAAAAGGAAGAGAAGGATAAGTGGCAAATAAATAATTTATTTTAAATTATTTATTTGGAGGAAATGAAAAAAGAGATTTAATTAAATTCATAAATTTAATTAAAGGAGGAGAAATAAATTAAATATGGATAATTGATTTGGATCAATTATTTAAAAGATAAAAATGACACATAATTAAATAATTTCATCAATTATTTAATTATAGAAGAATAAAAGGATAAATAATCATTATTATCTGACTATAGACAGGTGATGAAAGATAAATAATTAAATAAATAATGATTTATTTAATTATTGAAGAAAGGCGTATTAGTGATGCAATTAATTTATTTTAATTGATCAGGATAGAATAGAGATTAGAAAGTGAATTAATTAAATAATTAAAATTATTTAATTATTAGAGGATGATGACTAAAGAAAAATGTTGCTCGTAGACTTAGGACATTTTCCAGTGTCTACATTTTCCCCCTCTTTGACATAATGCAATTTGTCGCGTTGTGTCAAAGAAATTTAATTCTAAAATATGTCCCAGTGTAAAGAGAAAGGGGAAGGATTACCAAGAGGTTTGTGGTATTCCCCCTTGAGAGGAATGGCGGGTTCAAAGAACACAAATGTGCTCTCAAAATGGAAGATAAGACTAGAGGATGAAGGATAGAAGAAATTTTAGCATGAAGGAGATGGATGTTAGCATGGAAAAGACAAGGGAGATGGGATGTTAGCATGAAAAGGGGAAAGAAGATTGAAAGGAAATGATAAGGGAACCAACTTTCATGCTTACATTTTTATATTTATCATCATTGGGCATCAAAAATGTCACAATTAGACCACAAACACCATGGTATGACATACACCAAGGTGTGCAAGGTGACCATTTGGGAGAGACAAACAGTCAAAAAGACAAGGAATGCCCCAGCTCATACTAGGGACCCAATTGCCCTGGTCTTTTTGCCAAGACAAACTGCATGCAACAAACAAAGAAAAGAGGCCATGATCCATCATCGTCCCTCTAAATCCATTGATAGGACATCCTCGAGGAGACTAGTAACATGACCCAGAACTAATCGAAAAGATAAGATAATCCAGACTAACAAATTGTTTGCCAAGATAGTGTTTTCTAGTGATAATGATGCTTATTCGATTGGTTGATTAGGTTGAACAATATGACTGAGTTGATTGATAGGTTGATAAGGATTGATAAAGTGATTTGATTGACCATGCCTAGGCTTAGGAAGGACACATCTTGATGAAGGCAATATTGATTGACCAAGTTGATGACAAAGTTGATTGAAAAATATGACAAATTGATTCGATCGATAGATTGACAAAGATTGATTAACAAATTGACAAAAGCTGACAAATTGATTTGATCGATAGGTTGAAAAAAATTGATCGTTTATTTGAAAAATATTGATGAATATGACCAAGAGATGTGACAATACCCAACCATGGGAAGGACACATTTTGTTTGAGGTAGAGGACACATATGATAAAGTTGACCAAGTGATGAGTGTTGACAAGACACCTAACTACAACAATGACACATCCTACTTAAGGTGAATGACAAGGTTGATAAAGTCTAATCCTAGGAAGGAATCATCTAGATAAAAGACAAGAGATAAGACTGAATGAGACAAATGACATAATGCCCCATTCAAGCCAAATGACCAGGTTGATGGATGATAAGATAATCAATTGAGAAAGATTTCATTCATTTTTTATTTTGTGATTGAATGATGATTGATTTCAGACCAAGGAAATGACCTGACTCGATGAACCCTAAATGAATTGACCTAGGGGACCTCGGGGGGTCCTCGACAGATGGTCTTGCCTACGTAGTAGTGCGTAGAGACCTCGTAGTTTGGCATGACTTGACTTTGTCGTATTCGACAAAATATTGAGTCATGATTTTATTTGGATAACCTAAAGGGACCGAGCTAATGCCTTGGGGGATCATTTAAGATGAGCCTTGCCTACAAAGAAAATGCACAGAGGCAGTGTAGTTTGACCACTCTAACAAAACCAATTCAAACTCAAACTTAGATTCAGACTTTGTTTCTTTTTTGGGGAGTTTTAAATTTTTCTAATGTTTTTGGATTTTGAGGATTTTATGATTTTTTTGGATTTTGAAATGTTTTGATTTGGATTTTGAAATGTTTTGTTTTTGGATTTTGAAATGTTTTGATTTTTTGGATTTTGAAATATTTTATGATTTTTTTGGATTTTTTCAAGACATTTTATGATTTTTATGGATTTTAAAGGTTTTAAAGGGTTGATACCATGTATTATTTCCTATGAAGATGTAAGTCGAGGAATTTCCCCCAGTCAAGTATAGGAACAACTTATAATGCATGAGGGTATCAATGGATGAAAAGGATGATCATGCAAGTGAAGGATGCTAAATGTCAATGGTCTTCAGGCCATGGAAAGGATGATGCTTTATTATGGATGAATAAAACTTTTTTATGGATGATAACTATAAGGATCATGGAAAATGCATGTGAAAGATACCCACAATCAACCAAAAAGTCATGCACAAGGATCCAAGGACAAACATGATCTTTCCCCTAGTCAAGCTGAAAACCAATTGATAGGTGATGATGATGACAAGAACATTGTTTGATATGGGAAGGACACATCCCGAAACAACATGAGGATTGAGAAAGACATATCCCATGGATGATAATGTAACTAAAGGATCAAGGTTTACATCAAGGTTGTTAACAAAGCCAAGGAATGTTTTGGATGATGTGCTAGATTTCATAGAAAGATTGTATGGATTAGGCTTGTTGCATTTGAAATGACTAACCTTAGGACTAGATGGGATTATGGAGGGAACTTGGATAAGTGGATTAGAATCCTTAAACCAATGACAAGGGAAACCAAGTCCAACAATAGGTATGAAAGGATGATGAATTAATTTTTCCAAAGGATAGGAGACATGAGGATTATTGGTTGGAAGACTTAGCATATGATCTCCAAGGACTATTTCGCACAGGAATAATTTGTTTTCTCTGAGACATGGGTTTGGATAAATTATATGAAGGCAATGACATGATATTTCATGGGTAGTGTATGACTAAAGGATAGACATGTCAAGAATTTTCCCAAAGCATGATTTATGTTTGTACCCCATCTTTTATCAAGATCAAGGTAGGTGGGAAGAATGGATAGAAATGATAGGGCTTAGATGGATAGGTTGAAGTGTCATAAGAAATGTCATGTGAAGGGTATGGGAGATGATACAACTTGCCCCAAGTGTAATGGTCCTAATAGATAATTTATTTTACACATGACACCTGTTTGCTAGGTTTTCATCATGGTACTTACCCAAAGCGCCATAAAAAATGGTTTTCACTATTGGACGAAATTTTTCTCTTTAATTTTTACTTTTCACTTTTTTCTCTCTTTTTTTTTTTTTTCCTTTTTTTTTCTGATGATGTCACACAAGATGCCTTTTTTTAGGTTTTCATCAAGGTGGACAATTTTTTTGGATTTTTTTTATATTGACTTGATGTTTTGGATGACTACTGATTGTTTTGAATCTTTTTGATGGTGTTGATGTAAATATTGGTGTCATGATATGCCAATAGTGACCTTTATGGATTAGTTGGCTTGTCAGGATCATAGTGCTTGTATATAATTGATCGATGTCATTGTGATCCTTGTTGATACTAGAGTTGGCCTTATTAGAATACACACATCACAATAGAGTGCCATGGGAGTCCTTATGATAAAGAGTTGTTTCCAAGATGCAATGGATTTGTGAGGTATGATTTTTGGAATGATGGATGATGGTAGCCATGGAAGGATTATTTGGGAATTTGGATGTTGTTTTTATTTTCCAAACTTGGGATGGTGGATGATGGAGGTTGGAATTTTGATTGGGATGGAGTTTGGAACCAAAACCTTTATATTCCCTGCTTGATGACCATTTAGAAGGAAGTGGACATTTATCATGTGTGGGAGTCCTCTTTTCTTGTGGCTCCACATTTTGATTGAATTTTGGACTTGGAATATTTTCTTTTCTTGATCCATTTTTCTTTGGGATCCATTTTAAATTCATTTGTCCACTTGGATTTTTGTTTGATTCAAAGGCCTTTGACATTTGATTTTGAACTTTGGATTTGTAATAATTTTATTTTTGTTGGTTCCAAATGGAAGATTTATTCACATTGGAATGATGGTTTATGGTATGGATGGGAAGAGTTTTGGCAGCAACCTTATGACAAGGACTACTCATGGCCCCCATTTTGATGTTTGTATCAAATAAAGTTGCCCCAAATATCGAGGAGGTACCACTTACATCATTTGATTCTCTGATTGAAGAATAACCAAGACCTTGATATCTAGGATTTGCATAAAATTGTATCGGTTGTATAATGCCTTGATCATGTAGGCCTAGTCCTTTTCCTGGATACTGTATGCTTTGACAAATTCTATTTGCAATGGGATATTTGTTGTTTTGAAAGCAAGATGTGAATCCATCATTCTATATGTGGAAACTACTACTTGGAATCTCCTCATCTGCAAGAAAGCCCTCTTTGAAAAAGGTAAATGCTCCTAGTTGATAGGATATTTTGGATTTATCATTCATCATTCTTTTTTCTTCTTGATCATTTAGGATTTTGATTTGATCCATGGTATATTTTGTATCTTCTTCTTTGATGTGATCAATGATAGCTTCTCTATGTTCTCTTTGATCCATACTATCTTTTTTATGTTCTTTGACTTGATCAATAGTAGCTTCTTTATGCTCTTCTTTGATGTTATTCATATCATTCATTTTATTATCTATGTGTCCAAAGGAGGCAAGTGTTTCATTTTGGGAAATGGAGGTGTTTGGAGTTTGGATAGGACCAACTTCAAATGTTTGATCATGGATGGTATAAAGGTCGATGAGAGGATCATTTTGGATTTCTTGTTCAATGGTAGGATCTTGGTAAAAAATTGGTGTATCTTGGACAAAATGGTTGTGAATAGACTCTTGAACAAGGATAGGTGTATTTTGGATGCCATGATTATCTAGAAGTACTTCTTGGATGGACTTAAGGATGGGTTCATGAGATGGACTGCTTCAATTTTGATATGAAGGTGAATCTATGATGTCATGCTTTGGACTTTCTTTTTGACATGTATCCTCGAGTTTAGGCAATGGAATTTTATTTTGGACAAGGATATGATTTTCTTTGATAAACCCAGGATTTTGACATGCCAATAATAGAGCTTCAATAGCAATATCTTTTTTGGTATTGGTAGGTAATGGAGGACATGATGGTGAAAAATGGTTGGATGGTGTAGGATCAGCAATGTGATTGGATTTCATAAGTTTATTTTCGTTTAGGAGTTGAACAAGTTCCTTTGCTAGTTTTCCTTGGAGAGAATTAATTAATGTTATTTAATTGGATGGTATTGTAGTTTGGGATGGAGTGGATGGAAATGGGTTAGTGGATGATGGAATAGGATAAGATATGGAGGATTGGAATGGACTAGTGGATGATGGATTGTGATAGGATGTGGAGGATTGGAATAGACTAGTGGAAGGTTGGTTTCCCTTGTCAAGGTTAGGATAAGGATGATTAATGGACATTTGTTGTGGATTAATGACATGGATTGTGCTAAGTGACTCTTGATAGTGACGGTATATGGATGAAGGACTGGAGATTATGGATTGTTGGTAAGAAAGGTATGTGAGTGCTTGGAATTGACTATTGAGGATTGATTGATATTCAACATCACTACGAAGAAGATTGAGGTAAAGTGAAGACATGGTCATGAATTTGGATTAGGATGGATAAAACTTATTGAGGATAATACAAAAATTGTGACCTTTGGATGACAATGCAAGGTTCCAATGCAAAATGGATATGAAACTATGCTAAAAATTTTTGTGGTTTTCAAGGATATAAGGATGCAAAGTGAAAGTGTACCTAAGACCAAGATTAAGGAATGGTGGAATGATAATGACACTATGACCAAAGGATATGTTTTTGGGAATTTTTGGGATAATATAAGGATGTGGAGTGAAAATACAAGGATAATAATGACCTTATGACCAAAGGATATGGCATGCAAATGAAGCTAAATGCTAAATGATGCAAGATGGTATAAGACTAAGCTATATTTTTGTGATTTTTTTGGATTATAAGGATATGAGGATGCAAAGTGCAATCTAAGCAATATGAGTCTTAATGAGAGTAATGTGAAGGAATTTTAAAATAAGGGTGTAAATCAAGCCAATACAAACCCAAGGAAACAAATTCAAAATGTCATTGACCATAATAGAACAACCAAGACTAGGACACAAGACCAAGATCAAACTTGAGAAAGTGACAAATGACAAGACAATGACAATGACAATGGTCAATGACAAATAGAATGTGTAACCCAAAATTCCCAAAAGCTCAAAGGTCTCCCTATGTTCAAAATTTGAAGGCCTAAATGCAACCTAAGGGTGAAAATCCAAATTTTGCAATGCAAGGAATGAAGGGATGAAACCTATAGTGCAATGTTTTCCTAATGGGGATGCTTAGAATGGGCTGGAAAAACTTGCAAGTCTCTAGTTTGGAAACCAAGATCATAGTCAAGATGAGTTGGACAATGATTTTTGAAACTTTGGTGATCAGTCTTTTGTGGTTTTGTTTCAATTTGTGGTTCACAAAGAGTTATTTTACAAATTTGATGATTTGGACTAGTTTTGAGTGGATTTTTTATTGATTTTGATGAAATTTGTCTTGGCAAACACAATAGAAAGTATCAAGCACTTTGTTTGAGGACTAGTTTGATGTAAAAACATTTTATTTTTTAAAGAAGACAAGCACAATCCTAAGGTTGGCAAGGACTATATTCAATGGATCCCACATGGATTTTACTCCAACCGCACTTATTCTTAGTGGGTGAATTAGAAGCTTGGCCACACAGGCTCCCCCTTACATTGAACTCACTTCTCAGGTCAACCAAGCTTTGAGCCCTCATAAATCTCCCATGACAGGCTCTTCACTTCTACTAAGAACTGTGGGAATGTGGGTGCCTTGGCAATGACCATTGTTGCACCAACGAATAGGAAAGGATTTGGCAACTACAAACAAGAGGTGTCTAGGAAGGGCATCCAGTTTAGGGGGTAATATGATAAACTCCCTCAGGAGGTCTCCCTACCCTTAGAACAAGGGGTTACATATCATAAAGATACCGGGGGAGAACTATCACATACCGCATCCCGTTGATTGCAAACTTTCCTTGCAATCATAAATTTCTATAGTAGTTCGGAAGGACTTGGCTTTAGCTCATTACCACTTAGGGTCGTCCCTTGGGTGAGTACTTTTTCCCACCAAGGCAAACCCTTCTAATGGGTGAACACAAAAATGGATGGGCCCAGATTTTTAATCACTAATTTTGCACAAGGTGAGAGCATAATACCTACCACCCTCAAACACTAAGACATAGTGCTCATTTACCCCTAATTTAATCTATGTGAGAAAGATAATCATTCATTTTAGAGCACCAAATGAAGTTTTATCTAATCTAAAACAAACAAAGTGGATTCAAAATATAATCCTTGGAAATTCGAACCTACAAAACCACTTGTTAGTAGTTTCACAAAATGATCTTGGACCAATGAGAAAGCTACTAAAACTAAGTTAGCACAATAGATTTAAAACCAAACTAAAACTCAGAAGTCAGTGGCTAATTAAACTAGAAAATGAAGAGACTAAACTAAACTAAGAAAAGAACTTAAAGAAAATTAAAAACTAAGAGCTCAATTTTTTTTGTGGGTTCAAAAGAAGCAATTTTTTTTGGGAGCCCCACTCCAAAGCCACACATTGCAAACAAAAAATTAGTAAACCAAAAAACTTGCATAAAAACAACAAACTAAAATAGTGATAACTTAAACACAATTTTAAACTATAAAAATCTATGGAAAACTAAGACATAGACCTTCAAAACCCAGAAAAAGTTTAGCAAAATCTTGCACAACAAAAGTGTTATAAACAAAAAACAAAAATTGGATCTTAGCAACTAAATCTTGAAAAGCTACGGGCACTAAAATGGTCATAACTTTCTCAAAACATATAGAAATTTCAAACCGTTTGAAGTTTGGGAAAGCTGAAAATGAGGTCTACAAAACCCAGATGATATTTTTTGATGATTTCATGCACCCAATTTTTTGTACTCAAAATAATATGACAATATTTTATGCAAATTCTTGGTTGTAACTTGCAAAACAACAAAACAAACAAGAAAATTAGAAAAATCAAATAGCATAGATAAAGTGACAACCAACACAAATCTAAGCTAAAATCTCAATCTAAAAAAGAGAATACAATGAAAGCATAAGTAAAATGAAAACATTAAATAATAATACTCCCCATGCTTAATCTTGAATCACTTCTCTTGCTCTCCTATTTCTCCTTCTGTAACTTTGCCCTCATATTTTGAATTAGACTTGTGCAAACACCTACAAATTGTAAGTAGAAAGTTGGAGACAAAATGTTTGTTAAATCAAAAATGGAGGAGAAAGGTTGCTTTTATAGACAAACTTTCGAATGGACAGCTAAGATTAATCTTCTAGAAAGATTCTAAGATCAACAAATGAGGATTCATGAGAGGGAGGTTATGAAATGGATGGCCAAGATCGAGTTTCTAGAAAGATGTCAAGATCAACGGTTGAAAATTGATGCAACTAGAATATGCCATGCATGAAAAAGATATGACGTCGATGGCTATGATGCCTGACGGCTATGACAGGCATGCAGGACATGCAAGCTATGACATGAAATAATGATAGGGTATCTTTGACCAAAATGGAGGGATAAATAATTTATTCAAAAAATGAGGAGAAGGACAAGTGGCCAATAAATAATTTAAAATAAATTATTTGGAGGAAATGAAAAAAGAGATTTAATTAAATTCATAAATTTAATTAAAGGAGGAGATAGAAATTAAATATGGATAATTGATTTGGATCAATTATTTAAAAGAGAAAAATGACACATAATTAAATAATTTCATCAATTATTTAATTATAGAAGAATAAAGGCCAAATAATAATTACTATCTAACTATAGACAGGTGATGAAAGATAAATAATTAAATAAATAATGATTTATTTAATTATTGAAGAAAGGGTATTAGTGATGCAATTAATTTATTTTAATTGATTAGGATAGATTAGATATTAGAAAGTAAATTAATTAAATAATTAAAATTATTTAATTATTAGAGGATAACGACTAAGGAAAAATGTTGCTCGTAGACTTAGGACATTTTTTAGTGTCTACACCTTCCATCCTCATTTTCTAAAATAAATAATTCATCCCATCAAACAAGGGAGCCTCCTTCATGTGCACCATCCAGATCTACCTTAAATGGTTAAGCTTCTTCAAAGTAACTTGTCTTTGATACCATTTGTTATATATACAAGACAACTAAGGGGTGCGGGGGGGAGGAGGGGGGGGGGGGTGAATCAATTATATACTTTAAACATTCAACCCCTCAATATATTTTCAAACCCTTATCAACCATTAAACCCTTATTATGCATTAATAGAATGTCATGAGAATCAATAATGCAAACACATCAAACACATAGGAAAACCATATTTATGTGGAAAACCCAAATAGGGAAAAACCATGGTAAGGATTAGCTCATAATATAAAGTAATAACAACACTAAACACAATGGGCTCATTGTTGGGGGGCTTACTACCCAAAAGAAAAAAGGGCTCACTGCCAAAGAACTCACTATTTAGAAGAAATAAGATAGAATAAGGGGTGGATCACTACCAATTTGAATTTCTAACAATGGATATCTCTTATGCCAAAGATAGAGTTCCACTTAAGCACAAACAACTCATTCAACAAACTAAAACATAGACACCTTCTATTCACTACAACTGGGAGTCATAGGCATTAAATTTCATACTTGGATCACCACACTTGATCATTTTCACATCTTCACATCACCCACACTCTCTGCTTGATCCACACAACAAGTCATCTTGTATTTATACCATTCGCAACCTAAAAAAATCTCAATTAGGTCGACCTTAAGTAAACATATGCACCTCAACCATGCAAAATCAAATAGGTTGAAACCAAACACTTCCACAGTGTAAAGAAGTGAAGGTAGACCATGAAACAACTTAATTGGGACCCAAATCTACACTATAACTCTTCTCAACACATCCACAAACAACAATCATCCACCATAATTAGTGCTAACATGCTAGGTCGGCCAAACCTGCACTAACACTAATAATTGGCCACAAACATGCCTCTCCAAGTCTGAAAACATCTTGTGGACCACACATCAACATTCCAAAACAACTCAAAGTATTCCAAATCATCAAAATATTCACTATTATTTCACCCACCTAAAACTCAATAATACCTTTATTTTGTGTAACCAGACACACTAGCACAAACATCCAACTCACCAAACAACCTTCTTGAACACCACAACACCTGAAACTTCAAGGGCAGGTAGACACAAAATATATAAGTGTGTTCCAAAATACATAAGCCAAGAACCTTTATTATAGAGAAATGCAAAGCAATCTCATTTCTCCTAGACACATTGTATCACTAGATAGACATAATGTCAAATAAATCTTCCATTGTATTACGATCCAAAACCTTAAACTCTAGATATAGAACCTTTGAACACCTCTAAAAAACACATCCAAACCATGCAAATATATCTTCAACCATGAATAAATGTGGAGCGGAACACTAAACACCACTCCGTGACACTAAACTCTCTTTTATTCAAATTTTCTCAAAAGTACTTTGAAACCAAGTGACCAACTGTATCAACAATACTACTAACATTTTTGCAACACATTTACAAAATTTGTTATATCTCTCATCAACTATTGCACATCCAACTATCTCTTAAAACACAACTTCTACAACTATACTAAAGTAAGACATTAATGACAACACTAGCAATATTGTGTTGACATCAATACCAATAACTCCAATGCTAGGGGTTGACATCATCAACACCACCAACATTCCAACACTCTCTTCATACAAGGGGTTGATATCAATGACAACACCCAAAAAACTCTCAAATAACTCAATCTTCCAACAACTATATGGTTGTAAGAGGGGTAGAATCACTAAAAGATGTATTGAGAAGATGAAGTTATGGGGAATTGGAGCAACTTAGTGTTTTAAATACCATTTTCATGTGTGTCATTGATGGCATGCCAACTAGAGTCTCAAGTTTTTAGGGTGGTTTAGAAATAAACCACCACTAGACTTTAGAGTTTCTCTAGAAATTTATAATTGTAAGGTGGAAAGAGGTTGGGACTTCACATTAAATTTTAAATTTAGCAATAATTTTTTCCAACTTTATAAAAATAAATATAATATATGGCCTAAATTAAAATTCCCCTACAATAATCTTCAGGACCTTTATGAATTTCAACAATACAATTTAACACTGAAACACATGCCACAATAAAGGTAAAAGAAATATTTTCAAGACACACAAATCACATAGTCTAGTTCTCAGTTCCCCAATATTTTAGATTTTGTGGGCATTTTGTGATGGGTCATGTTATGCCTTGCATAACCACCCCATCTTTTGCTTTGGTCAAAATGGGTCCCCCTTTTTTGTTTTTATCTTTTTGTTGATTTTCAAAAAAAAATTGGAGTCTTTTGTTTCCAACACTTTGTTTTTCTTTGGTTTAGTCTGTTGGAACCGAAACTGGAACCGAATTGGGTTTTGAAACTTCCTTTAAAACTTGTTCTGATCCCCATCCTGATAGTCTTTCTTTTGGAATTTTTTTTTTCCTTTGTCAGAGCCAGAGCCGGAGTGGACGTTAAGTCGATATTTAGTTGAAAGTTTCAAAATCAGAATTCATTCCGTCTCCGCCTCCGCTTTTTGGACTTTTGTTTTAGATTAAGTTTTTATGTTAAGTTTTCTTATTTTCGGTCTTTTTGTTTTATTTTTGTGTTTGGTTTGGTTTGATGCTTTGTTCGCGGAACCGGACCCGGAACGGGAATGAAGTTGGGAAATTAGTCAAGTTTCCAAATCTGTTTTTCATTCTGATTCCACTCCTGCTATTTCTTGGTCATTGACTTTTTACTGAAGTCACACTACAGTGATGTGCTAGTTCTTCTCCAGTTCCGATTCTGCTTTACTGCATTTAATGTGTTAATGGCAGTTGTCATGTGTAGGTAGAAATTCTGAGTTTTACCTTGATTAGGGATTAAACGGGTGGTTATTATTATTGTTAAGAAATTGAAGAGCGAAGTAGAGCAGCAATGGAGTTTTTCTGGAGTGAATCAATTGAAAGAAGAGGAGATAATTTCTAGTGGATTTCTTCAAAAGGTTTTCCTATTTTGCATTCAAGGTAGGGTTCCTATTCTTTTTTTTCTTTTTTTTTACTTTTGTGTTTTCTTCTTTCTGTTTGATCATTTTGCTTTGGGCAAGTTCGCCATCTCAGTGGGTTTGCATGATTTTTTTTTTCTTTGTTTGTTTGTTGTTGTTCTTGACTTCATTTTTCACTTTTTTTTCTAGTTTTCAGTGAGTTAGGGCACAATCATTTTCACATTTTGTCATGATCGCGTCGTGCTGCATTGGTTTTTAAACACGTAGATTAATTAGGGTTTTACAGTGAGATAGATTAAATTTAGGTTTTTACAGTGAGTTAGGGTTGGTTAAATCTTGTTTTTACTTAAGGTTTTTGTTGCACATTCGTCTAGTTAAAATAGAAGGGTTGAATTCATGCCCTAGTTTTTATATCGAGTTTGTTTTAGATTAGGGTTTTATGCATTTCTGTGATCGCGTTTAATGTTAAATATGATGCCCTAAAAGTACAGTCACACCTCAGTCATATGAGGATGGTCTTTTCATGTTATATTTAAGCCTCATTTCATTTTAATATGACCCTAGTCCTTAATCATGAAGTTATGCTTTAAACTGTTAAAATCATTTGTGACGTCATGGTCAACATAGGCGAAAGCAGGATCAGAATTGATTTAGATTTTTGGATGTGTTTTATAATTAGTGTCAATTCCATTTTCCATCCCATCTTCGACTCCGCTTATAGTGAGAATTCTTATTTTAAAATAGCAATAACCTAGGTGGAAGCGAAAGCGGAACCGAAATGGAATATGAAAATAAAAAAATATGAAAGAAATCAAATCCATTTCCATTCCGATTACTGTTCTAGTTGCGACTCGAAGCCCGCTTCTTGTTAGAAAAATATCAATAACCATTTTGGCTCCATGCCTGGTAGTATGTTAAAAAGGGATTGTTTAAGATGTTTTCTACCTGGTTCCACCTTCGATGTATGTATGAAAGGTATGATTTTAAGATATATTTTGAGATGTTTATTCAAGGATCTAACTAGAGGTTTTTTTGTAGGAAAGCTAAATAATGTCGAGAACATCAAGAGAAGCTATCCAAAGGAACTGGCCTGCAGGAACATCAAGCCAGAGCAGTTACCTTATACCTTAAGGTATAACAACAGGGGTCCTGTTGCCATCGCAAGCAAAGTAGAATCATATTGGTCTGACATAACTGATACCAATCTAGGCCAATACAATTTTGAGGAGTTGTATTTAGAAACGTTTGGTGAAGATATAACAGGGAGAACACAAAGAATTGTCGATTCTAGTTTGGCTCATATCACCCTGTTTCCTCTATCAATCCAATGCCCAGAGTTAATCATGACAGTTGCAGGAGCTTACAATCCGGCTACCCGACAATGCATGGATTCACAAGATAATGTAATCATTGATCTCACTCCTCAAATGTTTCAAATCATGTTTAGTGTCCCGAACCCAAAGAACTTGGTGTAGTTAACTGAGGCAGATGCCCTAGAGAAATATAGAAAATATAAGGAATCCAACAAGTCTCACTTGAACAAAAAGTGGTTAAAAATAGAGAAGAAGTCTCTAAGCAAGCTTGTAGACCAACCAAAGAGGGCAGATTTTTATAAAGAAGTATCAAATTTAATAATGATGTTGTCTAGGGCCTTTGAGAAGAGAGATGCCTTTCATTTCAAGGAGTGGATGTTTCCCTTCATCCAGATAATCTTAAATGGCACCCAACAATTTGATTGGCCGATGATTGTTTCAGATGCCATTCATGATCAATTGACCAGGATTAGGGAGACTAAATGCTTTTTCATGGCTTCTTACATTGTGTATGCAATAGCAAGAGTAGGTATCTTCCTAGGTCTGAACAAAGTGGGGATAATAGGAGAGGCTAATGGATAGAAGAAGGTGTGGGATCATTATAACCAGCTATCCCTACAGGTTGCTAAGACTCAATTCAGAAGGGTTAATGATGCATTCATATATGTGATCATTAACCAACTCAACGGAGATGCAGGGTACAGACTGACACAAGAGGCCATGGAATTTATCACTGAATAGGGATGTTGGTACATTCAATACCCTAGGTTCAAATACTTCAGGCAAGCTAGATTTGAAGGTCATCCACATTTGTTGCCAAGATGTTGCAATAATAGGATAGTGTTGATGGAATTTTTTTATCAAGCTCTAGGGGTTAATGCTCAGTTTGGATTAAAGCACAAGACAGGATGTCATAAGCTCCCCATGAAGTTGGGTGAGTACAGCTGTCAGCATCTGGTAGGAGCAAAGATAGTGTGCAGTGAGTTGATACATTTAAAGCTAGGTTTGTATACAGCTCAGAAGTACTTTGACTTGAAGAGTAAAATGAATGCCTTGTTGCCTTCTGTGTTTGATAAACATTTCAATTTATTGGAATCTGGAGTGACCAACAGGATGAGTATGATCTGAGGAAGAAGAATTATGAGAGATTACCTGTCTCACTCATGGCAGAGCTTGGGATCAAAAATGACATTCCTGACACATTGGTGGATGATGGAGTTGTATTGGATCCATCGTATGAAGCTTTAAACATTGGGACTAAAAGCTTGGATCCGATTGACTGGGACAGTGAGGAAACCATTGAAATTGAGCAAATAGGGTGAGCAATCTTGGATAGGAGTGTTCAATGGTTGGTTCTAAGAACCAAAACTCCTCAAGGACCAACTCCTAAAAAGGGGAAAGGATATAAAAGGATCAAAAGAAAGACACCTCCCAAGGAGCCTTTAGAGTTCCTTCCTCTAGACATTGAAGAAATAGAGCTTGAAGCAGCAGTTGATGAACCAGAGACAGAAGAAGGAGATGCCCAAATAGGATCTATTGTTTCAACACCTACATTAGGTGAGTCTTCTACTCAAATCCCACTTGCAAAACAATAAAGTGAAGAAGTGCAAAAAGGGACTCTTCATAATATTGTTGAATCTATGAAGGGAAAAGAAGTGGAGGTAGATGTTGGAACAGATTCAGATGAGACTCTGTCAGAGAAAGGAATACAAGAAAATATGCCTCTAGAGGAGGATCAGTGGGTGTTGTTTGAAGAAGTCAAGAAGGTTGCTGATGATCAAGCTATAGCAATAGAGAAACAAAAGTTAATTGATGCCAAGACACAAGTTGATGCCATACTGCAGCAGCAACAAATTGAAGCTAAATCAAAAGTTGATGAAATAGAGAAGCAACAGAGGCAAAAAGAGCATGAGCTCAAGGTTAAGGAGGAAAATGATAAATTAGAATTGATACAAAAAATTCATGACCTTGAGGAATAAAAGGAAAGACACCGAAGGGAGAGAGAAGTTCTAGTAGCTAAGTTAAAGCTTGCTAAAGAAGCTCACAGAAAGGAAGAGGAAGCAGAATGATTACAAAAGGAAAAAGAGATCGAAGAACTAATCAAAAAGAAACAAGAAGAAAAAGAAGATGTAGAAAAGCTTAAAGCTTTAGATAAGGAAAGATTGGAGAAGGAAAGATTAGAAGAAGAAAGGTTGAAGAAGGAGGAAGAAGATAAGAGAGTACAAGAGAAAAAAGATAAGGAGGAAGTTGAAAAGCTGGCAAAAATAAGTGTGGAACAAGAGTAGCAATAGAAACAGAGGGTTGATTCTCAATCTCAAATAAATGTGCAACCTCCCTTAGCTACTGCCTCCTCTTCTTCAACCATGATGATTGTTACTTCAGGTGCTCTGACTTGGTTGAAATTAGACCTTCAAAAGAGAACACTGACATCTTCTCAACCTCTCAATTGGGAGGATATGATGAAGGAAATTGAAAAAGAAGGCCAAAATCTTGCATTCTACTAGGTTGAATGATAAGGGAGAAATTGTGGCTGAGTGTGCTATACCTATGATAGACAAGGAGGCAAGAGATATGCAATTAACAGATTATCAGCTAGGTACTGTGAATTTGGGGAGACCTACTAGAAATCAGCAAATGAATCTAATTGATGTGGTAGCATCCTCAACCAAGTCAAGGATGTTGAAGGATAAACAAAGGAAGGATGAGCTTAAGGCTCAATTAGATCAATTGCATGTTTTTATTAAGAATGTTTCTGCTCCAAGATCACAACAGGTTGCTACAATTGAGACTCCAATTTTGCTGAGCAAGAAGGAAGTAGATGATTTGGAATAGGTGAGGGGCAAGGCAGAAATGTTGGATCGGTGGGTTAGTATTAAATCAAGAAATAGATGAGGTACTAGAAGAAAATTTTGAGGTTTACAGGGGATACAACCAAAAATTGAAAGAGGTTTTCCTAAGACTACCCTCCTAGAACAATCGATATTGGAAGAAGATAATAAAGATTTTTTGGAAAAGAATTCTTGTATACTCTGATTTAGAACATATTTTCTATACAAGCATAGAAATGAGGTTCAATATTCTATTAAGGAGCTAAATGAACAATTTGAGGAGTTGGAGGCCATCATTGCTATTATAGTAAATGTTGATGTACTTGTAAAAGAAGGCTTACCTTTAAGCCAAATAAAGGAGAAATGGACTGAAAGATTTAAAGAGGTTATGCAAAGAGGAGATGTTGGTGAAGATCTACTGATAGATCGATTGATGGAAATCAAGGAAGAAATAAGAGCAGCTAAGAGAGAGTTGAAAAAGCTAAAGGATATGAGAGGGTTTGCTGCAACGGAGTTGGAAAGAATTAAGTTTGAAGACAACTGGGTAGATGGGCTAGAATTAGACATATTACAACAAGTCTTCTCCAGCTATGATGAATACATGGTGGACCAAACTCTGCATGCATAAATCTTATGCATGCATAGCTTTCTTCTTCTTTGCATGTTGCATGTAGCACTGGCAGTTTTTGAAGCGCATGGCTTTTCTTCTCTTCTATTATCTTTTCTTCCAGTTTAACCAAGTTTCCAAAGATAATTGTAATCCCTAAAAGGGTGGGTCAACTTAAAATAGAAGAGGACTTCAGATTTTGTATATCTATAAATACCCTTGGGGTATCATATTGTAAGGGTTGGCTAATAGAGAATAGAATTGGTCACCTGATATTAGGAGATAGAATTTTTCATAGTTGTTACAGAGATACATTGTTACTTGATTTTTACAGTTAAACAAAATTACAGGTTTACACATTGTTACTTGATTTTCCCAGTGATTGTGTTGAAGCATGATTGTTTCTTATGTGATGAAAGTCATTAGAAGAAGCCGGATTTAAGGATTATCTCATTAGATTTTCATTGAATTGAATTTATTGAAGTCTTTTGATCTATGATCTTGGCCATGAATGAATATGTGTTTTTTTTGGAATCTTTGAAATAGTTGTGATATGTGAATTAAAATAAGCACCTTAGATGCATGCAATGGTATGGATTATTCTGTGAATTGTATCATGCTTTGGTTTTCTTGATCTGTTGGAAAACATTCATTGTTGAAGATATATGTCCAGATACTGGATGAGTTTGATTCATGTTTGCTGATTTACCCTCTGATCTATCTTTTTCTTTTATTTAAAACCCCTTTCTTTATTAAAATAGCTCAATGAATAAGTCATTGTTTGTATTCTTTGTTACCAGCACAGGCCCCTTGAACATTACAGTTGCATGGACTGATTGAGTGACACCAGACAGTTGAGAACCAACTACCAGGACCTTGGGAGTTAGGCTACTATATGTTGTCTTTCTTTTTTAGGAGAAATAGAATAGAAGTATTATGTTTTAACGTTGTTTGTGTCATTTTCACCATCAACAGGTCACAACAAATAATGTTCATACAAAATTTTGGATAGATAAATTTTATACTAATATATAAAATTATTTACCCAAGTGTGTGCATGTGATTCATGGTCTTTCTTTGATCTATAAGACTTGGCTATGATGGATTTAGATATCAAGTTTTATAAATTTAATATTTACTAGGTGTTAGCAAGCAAATTGGCCTTCTTCAAATAATTAGATAAAATGACTAAAATATGCTCAATAATAAAGAAAAATATGTTACCAACAACTCTGAATATTTACCCTTTGGAAAGAGCAAATATCCTCTGAATTTTATTGAGGTACAATTCCCTCTCAATATTTTCAATGAATTAAAAGAATGAAAAATAAACACAATGTTTTCTTTTAACCAGAAAGGAATAAAGGTAAAAACCAATATTATGAAGAATCCTAATATTATATGTGATGATATGATAACAAAATATTGGCTCAAAGACTGGTTAAACCTGAAAGTCACTGAGAATTAAAATGATACACTCAATATTATCTGAAAAATGAAATCTATCATGAAGAAAACTGCATATCTCACACAAAGGTAACGTGTAGCATTAAGATACTCCTAAACACAAAAATTTAAGAACATCAAAATATCTTCATGATCTAATGCACAAACAATTAATGATTCCATTCACAAAAAATAACAACAAAGTCTAATATAATATTGAGTTTTTCAAAAACGATCTCCCCCCTTCAAGAAATCTTTACAATATATATAGTCTTTATCCCCCAAGACTTTTCAGTTTTATAACTATTCTTCTTTAAAGAATTAGTTAAAATATGACCTTTCACATTCTAGTAAGTGCCTCTTTAAAAAAAACCAAAAAGAAAAAAAATGTTTTGGACGTCGCAAGCAAGATTTCGTGTACTTTTGCTAACTCAGGTGGGTTTTTGTAAACTTCTGCTAACTTTCCACCTTTGATTAATTCTACTAACTTTCAACAAGGTGGGTTTTTGTAAACTTTTGCTAACTTTCCACCCAGGCAGGGTTTTGTGAACTTTTTCTATCTTTCCACCCAAGTGTGACTGTGTAAATTTTTTAACTTTGTAATTACCTCTTTGAGCCTAGAGATGAAACATCCCATATCTCTCAACTGAAAACTCTATTTTGCATGAAATTTGAACATCAAGAAGAATTACCATCATAGAACAAAACCCAAAAATTGGGTTGGCTCTGGATGCACAGATTCCATGACTTGACATTATTTGCAAATCACCAGTTAGAAATTATTTTTAAAATATCTCAAACGATAAGGATTCTAGGCATAAAAATTGGTCACATTGGACATAATAAGGTTAGCATCAACCCAACAAAATTATTTAGCACCAACTTCATAATGTTTTTAAAATTAACTATTTTTTGTGATTTGGCAAGCTGAGGGGCAGTAGAAGTTTAAAATGGGCCAAGTCAAAACTTGGCCAACAATTGGCTTTTTCTAGGTGACAAGGACTGTAAAGGATGAAGAAAGGAATCTAGAATCTCAAGCATGAACCAGTACTTAAATTCCATTGGGCTACGAGTCAAGAGCATGGAGGAAAAAGGAGATAGAGCAAGCCAAAATGGGGAAAAGCAGGAAAAAAAATAAGCTACTAGCACGAAAAAAACTCCTACTATGTACATGGTAGGAGACCCTACCTCAAATTTCTCCAAAATAATCATGCAAATCCATTAACAAGATGGGAGAAATAGCTACCAATGTGGAACAACACTTGGTGATTGATAATTATATGCACAACTACCTACCCACTTAGGGTTGCTACCACCAAAAAGATAAAACAAGCATCTTGTAAAATTCCTTTGGATAAAATTTGATGCCCAAAAATCCACTCTTTATTGTATCCTCTACAACCAAATGATTCACACCAGCACTTCCTTTCACATGGTCACTAAAATCCACCTGTATAATTTCAAATGTAATACCACGTTGCACTTGATTTTGTGAACAAAAAGATACCTTCCCTCGAATTGGACACCCCACATACAAATTAAGAGAAACAAAAATTTCTTGGTCACTACATGTGGAAGTAACTATATTGTTTAAAAAATTTGGACCCCAATTTGTAATATACATATCAACAAGTTCATCAGACTTAAATCCCAATTCACTTATTTTATGTTCTCCATTTTTAATCATCCCACATTTTGATTCAGAATTTTGACTAGGACAAATTGAATTTTGTGCAATATTTACTTCAAAATAAAAAGACACAAACATAGGATGATTAATTACCTCATCATCTACTACACTATCCCTATGAACTTCTTCAACAAACTTAAACAGTTCATATTCAGGTTGCAAACGAGAAGAAAAGGTGTCTAGTGATTCAGTTACCTCTTGAAGATGGTTTTTAATTTCACTTTTAGCTACACAATGTATGTTGACATCCTTTAAGATGAACGCCTCCATTTTTTATAACTAGTTTATGTCTTTCTTTTTTGAAACTTGATCCTATACTTCCATATTGACTGCATCAATACCTTCAAATTTGAAAATTTCAAATTCTGGAACATATAGAGGCTTCAACAAATGTTCATTTATGTTTACTTCTAGATTATTCATAGTAGATGAATCTCTAGTATTTGTTGCAACTAAAGAAAAATATGTTGCACACAATGTTTTCTCACAAGAAGAATAATCTTCTTCATCACTAGAAGAATCAGAATCATCTTTATCTATCTCATAGTTAAGATTATCTATTTCAGCATTAAAAGATTTAGTCCTCACATCACCTACTTCACTTTTTCGAAAATGATCCTGATAAAAAACTGTGAGATTGGAACACTTAGCCGAAGGGCATAAAAGATTTGGTGAATTCATCTTTTAAAACTTTGGGGTTTTATTTTTATGAATCAGACAATTTTGCACATATCTTTCAACTTTATCTTTCTTCCATACCCCAGATAAAATAAAACCATCTTCAATATTAACAACTTCTTGTTTTGCAATCTCAAGATCACTTACCTTATTTCACTTCAAGAGGAACCCAATGTCAGGATGTAATTCTACAACAAAGGTGATCAATTATAGCTCCTTACTTGGCTAAAGATTACAAGGAATCTTTTGTAAACATCTATCAAAATATTCCCCAATCTTTCTTATAGATTCACCCTATTTATTTTTAATGCTGAGAAATTGAGATGTGAGTGCACACACATCAATTGCTGGTTTAATATTCCAAGAAACTTCTTCTTCATACTTTCCCAATTAGTAATACATCCATCTTCTAAAGATTGAAACCAAATTACAACAACTCCAATGAGAGACTCAACAAATAATCAAATGAAAATATTTTCTTCTCTTACCCCAAAACTACACAAGCTACTATGAAGGCTCGGATATGGTCATCTGCAACCCAAGAGTCTTCTCCATTAAAATTTAGAAAATTCCTTCTTGAACCTGCAGGAAAGTCTGAATATTGTGGTAGTGCTAAAGGCCCAAACTAAGTACACCATGGTTGGACTGAAACCAATTCCATAATGCAGATTTAAAAAGAATGATTGGAACTTTTCTACCAAAAGCATTTCATGAGCACATTCTATAGTAAAGATTAAACAACCTCCATCCTCGGGGAGGTACCTTCAAACTTATGAGAAAATAAATTATTGGAAGACACTGGTACTTCAATTCGATTCCCTAGCAGAGTCGCCAAAAATCTATTAGCAAACAAATTGGCCTTCTTTAAATAATTATATAAAATGACTCAAATATGCACAATAATGAAGACAAATATGTTACCAACAATTCTGAATATTTACCCTTTGGAAAGAGAAAATATCCTCTTAATTTTATTGAGGTACAACTCCCGGTACAACTCCCTCTCAATATTTTCAATGAATTATCATGCACCAAGTGTTGTTTTGCATGGCTAGCTATTTCTCCCAGCATGTTAATGGATTTGAATGATTGGGAAGAATCCCAATATCTTATGCGATGATATAGAAAACAAAATATTGGCTCAAAGACTAGTTAAACCTAAAAGTCACTGAGAATTAAAATGATACACTCAACATTATCTAAAAAATGAAATCTATCATAAAGAAAACTGCATATCTCACAAAAAGGTAAAGCATAGCATTAAGATACTCCTAAACTCAAATATTTAAGAACGCCAAATTATCTTCATGATCTAAATGCACAAAGACAAATAATGATTCCATTCATAGAAAATAGTAGCAAAGTCTAATATAATATTGAGTTTTTAAAAAATGATCTCCCCCTTTCAAGAAATATTTACAATATATATAGTCTTTATCGCCCAAGACTTTTTAGTTTTGTAACTATTTTTCTATAAAGAATTGGTTAAAATATGACCTTTCACATTCTAGTAACTTCCTCTTTAAAAAATTTCGAAAAGAAAAAAAAAAGATACAGACATCGCAAGTGGGATTTCGTGTACTTCTGCTAACTTAGGCATGGTTTTGTAAACTTCTACTAACTTTCTACCTTTGATTAATTATGCTGACTTTCAACCAAGTGGGGTTTTTTAAACTTTTTCTAACTTTCCACCCATGCAGGGTTTTGTGAACTTTTTCTAACTTTCCACCCAAGTGTGACTATATAAATTTTTTAACTTTGTAATCACCTCTTTGAGCCTAGAGATGAAAAATCCCATATATCTCAACTGAAAAAACTCTAGTTTGCACGAAATTTGAACAACAAGAAGCATGATCATCATAGAACAATACCCAGAAATTGTTCTGGCTCCAGATGTACGGATTCCATGACTTGACATTATTTGCAAATAAGAGGAGCTTACCACCTCCATCCAAAGCACTCAAGGCTAGTGGAGGAGAAAATGAGAGGAAATCAAGCCTCTGTTGTAATGGTGTTTATCCTATGCTCACACTATCAGAGTGGAGAGGTAGATTGCTGCTATGAAGTGTGAAGTGCTACTACAAAGCTTGTGGATGAATGCTCAAAGTATGGAGAGATTGTGTAAACTTGTGAAGAAGATGATCATGGATGAATGGATGAAGAATATGAAGGAAGAAGATGAAAAACGACCATATTTGGATCAGCTAGCCAAAGGGAGGTGTTACACTTTGACTTCCAATAGGAAGTGTAATGTCTCTGCAGACTCCAGCAGCAGGAATCTACCGAGGATGTAAGTGTGTCGCGCAGACTTCTACATGTCGTGCAAGCCTCCCCGATAGAAATGACTCCACCAACACACAAATTAGGCACCAAGTGTGACATGTACAATGGGCTTAAGTGGAATTAAGCCTCTTCCTTAGGTTTTCTAAAGTGTAAGGGGTTAAAGGGGAATTTGCGTTAGGGGTGCAAATTCATTCCTATACATTTTGCTCCCACTTTAGTGAGCATGAGTACTGGTGAGTGCTTGAGTAAAGTAGAGTAGTAATGAGTAAAAAGGTGAGAGATGTATACCTGAACCAATGAGGAAGCAGAGCATGATCTAGAAAACTCAAAAGTGCAGAAAAGGACTTCATAGTTCCACATAACTATAAAGTTGAAGAACGAAAGTAACTCACAGGCTCATGGTCTTTCAAGGGAGGTATCCTTTAAGAACTCTCACATGAAGGAGACTGAGAAAAGGGGACTCTACAGACTTAGAGATGGAAACATGTTTACCCATAGATAGAACATGTCAGGAAGTAGCCGCGTAGGCTAGTGAACGGATAGTCACGCAGACCATCTCTAAGCTGTAAGAATTTAAAAGGGGTCCCTTGAGAACCCTTCAAAAGGAAGGAGGGTTCTCTCAAGGGATGGGCTATTTCAAAATTCAAGTCTATTCAAGATGCCCCCAAGCTAGACGTAAGGATGTGAAGTAGGTCTAGTCGGGCTACCCCAGACTAGACGTGAAGAAGTGAAACAGGTCTAGTCAAGTTGCCCCCGAGCTAGACATCGTAGAACTTGTTGAAAAATTTCAAAGGGATCCCTTAGGAACCCATTGTGAAAAGGAGGGGTCCACTCAAGGGACACATTGTTCAAAAGCTAATGTCTTCTTTCTCGAATCAATTTGTCATCAAGGAATCCTTTCGAAAGATGTTCACTTCATCAATGAATTTGAAAGGAAGGATATGTGCCCTTGTGAGGGGAAGATCAAGATTGTTCCCGCTTCGGAGGAAGGTTCCCAAGTCCTTTCTTTACGAACCCATGATGAAGGAAACATGTTCCGTTGGGGTTTCAAGTCAAGAATGCAATTCTAAAGAAATGTGTAAAGGGTATTGAGAAAAGATTCACTGAAAATGAATACATTTTCTAAAGACCAAGTTGTGTAGAAGTTGCGTTATCACACACGAAAGGGACAACTCAAGCAAAGAAGAGAGAAAGATAAAGAGAAAAGAAAAGGAAAATAAGACACACACAAAGGGCACAGGGGGATCTAGTTTCATGGGGTTAGATCTACCTTTATTTATAAGTAATAGGTATCCACGGTGCGAGGTGAAAGATCATTAATCCCCAACCAGATCAGGAAGAATGCACGGAAGACAAAATAAAAAATTGGGTCAACATGGAAGGAGGCCTAAATTCTCCTAATGCTTTGTATCGTCCTAAATTTATCGAAAGTCAATCACAAACATGGAAGAATGATGATACACATAGAGGAAGGGTTACAACACAAACACCATGCTTGTATCCATGCACCAACAGGGGTGATGAGGGTCATCCACGCACATATAACACGATCACAAGGAAACACATCACACCATACACACACATCTCATATAAAGATCAAGAAGAGGGTCTCCCCCTAACAATGGTCAACCACAAGGTTATTAAATTCCCATTCTAGATCATTGTAGGAAGGATGATGAGCCTGTAATGGTGTAATGTTAAGGGGAGGAGCTTATGATCGTCCCACAACAAGGGCTAAGGCAAAGGGACTTGTGAGGTCTTTGTCGCTCAACTCTTGTGAGTCTAAGGTCAATGATTTTGTGAAGATCCCTGATAAGGTCAAAAATTTATCTACCAAGTTAAACATACACTTAATGGGGGTTCCATGTTTTACCTCGATGGATGGAGGATTTTGCACCCAAGGTTCACTGCTAGGCTCACCAAGAGACTTGGGAGTGGTGAGAAACTTAGGGGAGGTCACGATTGGTTTCGTTACTAGGACAAAACAATTCAACACAGGGCCACCTTTCAGAGAAGGTGGGCTCTTCTTATGTCCTCCATTGTTGGAGGGACCATGCTCTACCTTCTTCTTCATTAGAGGGGGTGAAATCTCCGTAGATGAAGCAAGGAGCGTCAAGGGAGAGAAGGAAATAATCATAAAGGGTACAACCGAAGTATTAACCATATCCATGGGCTTCGGGAAAGGTGAGACATCTGGAACGGAAGTCAATAGAGGCGGATCCACAGAAGGGGTGATAAAAACCTACACCTTTTCAGGCGCATGTGTGCTCATAGCAAAAGCTGGAAGAGATACAGAACTAGTTTGGATAGGAACATAAGGGAGGATAGAGGAGGACATAGTAGGAGGTGAAGTTGTATCCTCTTCCTTCTTTTGTAAGGAGGCTTTCTTAGCCAGGAGAGCCTTTTGTCGACACTTATGCTCACATGCAAGGTGGTTTCTATGACTCTTCAAACCAAAAGTTGGAGCTTGCAAAGGGATAGAAGGCTCCTACTCAGCCATGGGAGTGTCCTCCATAGTTGTTTCCAATGAAAGGAAAAACTCTTGAATGGGAGAAAAAAGAGCATGTTCAAGAACGGCAGGAGGAATCGACTCCAATGCCTCTGCAATGGGCCTATTCTCGTTCACTATTTTAGGAACATGAATAGTAGGAGGTCATGGAGCCCAAGACAAAGAGGAATCTTCACGGGGGGCTTTCTGTCTTCCATATCAAATGGGCCTAGGCTCCATGGGTAAGATAGGAAGCTCAAACGTTGGACGCTTGGCCTTTCACCAAGCAGGCACCATGGGATTCTCTTGCAAGTGTGAGACAAAATCAGATGGTACCATGATAGGATGAGAGGAAGCATCAGGCTGAACAATGAAAGAGGAAGGAGGAGGATCTCGGGACCACTTCTCTTCTTCCCTTCTACGTTCCTTGATGACATCATTGTCATCTTTCAGGAAAGCCCTATCAAAAATGACATAAGGTGAAGGAGGATATCTCACTTTTGGCCTAGAGCGCCCTTTCTTATAGTTTTGATATGTATGATACAAGAAGTCCTTCCTAGACGGGAGAGGACCAAGAGGTGTATGCCAAAAGTAATCTAAGGTATAGCTACCACGTGCAATCAGTGGTCTATATCTGGTGTCATGGACAATGTGTACCAAACTTCCATGAACAAGCTTTAGACACTTGTGCACAACCGAGGGAACTTCGATCATAGCTACCAGCTAGGGGATGCCTAGCTTCACTCTAAAGAGTTTGGACCCTAGGATGATGTCAAACATAAGGCTCACATATTTAGGTCCAATGAGGACCGATAGGACAATACTCCCTATAGGAGGTATGAGAAAGATTGTCGTGTGTGCGGATGGTACTTTCAGGTGCTTCATATCCATCCTTATGCATGAAGTTAATCAGCATGATCTCCTCACTATGATATTCACTTGATATGTCGGATCAACGAGGACACCTACCACAGTATTCCCATTTATCCTCATAGGAATGTAAAGAGGAGATGGTTCCCTATTGGAGCCCATCGGCAGGTCTTGTGAAGTGAAGGTTATGCTAGTTCCACTACTCATAGTTTGTGCAGAGGGAATAGGTTGATTTAAGAAAGAGGCCATCACGCACACCGAACAGTACTTCTATTGGACCTCCTAAGGTTTACGGGATAGGAGAGTGACCCAATTAAGGTTTTGTTATAAAACACCATCAGAACCTTCCAACTACACCTACTAGGGGTCATGGGTTGGATTGCAAGGTGAAAGTCTCACAACACTCACACCTACAACTCTCCTAGGATACAAGGAAAGGGACTTTTAGTATCACAAAATAGAATAAAAATGGTTCACGTCGGGTTCACAAAAAATGTAAGAGAGGGGGACCAACCACTACAAGGCCCCAGGTCATGAAAGGCCAAGAGAATTATGGCTGCCCTAACTTACCTCAGTTTAAAGGAAGGTTACGATAGGTGGGATGAAAGTGATGAGAACTGTGGGTCCTTCGATCACTCTGCAAACTCAAGATTTGAAGGGAGACTAGACAAGTCAATCTTTAGAGTCAACTTTACGTCTGAGGTAGCTCTTTGTCAAAGGATAGAAGCATGGTTCTAGGAAGACAACTCGGTGTATCAGCGTCTCATAGGTGTGATGGTGTCCATACGGCTAGAAAACCAAAGAGATGAGGTTAAACTCTTAAAAAGGGACTATCAACCTAATTTAAGAGTTTTTAGAATGATAGAATAAGACTAAGAAGAGTGAAACATAAAGATGAATGTGATAAAGGAAATATATTACCGCAAGGTTGATGAAGATAATTTCACACAACAATCTTCTCACCAACTTGCTCCAAGATATCTCCACCTACACACAGAAAAGTGGGAAAATTTTGGGGAGCTGTTTAGGGGTTTGCCTCAGTCAGACCCCCATTTTGGTGTTTCCACCTCCACAAAAAACCAAGATTGCAATGATAAGAACAATATGATAAAGAAGAGAAAAAAAGCTATGTAAACAAAAGACACTACAAAACAATACATTCTTACCCAACCAAATGATAGAGAAGATAAGAGGAGCTTACCACCTTCATCCAAAGCACTCAAGGCTAGTGGAGGAGAAAATGAGAGGAACTCAAGCCTCTACTATAATGGTGTTTATCCTGTGCTCGCACTATCAAATTGATGGAGTGGTAGATTGCTGCTATGAAGTGTGAAGTGTTGCTACAAATCTTGTGGATGAATGCTCAAAGTATGGAGAGATTGTGTAAGCTTGTGAAGAAGATGATCATGGATTAATGGATGAAGAATATGAAGGAAGAAGATGAAAAAGGACCATATTCGGGTCAGCTAGCCGAAGGGAGGTGTTACACTTTGACTTCCAATAGGAAGTGTAACGTCTCTACAAAATCTAGTCACATGAATCTTCCAGGGATGTAAGCGCACAGTGTGGACGTCTGCATGTTGCATGAGCATCCCCGACAAAAATGCCTCCACTGACACACAAATTAGGTGCCAAGTGTGATGTGGATAGAGGGCTTAAGTGGAATTAAGCCTCTGCCTTAGGTTTTCTAAAGTGTAAGGGGGTAAAGGGGAATTTGTGTTAGGGGTGAAAATTCACACCTATACAACAAACCACCAATTAGAAACATAGATTTTTAAAATATCTCAAACGATAAGGATTTTGGGTAGGAAAATTGGCCACATTGGACATAATAAGGTTAACATCAACCCAACAAAAGTATTTAGCACTAGTTCTTCATCATATTTTTAAAATTAACTATTTTTTGTGGTTTGGTAGGTTGAAGGGCATTAGAAGTTTAAAATGGGACAAGTACTCAAAACTTGGCCAACAATTGGCTTTGTCTGGGGGATGAGGACTATAAAGGACAAAGCAAGGACCAATGCTTAAATTCCATTGGGCTACATAGTCAAGAGAATGGAGGAAAAAGGAGATAGAGCAAGCCAAATGTGGGGAAAGAAGGAAAAGAAACTAAGCTAGTAGAATGACAAAAACTCCTACTATGTATATGGTAGGAGACCCTACCTCAAATTTCTCTAAAATAATCATGAAAATCCATTAACAGGCTAGGAGAAATAGCTATCCATGTAGAAAAACACTTGGTGACTGGTAATTATATGCACAACTAACTAACCACTCATGACTATTGCCACCAAAAAGATAAAACAAGCATCTTGTAAAATTCCTTTGGATAAAATTTGATGCCCAAAAAGCCACTCTTTATTGTATGCCTCTACAACCAAATGATTCACACCAACACTGCCTTACACATGGTCACCAAAATCTTCCTGTATAATTTTAGATGTAATACCAAGCTTCACTTGGTTTTGTGAACAAAAAGATACCAACCCTCGAATTGGACACCCCACATACAAACTATGAGAAAACAAAATTTATTAGTCACTACATGTGAAATTAATTGCGTTGTTTAAAAAATATGGACCCCAATTCATAGTATACATATCAATAAGTTCATCAGACTTAAATCTCGATTCACTTATTTCCTCTTCTTCATTTTTAATCATCCCACATTTTGATTCACAATTTTGACTGGGACAAATTGAATCTTATGCAATATTTACTTCAAAATGAAAAGACTCAAACATAGGATGATTAATTACCTCATCATCTGCTTCACTATCCCTATGAACTTCTTCAACAAACTTAAACACTTCATATTCAAGTTACAAGCGAGAAGAAAAGGTGTCTAGTGATTCAATTAGCTCTTGAAGTTGGTTTTTAATTTCACTTTCAGCTACACAATGTATGTTGACATCTTTAAAGATGAAGGCTTCCATTTCTGATAACTGGTTTATGTCTTTCTTTTTTGAAACTTGATCCTCTACTTCCATATTGACTGCATCAATACCTTCAAATTTGAAATTTTCAAATTCTGGAACATATAGAGGCTTCAACAAATGTTCATTTATGTTTACTTCCAAATTATTCATAGTAGATTCTCTAGTATTTGTTGCAACTAAAGAAAAATATGTTGTACACAATGTTTTCTCACAAGAAGAATAATATTCTTCATCACTAGAAGAATCAGAATCATCTTTATCTATCTCACAATTAAGTTTATATATTTCAGCATCAAAAGATTTATTCCTGACATCATCTACTTTACTTTTCTGAAAATAATCCTGATCAAAATCTATGAGATTGGAACACTCAACCGAAGGCTGTAAAAGATTTGATGAATTCATATTTTTAAACTTTGGGGTTTTCTATTTGTGAATCAGACAATTTTGTACATATCTTTCAACTTTATCTTTCTTTCATACCCTAGATAAAATAAAGTCATCTTCAATATTAATAGCTTCTAGTTTTGTAATCTCAAAATCACTTACTTTATTTTTCTTGAAGAGGAATCCAACGTCGAGATGTACTATTGCAACAAAGGTGATCATCTATAGCTCCTTACTTGTCTGAAGATTATGAGGAATATTTTTTTAAAATCTATCAAAACGTTCCACAAACACCCTTATAGATTTACCCTCTTTATTTTTAATGATGATAAATTGATATGTGAGTGCACACACATCAATTATTGGCTTAAATCTTCCAAGAAAATTATTCATCATACTATCCCAGTTAGTAATACCCATCTTCTAAAAATTGAAACCAAATTGCAGTAGCTCCAATGAGAGACTCAACAAATAATCTGACGAAAATATTTTCTTCTCTTACCCCCAAAAATCCACAAGCTATTGTGAAGACTTGGATATAATCATCTGCAACCTGAGAGTCTTCTCCATTAAACCTCGGAAAATTCCTTCTTAAACCTGCAGGCTAGTCTGAATATTGTGGTAGCGCTAAAGGCCCAAACTAAGCACACCATGGTTGGGTTGAAACCAATGCAATAATGCAAATTTAAAAAGAATGACTAGAACTTTTCATGAGCACGATCCATATTAAAGAGTCACCAACCTCCATCCTCATGGAGGTACCTTTAGATTTATGAGAAAATAAATTATTGGAAGACACTGGTACTTCAATTCGATTCCCTAGTGGAGTCGCCAAAAATCTGTTAGCAAACAGATTGGCCTTCTTTAAATAATTATATAAAATAACTCAAATATGCTCAATAATGAAGACAAGTATGTTACCAACAACTCTGAATATCTACCCTTTGGAAAGAGAAAATATCCTCTAAATTTTATTGAGGTACAACTCCCTATCAATATTTTCAATGAATTAAAAGAATAGAAAATAAACACAACATTTGGTTTTAACCAGAAAACAATAAAGGTAAAACACAATATTAGGAAGAATCCCAATATCTTATGTGATGATATAGATAACAAAATATTGGCTCAAAAACCAGTTAAACCTGAAAGTCATTGAGAATTAAAATTGTTAGAATCAAACATGCTCTGATACCATGTTAGAATTAGCTATGGATGCCAAGATCTATGGACCAAATGGAAAGCACAAAGAAGAGAGAAAATAATATGACAAGTATAAACTATATTCAATGTCAATGATAATGAAATTGCTTCAATGTGTGTACAAATGTAGTAGAGACCCCTTGGTTATATAGCCAAGGTGAAAACATAGGAGTGCATAAGATTATGACAAGTGTCGTAATCTTATGACATGAGACAACAATGAAAAGCTATCACTCCACCTAAAGTGGAAAGGTGATAATGTGATAACCACCACAAATAGTGGATCTACCACAAAAGGTGGAACCCTAATCACATGATATGTCCATGAAAGGTGGAGGTGATAGAGTGATAACATGATAAGTCCACCAAAGGTGGAAATTCTCCAACAACTCCTATGTGGTCCCTAAGTAAACTTAACTAAGGTGTAATTATGACCTAGGACAAGGTACAAAACATTTAATTACACCAACAAAAATGATACACTCAATATTATCTAAAAAATGAAATCTATCATGAAGAAAACTCCATATCTCACACAAAGGTAAAGTGTAGCATTAAGATACTCCTAAAAAAAAATTTAAGAACATCAAATTATCTTCATGATCTAAATTCACAAAGATAAATAATGATTCCATTCACAGAAAATAGCAGCAAAGTCTAATATAATATTGAGTTTTTTCAAAAATGATCTCCCCCTTTCAAGAAATATTTACAATTTATATAGTCTTTATCCCCCAAGACTTTTTAGTTTTGTAACTTTTTTTATTGAAATAATTAGTTAACATATGACCTTTCACATTCTGGTAACTGCCTCTTTAAAAAAAATCTGAAAAGAAAAAAAAAGCTTCGGAAATCGCAAGCGAGATTTCTTGTACTTCTACTAACTTAGGCGGGGTTTTGTAAACTTCTACTAACTTTCAACCACGTGGGTTTTTGTAAACTTTTGCTAACTTTCCACTCAGGTGGGGTTTTTTGAACTTTTTCTAACTTTCCACCCAAGTGTGACTATAAATTTTTTAACTTTGTAATCACCTCTTTGAGCCTACAGATGAAAAATCCCATATCTCTCAATTGAAAACTCCATTTTGCAATAAATTTGAACTTCAAGAAGCATGAACATCATAGAACAAAATGTAGAAATTATGTTGGCTCTGTATGCACGGATTCCAAGAATTAACATTATTTGGAAATCACAAGTTAGAAACATAGATTTTTAAATATCTCAAACGGAAAGGATTATGGGCATGAAAATTGGACACATTGGACATAATAAGGTTAGCATCAACTTAGAAAGAGGATTTAGCACCAGCTTCATCATATTTTTAAAATTAACTATTTTTTGTGATTTGGCAGGCTAAAGGGCATTAGAAGTTTAAAATGGGCTAGGTCAAAACTTGGCCAACACTAGGTATAGGTCATCTTTAAATATTACAATATGTATTATTAGAAGTTCCTTTATTGATTACCTAGGTATAGCTTTACTGCTAATCGAGCATCCATAGACCTAACAAAGATAACTTTGATGTCATTCAAGGAATAACTCCACTACTAGTTGAAATGACCTTAGTAGAGATTACCTAAGTCGCATAGAATGAATGAGGTACTTAATTTTCCATTTCTTTCTTTCTTTTATTTTTCTATATTTTTCCTACCTCATCCTATAAAGATTGAATTTTTCCTTTGGGTTCAAGTCCACTATAGTAATCAAATTAATTTTATTTTATAATAATTCTACTTGATACCCTAACTATACTTACCTTGCTAGATAAACTTCAATAATTTGTAATATGTTTAGTGTCATGGATGAATAATCATGTGATATATATTTTTAAATTGTCTATACTTCTTTATGCATGAAAATTAATCTACACAACCAAATGAAAGAATACAAAAATTATATCCTAAAAATAAATCCATCATTTATGTAAGAGGAAAAATTGCATAATAAATCATCTGAAAAGTATATTTTTAGCATCAAAACATCATTTATGAATTTATTAATTAAAAAAGAATGGGATTTTAAAATGAATTTATAATAGAAAAAAGTGGAAACAAGACTAAGGAGTTCAACAAGACACCTAAGCTTGAGAAAATAAGAACCAAAATAGAGAAACCCAAACTGATTAATAAAATAATAACCAAAAAAATAAAAATAAAAATAAAAATGAAAGCCAAAAAACTTGACACCACCTACCCATCTCAACACAAACTTGATGGTTCGGGAATATAAATAGGGTAACTTCCATTTCCTCCTCTTTTAACATTGTCAAGTAGTAAATTTTGTGTGGTTAAAATCTTTAGGACTGTTGATTTCTATTTAATTTTTCCTATGGGAATATTTGACCATCTAGTAAAATGTCTAGCATTCTCTTTAGTTAGAATAAAAATATAAGGAAGCTCATATCCCTTGTGTTCATTCCACAAATATGTCCCAACATTTGAATCCCCACAATAATAAAAAATAAGGTTAATTATTTCATTTTTTCTAATTTTATCATATGAAACTTCTTGGTATGTGACGTCAAAAATTTCATTCCTGTTACCATAAAAATATAAAAGAACACGATGAATGCCAAGTAAGAGAACGTTTAGGAAACTCATGTATTGTAGCATCATTAATCAAATAAATGTGTTCACTATTGCACATTTTACATGCCTTTATATACATTTTTTCATCCATGTTGGTAGGTTCTTGAGGTACATGCACATCATGAAAAACTTAGTTAATATTACACCATATAAGCTTGATCCAATAAAATATTTTTTGACATAAATTTGTTTTTTATCTAAACTAAATTTATGAATTATAGGTGTGAAAAATATTTACTTTCAAAATTAAGATGATAATAATTACCATGAATCGTAGTTTCTTCAATTGAATCATTAGAAATTTTCCCTATGATGTGAACTTCAGAGGTGATATCTGATTTCTTAAAATTGCCACTTTATCAAAAATAAAAGTTATCAAAAATTTTAAAATTTTCTAAGGAATGATAATTATAATCACACTTACTGATGTTCCACTACTTTCCTCATTTCCAAGCTAAGGGTTGTTAAAAATATTAAAATCATATGGTGAGGAATCTATTGCTTTCCTCTATTAGGGCCAAAAAATTAGCCTTAAATTTCCCACAAAACGTACAATTTTCAAAAAATATCCCATCACCTAGCATGCCATTTTAAAACTTTATCATTCAAAATATGTCATTTTCCTGCCCTATAGTCATTACCATAACAAAATTACCATCATCATCCCCTGTATAAGAATAAATTCATGTCAATGAGACTACACTCTATTAGTGGAAGTCATCTTAAGGTCCCTTCGAAGGAACAACAGAGCAAGAAAGTATGACCATTATTGAGGAAAGAATATCATATTGAGGGAACTTCTCTTAGTATCCCTTTGATAATCTAACTGAAATGCTATCGAAGACACCTTGGCATATCAGAGGGTAATGTTTTGAGGTTTCTTCAATAAATCGAGACCTAGACCACCGATGGGGCATAATTTTTTTAATTCCTCTGGCATGACTTTTGGAGAAAATAAACCTCAGTATTCAAGAAATAGAAAAATATCTCTCAAACATGAATAATCAATGTATCAAAGTGACAATAAAATTTCAAAGGGACAATGCTTGACTTACAAATTTGAAGAATCGAAGATATTATGTAATATGGGGATGAGTAATTTATGAGTCCCTTTGATATCAAAAAAGAGGCGAAGTTCATAAAAGAGAAACATATACATCAACAGGATGAAGAAATTTGTCTCTTCGATAAAATGATAGCATCAATTACAAAAGGGAATAGAAGAATGTTTAAATGGGTTCTAAAGGACTCCAAAATTTTGAAGTAAAGTGGTTCTTAGTCCCTTTGAATACCACAAAAAATGAAAGAACATATCAATTAGAAAATATCGAGGGAAGGGATCTCTATTGGAGAGAACCAAATATTGGTCCCTTTGACAACCCTAAACAAATAAGTGAACGACTAAGCTTAGGGTTTAATCGAAGGGAAGAAGGCATATCAGATGGACAAAGATAATAAGCCCCTCGATAAAACAACAATACTTATTGCCTTGGTTTTAATAATACAAAAGGAAAAGGAGTAAAATATCAAAGCGATAAAAGAAACTCAAAGAGACCATTTGTTAGGAAGGCTCAAGAGGATAATGGAATATTGAAATGAAGCCATATGTTGTCTCTTCAAAATCTCGAAGGGAAGAAAGAGGGTATACTAGTAAAAGGATATTAGGGGAAAGGGAAATATTAGTAAGATCAAAATATTGTCATCCCGATGAAGAGAAAGTGTTGACAAGACAACGACATGACGAAGAGAAAATTTGGTGGAAATGATGAAATAACCAACGACTTATATTCAAAACAATTAATTACACTCTTGATGACATGAAATTTCCATCAAACAGAATTAATGAACCAAAGTCAAAGACATTAAAAACTAAATTTTGAAACCACTGTGAAATCAGTAAGCAACCAAAGAAGAAGGAAGTGGAGCATAGCAGTGGATGGTGACACAAGGACTAGGAGAAGCATTTACTATTCAAGTAAGTAACTAAGCCTCAACTGAAAATTTAAGTATCTACAAACAAGCTCAAATTATTGAAGCACAAAAGTAGGGATTATTTTTGCAAAACTCATATTATGGAAAGTACGTCGGAAAACCTTAAAAACAAAAGATAAAAATTGGAAGAAATACATCTAAATCAAGACTTGATGATCAATGTCCTAGATCTAGACAAATCTAGGAGGAATGCACAATTAAACCCTCAGGCTGAGAAATTGGAGGATAAAAGCAAGAAAGTGGGTGATACATGGACCTCGACAAGGGGATACAATTTGTTTGTATACCACTATAGGAAGATGCACATAAACAAACCTATCTCTAACCTTTAGAGGCTCAATTTAGGAAAGTTGGTGGTACCCAATGTGTTTATCAATATTAAATTGATTAAGGCACTGGCCAATAGATAGAATCCTCAAACTCACATGATTGAATTAGAAAATAAATCTTCTTTCATTCCTGTTACTAAGAACTATATTTCTATGGTTTTCCAATTAAACACCAATACCGACATGAGATTTAGAATTAGGGACCTCTTAAATGAATACCACAACCTAAGAACTATTTATAAAAGGTGGATACTACCATTACATAGGCTCTGAGATGAGGGAAATCGGCTTAGAGTATTTTCAAAGGAGGAACATCCTCCATATTCTGTGAACTTATTTGAAGGATACTTCTAATACACATACAAGTGCTTGGCTTGGACACCCCCATATTCATAGACATAGCACCAATGGTCTTAAAAATTAATGTGTAGAGTCAGGATGCCCAACCCCTTGATTACGTTGAATACCTAGCTGATGATATCCACAATGCACTTGTTTCCATTAACGATAAAAGTGAAGGTATCAGATTCATGCACTATTCGTTATTTGTGCACTTTATTTTGTATGGGGGACAAAGTATGATAATATGGAGTGAACACTTAAGAATAAGAGACATAGATGATAATGGGGATATTAGACGAGTCTAGATGTGGATAAAAATTTGGGATAAAAGGTGTGTAAGATCACACTACCTATACTTTGAGGAGTATTTTGTGAAACCTATATACAAAGTCTTGGGTCAACCATGTGAATATATCCTTTCATCAGAGATACAAAGATTCCTCAGGCCAAGGGACAAGGATGAGAGAGGGAAGGTCAATCACAATTGGGGGGTTGGTATGCCTATGGTGACTGCACAAAGATTAGAATATATGGATATGAAGGACCACCATTTTTGTTGCCTAAAACTTTTCCAAACATGGTTGCATATCTAGATATCGTAAGGCAATTAGGTTACTCATATTTTATGCACCTTAAGAGTCATAGAAAATAATCATTGATGCCCAGGACATTATGCTTAAGGTATTTCACTAGGGTTTCTGAAAAGGGCTATGAGCTAATTGACAAGAAGTTAGAATATTAAAACTTTCCTAAAGGGAATGCAAGGGAGAATTTTGACCCTGAACATTTTATAAATGATGTCAAAACAAGAAAAAAACTTAAAGGGTACCATCACACACTTTTTGAGGAAGATGATTTCATAAGAAATGATGAAAATTGTGCATCTAGAAAGAGAATCTTGTATCATAGAGTCATGACAACAAAATATTGGAAGACAAGTAATAATCCCATGTATGTTTAGGATCCTTTCTCCTTTCTCAAAATTCAAGATCCTATAAAGAGGCTAGATGCACTAATTTCACATGAAGAAGAGTTAACTAAGGATGTGCCTCCTTGGGTGTTCACAAAGAAAAAAATTGAGAACATTGGGAAAATACAAGCTGAAAATGATGCCTCACTATGTCAACTATCTCCTCAACCTACATTGGATATTAGTTTCTTCGTGGAAATATCTATTGCAGAACAAGAAGTGGGGAGTGATGATGAAGGTGTATAGGTAATTAAGCCTATGATGGAAAATTATTAGCCCCCAATCGAAAGAAACATTGTTGTGATGGAATCCCCAACTAAGATCTCAAATGATGTAAGGCATAGTGCTAGCCAAAAATTTACTTTTGATGATGATTTCATTAAAACCTCCAAGTTTAAGACCTTTGTGTATGAGTATAAAGGAAAACTAATCAGATAAAAGATTAAAGATATTACACCTGAACAAGAAGCAAAATATTTGAAAGAGCTACAAGAAGAAGTTGATAAAGAAATGAAAGATATCACCCTAGAAAAGGGAAGGGCATTGTTAGAAGAGGTAGGGATCATGCTACTCCTTGGGTGGGACATGAGCTCAACTATTGTATTTGATAGATTCCAAAGAAATCAAAATAAAACTTTAAAGTTAAGCACAAAAAGAGTAGATAAAGTATATACAATATCAATTTTCAATCCAGATAATGAAACTTTGTTGATATGGGCCTTATACCCACCAAACAAAAAACCTATAATAATTAATGATCCTAATAAGGAATTTGGAAATCTCCTTGTATAATGAGTTGAATATGTTGATCCTTTAGAGACTGCATACTTGAACGTTAATGTGGCTAGGTTCACTAAAGCCAAAATTGAGAGGCTGGTAAGAGATAATAAGATATATATGATTGAGAATAAGAAACTGAGGAAGGAGATTGCCAGTTAAAAAGACAAGTTGGCATCTTCTTCAAGTACCTACTCCCCATGGTTAGATACTCGTAATAGAGTATTAGAAGCTATGGATGAGGCTAACTATTGGAATCACATAGGTGAGAGATTCTAAAAAAGGGGTGATAAATTAGAAGTAGAAATAAAGTCTATCAAGTTCAAAATGCACTCAAAACCGATAAAGAAAATGTTTGAAAAGATGCTTGAAAATGTTGGTCAACAAGGTATGGGTAATTCATAGTAAAACACATGTTGCTTACCAAGAGCACAAAAGGATACACCTTAGAATGATTGAAAAGAAGTAAGAATTAATAGCCAAGGGAAATGTTGACAAGTAGGTGTTCAAGATTTATGATGAAATAATTGATATGCATGAGAAGTTTCATAATGTGTTGACACAAGAGCTGGGTGATTTTGACCAAACCTTGGATATGTCTTTTCCTAACTTCTTTGATGACGAAGGAAAACTAAATGAATAGAACATATGGAAGGATGAACTAGCTCAGCTATTACTAGTGGCTCTCGACAAAGTAAATGATGAATCAATGGTGTTGGAAAATACACATTCACAGTTGGAAAAAAATTTCACTCTAGAGTTTGTTATAAAATACATCATCAACAACGTTGATACATATGCCAACACAAACTACATCGAGCATATTTTTAAAGTCAACATGTTCATTGCTCAAGCAACATAAGGATCAAAAGTTGCATCAAATTCACTCATCAACAAGCACACTATCATGGATAAAGAACCTTGAACAGATCTTAAGTGATCACAGGTTCCTTACAGAGATTAACAGAGTGGAGTGTATTTTGTATGTTGTGGACTTCATCATTTATCTTTGTTAATTGCATTTTTTGGGGTTTAGTTTATGGTCAAAAAAATTTAAATGAAGAGACACCACCATAGATGTAACGGTCTGAAGCTTGTTTCTTCTTGTATATAAAGGGAAAACAAGACTGAGTTTTGATATATTATAATCATCATAGCATCATATTTCATCTAGCCATAGTTATAGAATAGAATGCACAAAATACTTTTGATATGAATTGCATTATCTTTTGAACCAATATAATGGAGGAGAAAATTTAATCTGGTGGGCCAAATTTTTGGTGTTCAATTGGTTGTTAATGTCAATCCATATATGTTATCATATTGCCTCCAAAGTGGTCTTCTCTTGTTACTCATATTGATTATATCGAGGATATATTTAATTTGTCAAGACATACTTGTTGCCTCGTGTGATTTTCTTGATTGGTTTATGTGAGAAGAGAATTAAATTCCTTTTAAGAGATTCTTTTTAATTAGTTTATGCCCTGAATTAAAATCCTTTCAAATTTATCATCTTAACTGGTTTCCTTCAAACAAGAATTAAAATCCTTTCAAAAGTCACAATAACTTGAGGAGATGTCATCGGGATTTGTAAGAAGAGCCTGATAACTAACAACCTTGCACATTTATACAATGTATAAACTTCAAAAGTGCCAAACAATTAGAGTTAAACCAAGAAGTAGGATCCACATACCATACACATCTTGACTCCATTTACCCAATAGGATTAAGCACTGATCACACTCATTTCACATCAATACTTTATAAAAACCTTATTCACACTCTCAAATTTTAAATATTAGGAGTAAAAATAGTTGTTAGTTTTGCATCTATTTCCCATTTATATACCATTATGGAATATATTGTCATAGTTAAAATAACATACAATCCCTTAGTCTACCCTATTTTCAAAGGTACACCACCTAGGTCTAATAGAACCTGAAGTGCAAGGAGTTCTAAACCATATTGGTTGAATTCATTTGTTGGCCAAAATATTGTAAACATAGCCATAGAGCTTGGCATACTCTCAGGGTTTGTAATTTGCAATTTTGGGAACCAGCATCCCCATCCAAATTTCTTTATATATCTCTTATTTAATTTTATCATTGTGGTCATCCAAGTGGATAATTGTAATATCATTCCAAAGATATAGAAGATCAACTTCTTGATCTTTTAATTCCAAACAATCAATTCTTCCATATCCATGATTATATCCAAATAAAGTGAATTATTAATAATTAGCTCACTAATATTTTTATAATATTGGTATACTAGTATCAACAAACCAATAATACCTTCCTTTGTTTATTCATCATCACCATGAGAATATTACTATATATTTAGGTACTTTCTTATCCTTGAATATTAAATCAATATGTTATCACATTTTCACATTCAAAGTACACTTATTTATGTTGGAATAGCCAAGATCTACTTGCAAACTCAAAACAATCCACAAATGAGAATATGCAAAAAGAGAATATTATAAGCATGTGTTATTATGAAAAATGTACAAATTAACCTTTCTTATAAAGGAAAGGATGAAGAGGTGAGAAGGTAAGAGTCAAACATTGAATACCCCTCCAAGTATGAAACAATTGTATGACTCTATGGACAAGCATTGGGACACTTGGTGAATATACATGAGGTGAGACAAAATTATAGTTAACCTCTAAGTAATCTTAAGTGTAGTGTGAATAGGACTCAACTAAGTAGGATAAAACTTAACTAGTTTGATAATACTTATTTTTACACAAACACCCCTCCTTAATAAATACTTAGGGAGTAAGATAAATACTGAAAAGATGAGTCTCGACAACAAAGCCTGATAAGGTACTCATATACAATAATTATCTCTCACAAATGGATAAAAAGGGGAAAATTCAATGGGAACAAAGATCCTCTCCAAAAGAGAGAAAGAGAAGGATAATACCTCTTAAAAATATGTTCCATGAGGATAGCAACATGATCATGAATGACTCCCAAAGCATGTCAAAGTTGTAAACTCTATCAAATATGAACTAGTGTTTATTGGAATCAACAAACCTTCAAACAATTTAGATCAAGATAAGAGAAAAAACATTGCATGAGTGACCATATATAAAAATATTCAACCATGAATACACATATGGCACAAAGGAAATCAAACTCTATGAAGTTGAAGATATAGATAGTATTATGATTCTAGAGTATTATCAACAAATGCACGATAGCCTACAATACACTACTAAAATGTGCATCATGGTGCTCTAAATAAGTACTCGAATCTCATAAAATATGATCCATTGAAATAATCCCTCTAGAGGAGAGACAAAGATAGAAGGTCTATGAGATGCCCCAAAAGTATAAGGTTCGTCTACTACTCCATTGAAAATAAGAAATTATTAGCATAACACTATAATAATTCCCCCTTAATGTTGACAAGGAAGTGGTATTGTTAGACCATCTAAAATAAATAAAAAATATGCACAAGAATGTAGACCCAGCATTAGTTTCAAAAAGATATACAAGAAACTGAAAAAAGGGTGTGCATCAAGGCACACTTGTATGAGGTGATAATAACTATGATCCATTATTGTGATGGAAAATCAATGCACTACACAAAGCCCCATTACACTTTATAATTCAATCTAAGTATGAAACTCCCTCCCTAAGGAACACACATTTAGTTGTTGTAACACTTTATATGATTGCATTTACATACTTATTTGCTATTTTAAGTTCTTACGAGTTTATTTCATTAGGTGGAAAATGGAAATATATCAGATATGCATTTAAAGCCTTAAGAAGATGACAAAAACAAAAAAAATAAAACCCATTATTCAAATAATTGTTGGAGACTATTGCACTATATTGTCATTAGTGTTGTTGATGTCAACCAATTTCAACCTCTAGTGTGATGGTGTTGAGAATGTGTTGTAGATGGGGATATTGGTGCAATCTATAGTGTGGTATTGATGAAAATGTGTTTTTGGTGTTGATCAGGTGTTGTTGATGCATCTGGTTCACTTGGTTTATAAGTGCTTTTGAGAAAATTTGAATAGAGTGTGTACTATTGAAATGCACAAGACAACTAAGAGGGGGGGTGAATCAGTTGTACCAGATTTTGTACTTCCTAACTTAATCAATTCCACTTTAACTTATGTTTATTATTAAGTATGAACATGAAATTAAAATAATAGAAAAACAACACTAGAAACACCAGATTTACATGAAAAACCCTAATGAGGGAAAAACCACGGTGAGGATTAACTCACAATATAGTAGTAATGCAATACCAGATACACAGGCTCACTGCTAGAGGACTCACTACCCAGATACAAAGGCTCACTACCCAGATTAAGGGCTCACTTCCTTAGGAATCACAGTCCAAAAAAGAGGCTCACTGCCTATAGAAAAACACAAAGAAATAGATAAAGATCCACCACTAGGAGTTACACACACTTCAAAACTTGATCAAAAGATTATGAATGTAATGAAGTTCTATTGCCACAATTTTCTCTTCCACACTCTACTTTTCAAACTTATTTGCACACTCTGCTCTTGCTTGAGTCGAATGATGGATGGATATGAAATTCACCACAACTTAACTTGATTTTATACCATCTTCAACCTTAGAAACATTCACCAAGGTTGGCTATACAAATTCAAATTAGGTTGGATACTCAAAATTCCTATAGTGGATAAGAATGTGAGGGGACCAAATAATATTTAATTTAGGACCCAAAAAACATCTTGGACCATGCACACACTTCCTTAAGTCGATGCAAAAACAAAATGTAACATGTAAACACCAGGTCGACCAAACCTAATGAAAACATTGATGATATTTGAAGTACACACATCACCAGTAAGATAATCACACATGGATTGCTCAACACACTTCACCAGTAATTTTACCATCCCTGAGAACAACTTAGATACGTCTGCAATATCTTCAACAAACTTCATTCATAAAGAACACATTACCAGTTCAATCAGGATAACCAACAAAAACATAGGGGGTTTAGAGCAGGTCTTTCGGAGCACCAAACCACAAGAAATTTTGTCAGAACATAGAAATCATCAGAAAGAGTAATATCCCAGATCCGCAAGATCTGAAGACAATTACCAGAGGACTACGGAGCCAAAACATTTCTCCCAGTCAATAACCAAATAACTCTGACAAACCAATTCACAAATCAATGAACATAAATTTTACTATCCATTGAGCCAGAAGCTAAAACTTGGAATATACAATCTATTTAAGCTCATGAACACACCTATAGATCTATAAAGACATTGGATCAACACAGAGAAAATTCAGACCACAATATCGGAGAATGCTCAGACCACACTTCAACACAACTTTCATTATTTCTCAAAATTTCTCAAAAGAACTTGGAAAATAATTAGCTTACTCAACCTGTAAAGTGTTGACATCAATGACAACATTAATGAAAAAACCACTTAACACATCCATACTTGCAACATGTACAAGGTGACAAATTTATGTTTTGCATTATGCTCTACATTTCTTCATGGTTGAAGATCTGTGTGGTTTGGATGAGATGATTAGAGGTGTTTAGAGGTGTTATATTCAGAGTTCCAGGCTCTAGATTGTGGGGTAGTGGAAGATGTGTTTGATAGCGTGTTTGTAAAGAAGGTTATTTAGGAGAAATGGAATTTCTCCACATTTCTCCGCATTGAGGTTTCTTGCCTTGCGGATTTGGGAACATGCTAATATTATCTATATATACCTTCTCCTATAGTTTTTGATGTTCAGTTATTTTACAAGGTTGGTTAGTGAGTTGTATCTTTGCTACAATGTGGTTGGTTGTACAAGTTGATAGTATTCTTTGTTTCAAGTGGTTGCAATAGTGTTGATGAATATTTTGATGGTGTTGGAATATTCTAGGATGTTGCGTAGTGTTTCTATATGGTCCACAATATGTTTTTAAACCTTGTGATGTGTGTATGTGGTTTCTTGGTAGCATTAATATGGGTTTGGCTAACCTAGTGTGTTAGTGTTACTTGTGGATGTGCGCAGTTGATCGTGGAAGCTTGGTGTAGCATGTTAGTGTAGATTTGGGTCCTAGTTAACCCTTGGTTTGGTCTACCTTCACTTCTTTCTACCAAAAAAAAACATAGTTCTGACCTATTTGGTGGTTGCACGTTTGAGTTGCACACATGTGGCATGAAAATATTTAAGTTTCACCAAGTGTTGTGATCTAAGTGCAAGCTTAAATGCCTAAGGCTACTAGAAGCAGTGAGTAGAAGGTGTCTACATTTTTAGTGTACCTAAAAGTTTCTAGAGGTAATGAGCTAAAGGTTACAAATGGAGTAGATTTGTTGTGGTGGATCTTCCTATTTCTCTGAGGTAGTGAGCATCCTTGTAATAGTATTGTTCTATTATTTTCTATTTCCCATAATGAGTCCTTTGGGCAGTGATCCCTTAGTAGTGAGTCATTATTTTCTTCTAGGTAGTGAGCCTTTTGTAATCAGTGTTGTTATTAATATATATGTGAGTTAATCCTCATCATGGTTTTCCCTGATTAGGTTTTTCCACATAAATTTGGTGTTCTATGGTGTATGGTTTTGAATGTGTTTATGTTTTATTAGTTTACATTCATGTTGATATATAATAAGGATTTGAATGTTTTAATGTACAACCAATTCACTCCCCCTCTTAGTTTTCATGTGTGTCTAACAATTGGTATCAAAGCTATGGTTACTTGGAAGAAGCTTAATCAATTTAGGTAGATCTAGATGGCACACAAGAATGGTGTTAAAGTGCCTATGTTCTATGGAACAAATTATGCTTTTTTGGAAAGTTGAGATGGAAGCCTTTCTTGTCTCATTAGGGTTCATTGTTTAGAAGATAGTTGAAAATGGATACACTATGCCTACTACTCCTTTGCAAAGTGATGGTGAGATCAAGGATTGTGAGAATAATGTAAAATCAAGGAATCCTAGCTTGAGTGGGCTTTCTAATTTAGAACTTGTGAAGGTGATAAGCCTCAAAATTGCTAGAGAGATTTGGAAAACGTTGCAGAGAATATATGAAGGAGATGATAAGGTCAAGCAAGTAAAGATGCAAAATATCAAGGCCAAATTTTAAACCCTAAGGATGTCAGAAGATGAAGATAGTGTTGGATGCATGCTCAAAGTGGATGAAATTTTCAATACCATCAATGGTCTTGGTAGAAAACTGGAAGAAAGTTAAGTTTTGAAAAAGGTATTAAGAACTCTTCCTAAATCTTATAGTGCTAAATTTTTTTCTATTAAGGAAGCTTGGAATTTGGATCAATATTCTAGAGATCAAATGATTTGTGCTTTAACTACTTTTGAATTAAGAGAGTTTGAAAAAGATGCTCCAAAGAAAGGAACTACTTTTAAAGTGAGAAAGAAAGATGGTGGATTTTATCTAGATGATCTTGATGAGGTGGAAGAAAATTTTGTAAGAATATTGGAGAAGGGCACTAGAAAATATAGAGGTAAGTCACCCTTAAAGTGTTTTAATTGTGGAAAGATAGGTCATTATGCTTCTAAATGTCCAATCAAAGTTTCAAATGAAAAACATAAAGATCATAGAGGTAAATACATCAAGAATATTTATTATGTTAAAGAAGATAGTGGTGTATCTGATGATGAGGAATCAAACTATCCTGATGATGGAAGTGATGAATTCTTGTTCATGGCTTTAAATGTTGGAACTAATTCTACTGATTCTGAAAGATGTATGAAAGAATTTTTGGAGAAATATGTTACAATATTGAAGGAGCTATATTGACTACCTTTCATGCAAGAGAGGAGAGAAACTACTAAATAATTGATAATGAATGCTCAAATCATATGGCAGGTGACAAGAGTAAGTTTGTTAAGCTTGAAAAGTACGAAGGTGGTCTTGTTAATTTTGGTGATGATACATCTGCTAATATTTTTGGAAAAGGTTCAAATAGTTTTTATGGAAAGAATAAGACAAAGGATGTTTCTTTATGTCAAGTGTCTTCGATATAATCTTCTTGGTGTAGGAAAAATGTGTAGAAGAGGATACAATATAGTGTTACAGGATGATGGTTGTGAAATCAGATAAGGAATCTCTAGAACATTGGTTGTAGTTAGAACAAGGATAGAAGGAAATGTTTATCAGCTCAAAGGTTGTGGTGTTAAGTTATTTATGTATCAAATCAATGAAATTTGGTTATGACATAGAATAATGGGTCACATAAATTTTTATAGTCTTGTGAATATTATCTCTATGCAAGCTCTAAGAGATATATCAATAATTACAAAGCCTATCAATGCAATTTACAAGGAGTGTTAGTTTCGAAAGCAAACAAAGAAGAGGTTCAAAACTAAGGAATATTCTATCACAGGACCTTTGGATTTGGTACATACAAACCTATGTGGACCTACCAAAACAAAATATTTCAAGGTGATAGGTAATTTATGTTGTTGATAGATGATTACTCTAGAATGACTTGGGTGACCTTTCTCAAAGAAAAATCAGAAGCTCTAGATAATTTTAAAGCATCTAAGTATATGGTTGAGAATGAAATGGATTTTAAAATCAAATTTTTGAGGTTTGATAGAGATGGTGAGTTCACCTCCAATGATTTTAATATATTTTGTGAAGAAAATGGGAAAAAATACATTTATCATCTCCTAGGACTCCTTCGTAGAATGAAGTTGTGGAAAGGAAGAACAAAACAATTCAAGAAGTAGCGAAAACCATGATGAAAGAAGAAAATCTACTAGATTTCTACTGGAAAGAATATAGTGTTAGGATTTAGGTGCCATAATCCTTGTAAATCCTTTAATTAATTATTCTCCTAATGTTTTTTGTATATTTACTCATAAGAGGTGAAACCATTTGACCAATGGCGGTGAAAGAGACAATGTAAATGCAGTGTTACCATTACCATTTGTCCTTTTAGAAAAGGAAAAAATAGTTAGGCGTACCACTTTGGAATCTTCTAGAATGAGGTTGTTGGGTCAAAATAGGGTGTTGTAAGAGAATATATGACATGTATGATAGTTTTCATAAGATTCTATGACAGTATGGCAAATTCCCTATGATAGAATATGTTATTTTTGGACCCTAGGCGCCCATGCATGAGAGATGCCTTATCACAATTGTAAGAGAATCTATAAGCGGCTATTTTTGGTAATTTTTTTACCATTTGAAGGAGGGAGGTGTGGGTTTTTATAGGTGGCATTGCTGCCTATTTTTTGGTGAAACCATGGTGGTTTTCATCCTCACAAATCTCTTTAAATTGGAGCCTTGAGCTAGAGTTATTCAATTTAGTTTTGCAGGTTTGCAGGGTAATAGGGTGTTACCGGATTTTTCAAATATTGATAAGAGAAGTCTATTGTTGCATGTAATATCTTAGATTATTAGTAATATACTTGTCTCTCTTTCAATGGTGAAGTTTTTTCCCTTCGGAGTTTCTCCACATAAATTTGTTCTTGCATGTGTTATGATTCTTATCTCTCTCTCTTATTCTTTCTTCACACTAAGGCTAAACGTTAATCTACATATTTCTGATTTGAATTCACATTTAATTTCATATTTCAAGCTTTATTCACCTTGATAATCAACATTCGATATCAGAGCTAATGGTTCTATTAAGGAAGGGACGCTTTCCTTTTACAGTGTTGAAGGTTTTGTGCTGCAGTGGGAGCTTTTGTGTTGTGGGTTTTGCAGATTTGTGAAAGATTGCATACCATGGCCTCCACCTCTCATCAAGACATTGAGAAGTTCAATGGCATTGGTTATGAGATTTGGAAGTTGAAAGTGGAGGATCTCCTTGAGGAGAGAGATTAGTGGTTACCGGTTTTAGTTGATAAGAAGCCATCTACTTCATCCACGTTGGATGAAGATTGGAATAATTTAGACAAGAAGGCTCGAGGGACCATTTGGTTGTGTCTCATTGACTCTGTACTCTTGAATGTCTCTTCAGAAGACATGACATACAAGCTTTGGAGGAAGATAGGTGAAATATACCAAACTAAGAGTTTGTCTAACAAGTTGTATCTCAAAAGATGTTTATATTCATTAAAGATGAAGGATGGTGATTCTATTGTTGAACATTTGAATGATTTTAATTTGATTATAAGTCAGCTTGCATCTATTGATGTTAAAATAGAATATGAGGATAAATGCATTTTATTGATTTGCTCTTTTCCAGAATCTTGGGAAAATTTAATTGTTGCTATAACAAGTGGTGGTGCAGAACCTAAGATGGATAATATTATTCCTATACTTCTTTCAGAGGAGATGAGGATAAATACCATGCATAGTGGCTCCCAAGATGCCTTGCATGTGCGAGGTAGGTCCAAGGAGAAAGGGACTAAAGGGGATAAGAATAAGGATAAGTCTAAAGGATGATCTAAGACCCCTAGAAAGAGAAGAGTGAAGTATTGAAACTATGGTAAATGGGGACATGTGAAGAAGGAATGTAGAAACAAGAAAATAAATCTAGATTCCTCCATGGAAAAGTCCTCTGATAATGGTGATTCTGATGCTTTGATTATTTAAGCTAACATAGTTTATAATGATGCTTGGCTTATTGATTTAGGCGCTTCCTTCCATATGACTCCTCATAAGGAGTGGTTTTCTATATACAAAGAATATGATGGAGGAGAGGTCTTCATGGTGACGATAGCTCACAAAATATTATTGGTAAAGGAAAGGTAAAGTTGTATATTAGTGATGGGAGGGTTAAAATCCTTGATGATGTTTTACATATTCTAGGACTTACAAAAAGTTTATTTTTGGTTTCCAAGTTGAATGATTCTAAAATGCATGTGAAATTTGACAAGTCTAGATGCAAGATGGTAAGGGGAAGTTTGGTGGTTGTTAAAGGATCTCGAACAAGGAATTTTTTTACATGCCTATACTTTTTATAATTCCTCTTTTGTAACTAGCATTGAAAATTCATGTATGTTGTGGAACCATAGATTGGGTTAGATTGTTGAAAAAGGTATTAGGACCATACTTGATAAGAAAATAGTAGACGGTATTTCTGATTATTCTGTTGGTAAAAATGGTTTCTATGAGAATTGTGTGTTTGGTAAACAAAATAGGTCATCATTTCCTAAAGGAACTAATAAAGCTAATGGATTGTTAGAACTAATTCATTTTGATGTATGTGGTCCAATGGATACAAATTATTTAGGTAGATCTTGTTATTATGATTCCTTCATTGATGATTACTCAAGATATACTTGGATTTATTTTATGCATACAAAATCTGAAGTTCTCACCAAATTTAAGGAATTTAATGTATTGGTTGAAAAGCAAACAGATTATAAGATGAAATCATTGAGATCTAACAATGGGGGTGAATATTGTTCTAAGGAATTTGATGAGTTTTGCAAATAGTAGGAATTTTTAGGCAAAATACTACACCTTACACACCCCAACAAAATGGGGTAGCAGAAAGAATGAACCGTACATTAATGGAAAGAGCTAGGAGCATGTTAATTAGTGTTAAGTTAGATAAATTATTTTGGGAAGAAGTTGTTGGTACTGCTTGTTATTTAATTAATAGATCTCCTTGTAAAGCTCTTGTTGATAAAACGCCTTATGAAATGTGGTTGGGTAAAAAGCCTTCAGTTTCACATTTAAGGGTCTTTGGTTGTGAGGCTTTTGTTCAGGTGCCTAAAGAGAAGTGATCTATATTGGATCCCAAATCCCAGAAATGCATCTTTGTGGGTTATGGTGAAAATGTTAAAGGTTATAAACTTTGGAATCCACTAACACGAAATATGATATTTTCTAGAGATGTTATTTTTAGGGAATTTAGAGCTAACTCTGAAGATGAGCAACCAAAGGAAAATTCAAAAACAATACATTTTGTAAGAAAGAAGATGCACATGTGGAAGAACAAAGAGATGGACAAGAAAAAGAGAGTTTTGAAGAATTTGTTGTAACAGAAGAAGTTGAAAACAATGAGGATGAACATGAGGAGGAACCTCTTACTCCACCTTTGAGAAGGTCCACAAGATAATGAAATTCAGTTGACAGGTATAGCTCACCTGATTTTCATTGTAAATTTGCTTTGTTATGTGTTAATGATGAACCTAGATCTTTCAGGGAGGCTCTCTCTTCAAAAGAATGTGAGTCTTGGATGTAGGCCATGCAAGATGAGATGATGTATTTGAAAAACTATGACACCTGGGATCTTGTTAGTTTTCTTAAAGGAAGATATGCCATTGCATGTAAGTGAGTATAAAAATAAGTTTGGTGCAAATGGTAAGTTGGAATGGTACAAGGCTAGATTAGTGGCCAAGGGCTACTCCCAGAGAGAGGGAGTTGATTTTGGTGAAATATTATCTCCTTTTGCTAAGTTAACTTCTATTAGATTCATTTTATCCCTTCCTACTACTTTTGATTTAGAAATAGAACAAATGGATGTTAAAACTACTTTCTTGCATTAGGATCTTGAGGAAGAAATTTATATGCAACAACCTGACAGTTTTGTTGTGAAAGGAAAATAACACTTGGTTTGTAGGTTAAAATGGTCTCTATATGGTTTAAAATAGTCACCTAGGATGTGGTATCATAATTTTGATTCCTTTGCATTAAAGTTGGTTTTTGTTAGAAGTGAAGAGGATCACTATGTTTATTTTAAAGTTATTGATTATCAAATTATGATTATTGCCTTATATTTGGATGATATGTCTTTCATTGGTAACAATAAGGCAATGATTAGGGAACTTAAAACTCAGATTTTTGGCACATTTGATATGAAATATTTAGGGGCTACTAAATATATTCTTGGGATGGAAATCATTAGGGATCGAGTTCATAGAAAGATTTGGTTAAGTCAGATTAAGTATGTTAACACTATTTTGTAGAGGTTTAATATGCAAGACTGTAAACCAGTAAATATTCCATTTCCTATTGGTACTAAGTTAAGTTTAGACATGTGTCCTGAATCAAATGATGATATTGATGAAATTTCTAAATTTCCTTATTCTAGTGATGTCAATAGTTTAATGTATACAATGGTTTGTACTAGACCAGATATAGCCCAAGCAGTGGGATTTCTAAGTAGGTTTATGTCTAACCCTGGTAAAAAACATTGGAATTTTGTTAAAAGGGTATTTAGATATTTGTGAGGCACTCTAATTACTATTTGGTTTATCATGGTACTAATAATGTTGATAATTCATTGTACATATAGGCTTTTGTTGATGCAGATTGGGTAGGTGACTTGGACAGTCAAAGGTCCACTAGTGTCTATGTGTTTACATTGTTTGGAGGTGTAGTGAGTTGGATGAGTAAAAGACAACCTACAATTTCTTTATCTACCATTGAAATAGAGTATATGGCTTCTACACATGCCTCTAAAGAGGTGATTTGGTTACAGAGACTTGGTAATGGTATTGGTTTTGATTGTAGGATAGTGAGGATTGGATGTGATAGTCAGAGTGCCATATGTTTGGCTAAAAATCCTATGTATCATGCTCGTACTAATCATGTTGAAGTTCAGTATCACTTTGTGTGAGAAATGGTTGAGAATGGACAAGCATTGATTGAAAAATTTGACACTTTGGATAATGTTGTAGATTCTCTTATGAAGCCAATCACCATGGATAAGTTCTCTTGGTATAGGAAGGCCATGGGCCTTGATCACTATACTTGATTCTATGTAATTGTACCTCTATGGGTGTAATTTATGATGTATGATTTCAAGTGGTAGAATGTTAGGATTTATGTGAAATCAACCTTGTAAATCCTTTAATTAATTATTCTCCTAAAGTGTTTTGTACATTTACCCATAAGAGGTCAAACCGTTTGACCAACAGTTGTCAAAGAGACAATGTAAATGCAGTGCTACAGTTACCATTTGTCCTTTTGGAAAAGGAAAAAATAGCTAGGCGTCTCACTTTGGAATCTTACAGAATGAGGTTGTTGGGTCAAAATAGGGTGTTGTAAGAGCATCTATGACATGTATGATAGTTTTCATAAGATGCTATGATAGTATGATAGATTCCCTATGATATAATATGTTATTTTTGGACCCCAAGTGCCCATGCATGAGAGATCCCTTATGATAGCTATAAGAGCATCTATAATAGGTTATTTTTGGTATTTTTTGACCATTTCAAGGAGGAATGAGATTGTCTAGGTGGTATTTCTGCCTATTTTTTGGTTAAACCATGGTGGTTTTCATCCTCACAAATCTCTTTAAATTGTGGCCTTAAGCTAGAGTTATTCAATTCAGTTTTGTAGGTTTACAGGGTAACAGGGTGCTGCTAAATTTTACAGAGATTGATAGGAGAAGTATATTGCTGCATGAAATATCTTAGATTATTAGTAATATACTTTCCTCTTTTTAGGTGGTGGAGTTTTTTCCCTTCGGGGTTTCTCCATGTAAATATATTCTTGGATGTGTTATGATTCTTATCTCTCTCTCTCATTCTTTATTCACACTAAGGCTAAAGGTTAATCTACATATTTCATATTTTCATTCACATTTGAGTTCATATTGCAAGCTTTCTTCACCTTGATAATCAACATCTATTCATACTATGATAAACATTCTTAATAGAGGACAAACAAGAGTGAACAATTCAAAGACCCCCTAGGAACTATGACATGGGAAACCTCCTCTTGTGAAATATTTTGAAGTGTTTGGAAGAAAATTTTATATCACAAGAGATGAAGAAAATCTAGGAAATTTTGATGCAATATGAGATGAAGGAATCTTCCTTAGATGCTCTATAAAGAGAAAGGAATACAAATGTTACAACAAAAAGGTTAAAGAAGATAGTTGAAAGTGGAAGTGTCAAAGTGGATGAAGAATCACATCAAAGATCAATACTAATAGAAGTATATGAATTTGATGAACCACCTTGTAGAGAAGAAGAAAAATAAGAAGAGAAATAAGAAAATGAGATGCTAGTTGAAGAGGAAGAAGCTCTGGAAAAGAATCCTTAAGACTCCTAATTATGTGTAGAAGAATTATTTTGAGGATCAAATCATTTGAGATAAGATCAAAGGTGTGTTGATAAGAAGAAGATCTTCTATGGAAAAAGAATAGGTAAAATTTTGTTTACTCTCTAAGGTAGAACCTAAAATAGTAACTAAAGTATGCAAGAATGAGAATTGGATCAAATATATGAAAGAACTAAGGGAAATTGAGAAGAATCAGACATGGGAGTTGGTCCCAAGACCAGCAAACAAGAATGTGATAGGAACTAAATGGGATTTTAGGAAATTGAGTTGAATGAGAATGGAGAAGTCACCAAAAACAAGGCTAGCCTTGTGTGTATGGTCTACTCACAAGTGCAAGGAATATATTTTGAAGAGACTTTTGCTCCAATAGCAAGAACGAAAGACATTAGGATTTTTTTGGCTTTTTCATCTCATAAAGGCTTCGATGTGTATCATATGGATTTAAGTCTTCATTTTTTAATGGTGATTTAGAAGAAGAGGTATACATTGAACAACCAAAACATTTTCAATTATTAAAATTTTATGATATGGTCTATAGGTTGAAGTGAAATGAAGAAAAATAGGTGGTTTTTATGAGAAGTGGGGTTCACCAATTTGATATAGATGTACCTTTTTTCCTCTATTTCATTAGGAAATGATATCCCCACAAAGAATTAACTAAGAACCTTTAGGTGAATCAACTCAATGTGAGACTCTTTAGATTTCCTTATGCTTGGAGGATGCGGGTCAAGTCCAAACAACACTTTTGGGAGAAAAACTAAAAATAGAAAATAAACTACAAAATGCAATCTAACACTTGAACCAACAATATGAAACTCAATATTAGAAAAACCAATTGCAAATATGAGAAGGGAAGAAAGGTGTTTACTGGTCACCAAAGGTATTTATAAGTATGTATCCTTAATTTCTTGAAATTTAAATATTACAATCCAACATTGAAATATGGATTTAGGGACCTTAAAATACTAACAAAAACATATTTTACATTTAGGTCCAAAGGTCTAGGGAGGACCCATTCAACCATGGTTGAATGGGTCCCAAGTCCCTATTCCTGGAACACACATTGCTCAAGGTAAAGTGTTATGTATTGGAATTAATTATTGTCAGGTTTCCCCTTGGAAAAATGTAATTTATTAGGCTTGTAAACGTAAAATAGGGCTTATTAAGGCATAATTAATCTCAATTTAATTAAGAGGGCCCAAACAAGTGTGAAAATGTAAAGGGGTGCATTTTTCAACACTAAATTAAGGAATTATTAAATCCATTTTAATTAGGAGGTCCCAAAAAATTGTGAAAATGTAAAGGGATACATTTTTCTATGTTACATTTAGCCCCCACTTTAGTGAGAGGATGACCTTGCATCAAACTCATACTAAAGTAAACAATCAAGAGAGGTCTAATTGTACAATTATTGGAAGGATAAGATGAAAAAGATCAAGGAGGATGATCAAGCCCCTAAGATCTAAGATCTCATGGAAAAACCAACAAGGGCACAAGGAGAAACATGTCATGTTAAACATATATATGCATCAATGACAAGATACTCAATCATACAATGTCAAAGACTAAAAGAAAAGGAAAAATAAAAATGAAATGGGGTGGATCAAGCCTCGACTATTTTTCCAACTCGATGTGGATCAAGCATTAGTTGTTTGTCCAAAAGTATTTACAAGTGGAACTCATTATCCACTGTGCAAACAAACAATGCATGCTCACATGGGTTTGTGAAATTTGTTGTCCACTAGGTGAGCACCAAAAATTGACTAAGTGAGAAATTCATGCTAGGTCTACAGGCTCTCACCATACAATGATAAATTCATGCCAGGTCTATAGTATCTCATCATACTAACCATACCAAAGCTATACCTCTAATAACTTTTATAAGGTGCCACAAAAATATGAACTTCAAGCTTCATAAAGTTAGCAAGCTATATTATGTTAAAAGCTAATGAAAAAATGCAAATAGGATAAGACATGTTCAAAGGGGTTTTTCTTAGTTGATGTAAGGACTCCTCATGTTGTATGTTGTGGTTGTATTATTGATATATGGTCATCATTAATGTCAATACTATTAGCATTGGTGATGCTTAAGGTTGTATATATCAAGGAGATTGAGAAAATTGTAAAAAAAAATATTGCAAACAGCCAGTGAATTTGAGAAAGTCAGAGTGGTGATAAGTTATGTAAGTTAATAATCAGGTGGTGTGCACTAAAGGGTTTTTTACTCAATCTATCTAGTATGTTGTCTGAAATTTTCAGTGGTACGCATCAAGAATTGAGAAAGTTAGGAAATCCTATGTTCCTACAGTCATTCTGTCACTGTAGTAGGTGTTCTTGGATGAACAGAATGAAATTCTGGAAATGTCAGTTGTTGCACATGTTCCTATGATGTTTATTGATGAGTCTAGATCATGATCTATCAGTTTTATACATCTGCATTGATCAGAGTGTTCGTGATCAAAGATTTTTCTGATGTGTGCTCAAGTTTTCATGTTCTTGGTTGACATGTTGGTGATAGCGTGTTGTGGATCCATGAGGATTAATAGTTTATTGTTTTTCATGTTCAAAGGTGTTTATTTGATTCCTTGCTATGTTGTGACCAGCTTGTGTTGGTGTGCATTAAGATTTACTTATGTATTGAGGCCGAAAGTTGTAATTTATTATTTATTTGTGGCCAACAAAGTAGTTGATGTAAATCTATGTGGCGGATATATAAGAGTGGTTGTTTTCCTCTTTTTGAGGTAATGCTCAATGTGTGTATGTGGTATACATGTGTGAATAAAGGTCAAATCATTCAAGAGCAAAGCAGAGTGTGAAGAAGGTTGAGCAAAGTGTATTTGTGCCTAACCGAAATTGTAATCAAGCTTGTGAAGAAACTAATTTCTTAGTTCATGTTCATTAGATGGATTTAATCTAATTATTGTATGTAAGGCAGTGAGCCTTCCTCTGAGCAGTAAGCTCTAGGCAGTGTGTTTGAATGCAAATGCATTACTTATTTATTCTTCATTATAATTCTAACAGGGTATAATCTTGTGGACTAACATCCATCATGGTTTTTCCCCTAACAGGGTTTCCACATATAAAATCTTGGTGTTTATGTGTCTCTGATATGTTATTGATTTATGCTTGGACTATTAATTATTAGATCTGAGATTAAAGGTTGATTAAAGTTGAATAATTTTAATTTTGGTACAACTAATTCACGCCCCTCTCAGCTGTTTATCCTTGGTTTGCCAACAATTGGTATCAAAGCTAGTTCCTCTGAAGAAGCCTAATAGCTTAAGGTGATTCGATATGGCATCATACAAGAATTACAATCCTAGATTCGATGGTGAAAACTATTCTCTATGTAAAGTCAGAATGAAGTGTCCTTTGAAGTGCATTGGTGAACCTTTCTGGAAGATCACACAGAGTGCATATACTATTCCTCAGAATGGTATGTCCTTTGAAGATGAGATCAAGAAAGCAGAAGCTAATACCAGGGCTATTGAAGCATTGTTGAGTGCTTTGACAGATTCGGAGATGACAAATGTGATAGGATTGAAGACTGCACATGAGATTTTGAAAAATTTGGAGATATTGTATGAAGGAGATGCACTAGTGAAAAGTGATAAGCTAAAAGAATTAAAAGGCAAGTGAAAGACATGAAGATGAGTGAAGATGAGAACATCCTCTCTTTTTCTCAAAAGATAAATAAAATAGTGATGAGCATTAGTGAAGGGAAAAACTGGCAGGATCTAGAGACCCAATAGTGTGGAATACATTCCCTTAACACTAATACAATAGAGGAGAAGAGCATAAATAGGTTTCAATAGCATCTAAAATACTTGAGATAAAATGAATGCAACATAGAAGAGATTACACCAATTTAGCATTCATAGATGACACAGGTATTTAACGTGGGAAAACCTTTCCAGGTAAAAAACCCACCACACCAAGCAAAGAATATTTTGTATTACAGTAATAACAAAATTACATACAGATCACAGTCTTGCTTCTATTCAGCTCACAACAACAACTCACTATTACAATGTTCATGCAACATATAGTTCGAGTTGAAAAACTCTAACACCTTGTCTATAATCACGTACTTGACTTACATAAGTCATACGATGAATTTAATTATAATCAATTAACTGCTAATCACAAGGTACATCAATCTCTGATCCAATCATACCAATGATCTACCAATGTCGATCTTCCTACATCAAGCCACCTAGGCATTAATGCCACCACCCAAATCGGGTCTTGTTCGCCACCCTGAGTCGATTTGCACTTGCTGCAATAACTATTTTGGTTTCCAACCAATTATCACTCTGACATTGAGCCACGTGTCTGCAATTGATACATCTACTGCTCCTATCACTGAGTCCAACTCAGTCAACCCAGTCTCTGAGCTCACCGAGCTCTTACCGCACTACCGCAACCCTACCAAGTTTGACTCGCAGTATGGTGGTGAGCTCAACCGAGCTCACCCCGACTTCACTGAGCCTAGACAGTCCTACCTACTACGCTACCGTAGCCAACTTTAGGACTCACCGCGGTATGGTGGTAGCCGACTTGGCTGACCGCTGGCAGTCTTACTATGGCCACCACGGTCAATCATTTGATCATCCGCGGTATGGCAGTAACCACCAGCCAAGCCACTGCCAGTCTTACCACGGCCACCGTGGTGAGTGAAATCACTGACCACGATGGTGGCGGTAACCACCAAGACCACCACAGGAGGTCTCACCATGGCCACCACGGTGAGTGGCTCCATCGCCTGTGGTATGGCGGTAATCACCAGCAAACAAGGACCACAATTTACCATGCTACCATGGTCACAGAGAGTGACCACTGTGGTATGGTGGTAAACTGCTAGGCCAAACAGAAAGACTGTTACCGTGACCACCACTGTGAGGAAGAAGACCATGCGTGGTAATGAGGTAACCGCCAAACCCTTCACCGTGGTACCGCCAAAGCACAAAGAAAGATCGTCGTAGTATGGTGGTAAAGGCAAAAAATAGATTTATTTCCAAGACCAAAAAGGTAGAGGTCCAAGCTGGAAATTGAGGCATCGTTTCTCAACAAGCCCCCACTTGTCAAAGATTCCCAGCTTCCTCCAAACTCTGAAAATTTATTGTTTGTCATAGGCCCCAAGGCCAATCAATTTTGCGCACCATTTGAACTTGTATGTGCTCACAAGCTTTGTTAAAGCATCTACCACATTCTTTAAGGTGTCAACCTTTTCCAAACTTAACTTGCCATCTTCAACCATATCCCTCATGAAGTGATATTTCACATCAATGTGCTTGGTCCTGGCATGAAAGGTCGGATTCTTTACCAAAAAAATGGCACTTTGACTGTCACAGCAGATTGAAATCTGCCTAGCATTGAATCCAATGTTTGAACACAAATAGTTTAACAAAATAGCTTCCTTGTAGGCATGAGTTGTAGCCATGTACTCTGCCTCTATTGTGGATAAAGCAACTATAGCCCGTCACTTGCTCATCCAACTGATTGCTCCACCATTAAGCATGAAAGTGTATCCACTGGTGGATCGCCTGCTGTCAATGTCCCCTACCCAATCTAAATCAACATACCCTTGAATGCTAAGAGTCCTTTGTGATGCAACCAAATTTCCATGGTAGCGAAATGCATAATTTGAAGTCCCCTTCAAATACCTAAATACTCTCTTCACAGCATCCCAATGTGATCTTCCTGGATTTTTCCTAAATCAGGTTAGAACTCCCATTGCTTGGGAAATGTTTGGTCTTGTACAGACCATAGCATACATCAAACTGCCAACAAGACTTGCATAAGGCACACTGGTCATGTCCTCCATCTTAGTAGCATACTTTGGACAGTCTTTAACAGACAGCTTAGTTCCATGCATGATTGGAACAACAAGTTGCTTGCAGTCATCCATGTTAAACCTCTCCAGAACTATTTTTACATACTTACTCTGACTAGCCCACAGCTTTCTGCTTGTTCTATCCCTGGTAATCTCCATTCCAAGAATGTACCTAGCTACACCAAGATTTTTCATTTCAAACTTTGCATACAGCTGAGATTTAAGATCAGAAATCATAATCTTGTTATTTCCAATGAATAACATATCATCCACATACAGGGTAATAACAAGCACACGATCATTCTCAAATTTATAATAAATGCAGTGATCGGATTTTGATCTCACAAATACAATTGACAACACAAACGTGTCAAATTTCTGGTACCACATTCTAGGAGATTACTTTAAACCATAGAGAGATTTATTTAACTTGCATACCAGATTTTGTTTCAACAAAATGCTCAGGCTGGGACATGTAGATTTCTTCTTCCATCTCACCATGGAGAAACGTTGTCTTTACATCCATCTGCTCAATTTCAAAATCATACATAGCTACCAATGATAAAAAAAATCTGATGGATGTCAGCTTTGCTATAGGGGAAAAAATCTCTCCATAATCAACTCCCTCAATTTGAGAAAATCCCTTTGCAACCAAACTTGCCTTATACTTCTCAACACTACCATCAAGGCCTATTTTCTTTTTGAATATCCACTTACAGCCAACAGGATTTTTCCCTTTCGATAGTGGTACCAAATTCCAAGTTTCATTCTTCTTTAAAGAATCCATCTCTTCATTCATGGCTTCCAACCAAGAATTTGAATCAGGCATGCCGATTGCTTCTTTTATAGTCCTAGGCTCATCAGTGCTAGTAATTAAAGCATAAGAATGGTTTGAATCTAACATAGAGAAACCATACCTTTCAAGTTGTCTTTTTTCCTATGTAGATCTTCTTACAAGTTGAGGTTGTTCTTCATCATCAGAACTTCTAGAGCTGCTTAAGCTCTCCTCAGTCTCAGGTATACCATGTAGCTCTTCCCTTTCTCGAGTTTGGGGAATCTCAACTACATCCTTCTTCTTGTCTCTTTGGTCTATCTCAAGCTTCTGATCCCTTACTAAAGGTTTTAGCTCTCAAAATATCACACTTTTTTGTATATAACCTTCTCAGTAACAGGATTCCAAAGCTTGTATCCCTTCACACCAACTCTATAGCCGATGAGAATACACTTGATAGCCTTGTTATCCAATTTAGATCTCTTTTTATTTGGCACATAAACATATGCCTCATAGCCAAACACACGGACATGCCTCAAAGAGGGCTTCTTACCAGACCATGCTTCCAAAGGCATCTTGTCAACAAGAGCATAGCAAGGAGATCTATTTATTAGATAACATGTTGTAGCCACAACCTCAGCCCAAAAATTCTACTCCAGACCAGCACCACTCAGCATATTCCTTGGCTTTTCCATCAGCGTCCTGTTCAACCTTTCAGCAACTCCATTTTGCTGTGGAGTGTAAGGTGTTGTCATATTCCTTTTAATTCCATGATCAGTGCAATACCTTTCAAAATATGTAGAACAAAATTCACCGCCATTGTCTATCCTCAAACATTTGATTTTCCTTCCAGTCTGATTCTCTACCAAAGATTTAAATTTTTTTAACCGACTAAAGATTTGTGTACTTTTAATAAAGTACACAAATGCCCTTCTTGAACAATCATCAATAAAAGAAACATAATATCTAGACTTTGATAATGAAGTAACATTAAATGGACCAAACACATCAGAATGAACATAATCCAGTATACCAGAAGATTTGTGAGGACTAGAATAAAATGAAACACGGTGTTGTTTTCCATAGATACAATGTTCGCAAAAGTCAAACTCAAGATTAAAATCATCAAGCCCTTCTACAAGAATTTTATTCTTCAAGGTTTTTAAAACTTTCTCACCTATGTGACCAAGTCTATGATGCCATAGCATAGTCTTCTCATCTAGGAGTTTTAACTCCATAGCATTTGTAGCCAAAGAACTATCTTCATCTTTCTCTACAGATGTAACATTGCTTGACTTTACAGAGGCACTGTTACAAAGAACAAGACATGCATCCAACTTTTATAGAGTGCCAGTACGAACACCCTTAGCCAAGACCATTGCACCTCTATTCATTTTACATCCCCTACTTGAGAAAGAAACTTCTACACCAACATCATTTAACCTACTAACAGAAAGAAGATTTCGAGCCAGACCTAGTATGTGAAGTATGCCACCAATACCTTTGACTCTCTCGTCAGGAAACTGAATTCTAACTCTTCCTCTGCCAACTATCTCCAACATTGAATCACTTGCCAAGTATACCTTTCCACCGTCATACTTCTCGTATTTAGAGAACCATTCTCTATTGGATGTCATGTGAAAGGATGCACCTGAGTCAACCAACCAGACATCATCTGATGCTTGAGTTGTCAAGGCTGTTACAATGAAGGCGTCTGCATCACTTTGAGAAGATTCATTTTCAGAAGCATTCTTCTTCTTCTTCTCCTTGCAATCCTTTCGGATATGACTAGGTTGCCCATAGTTTCAGCATCTCACCTTGAACTTTTTACTAGGAGACTTTGATCTCCCTGCAGATTTGCATTTCGACTTCTTGTCCTTCTTTCCTTTCTCCTTTGATCTGCCTCGAATAGCAAGAGCCTCTTTGGCCATCTCTGAAGACTTCTTCTGCATCTATTCAAATAGCAATGAGGCAACACCGTCTTCCATCTTGAAAGAAGTGGTAGTGCTTCCAATTGCCATCACAAGATGATCCCAACTATTAGGTAACGAACACAAAAAGAGCATGCAATGATCCTCCTCCTCTATCTTTACACCTACAGATGTCAGCTGAGTAACACTCATATTAAATGAGTTTAGATGGTCTGCAACAGATGCACCTTCTTCCATCTTCAAGGAGTACAACTTCTTCCTCAGGAATAACTTATTTACCAGAGACTTTCCCTGATAAATATCACCAAGCTTCTTCCATAATGAAGCTACAGACTACTCCTCATAGACGTTTAGGATTACAGAATCGACTAGACTCAGTTTGATCAAACCTCTTGCTTTTCTATCAGCAAGATCCCAAGCTTCTTGCATCATACTTTGTGGCTTAGTTCCGAACACTGCAATCCAAAGGTCTCTATCCACAAGCAAGTCTTCTATCTTGAGTTTCCATAACTCAAAGTTATTGCCATTAAAATTCTCAATCTCTACTCTATCAGATGTACTCACCATCTCAAATAGAAACAAGTTTCAACAATGCAAGACTCCCATTGAAACAGTATTAGCACAAAAAATTGATCTTTCCTACAAGGATAACACAATTGGCCAGGCTCTGATACCACTTGAAGGGAAAAACTGGCAGGATCTAGAGACCCAATAGTGCGGAATACACTCACTTAACACTAATACAATAGAGGAGAAGAGCATAAACAAGTTTCAATAGCATCTAAAATACTTGAGATAAAATACATGCAACATAAAAGAGATTACACCAATTTAGCATTCATAGATCACACAGGTATTTAACATGGAAAAACCTTTCCAGGTAAAAAACCCACCACACCAAGCAAAGAATATTTTGTATTACAGTAATAACAATATTACATACAAATCACAATCTTGCTTCTGTTCATCTCACAACAACAACTCACTGATACAATGTTCATGCAACATACAGTTCGAATTGAAAAACTCTAACACCTTGTCTGCAATCACTTATTCGACTTACATAAGTCATACGATGCATTTAATTCTAATCAATCAATTGTCAATCACAAGGTACATCAATCTCTAATCCAATTGCACCAATGATCTTCCCATGTTGATCTTCCTGCATCGAGCCACCCAGGAATTAATGCCACCACCCAAATCGGGTCTTGTTCGCCACCCTAAGCTGACTTGCACCTGCTGGAATAACTATTTTGGTTTTCAACCAATTATTGCTCTAACACTGAGCCACATGTCTGCAGTTGATAGGTATACCGCTCCTATCACCGATTCCAACTCGGTCAACCCAATCTCTAAGCTCACTGAGCTCTTACCATGCTACCGCAGCCCTACCGAGTTTGACTCGTGATATGGCGGTGAGCTCGATCGAGCTCACCTCGACTTCACCGAGCCTAGATAGTCCTACCTACCATGTTGTTGCAATTGGCTGTAGGACTCACCATGGTATGGCGATAGCCGACTTGGCTGACCGCTGGTGGTCTTACCATGTCCACCACGGTCAGTCATTTGACTATCCGCAATATGGCAGTAATCACCAGCCAGGCCGCTGGCGGTCTTACCGCGACCATCGCGGTGAGTGAACTCACTAACCATGGTGGTGGTGGTAACCAACAAGACCACCGTAGGCAAGCCCACCATGGCCACCATGGCCACCATGGTGAGTGGATCCACCACTTGTGGATGGTGGTAACCGCCAGCAGACAAGGACCGTGGTTTACCGTGCTACCGCGATATGGTGGTAAACTGCCAGGCCAGACGAAAAGACTGTTACCATGGCCACCGCGGTGAGGAAGAAGACCGTGCACGATAACGAGGTAACCACCAAACCCTTCACCGCAGTACCACTAGAGCACAAAGGAAGACCGTCGTAGTATGGCGGTAAAGGCAAAAAACAATTTTTTTTCCAAGACCAAAAAGGCATAGGTCCAAGCTGGAAATTGAGGCATCATTTCTCAACAATTAGACGTGTCAGTGGAACCTTGGATGAAGAAGAAATTATCGCTAAGATACTTAGATCTGTGCCTCCCTCCTACAAAACAAGAGCTCATGCTATTGATGAACTCAGGATAGTGACAAATGTGACAAGAGACATGTTGATTGGAAAACTTGTTGCCTTTGAGTTAAGTGAATTTGATGAATCTACTCCTAAGACCGAGTCTACATTCAAAGCTACTGTATCTAGGAAAATCCAACAAAGATACAATCCAGGAGAGAGTTCCAAAAGGACATTCAAATATGAAGATGAGATAAAAAATATTGAAGATGAAGAAAAAGAATTAGAAGAACTGGAACCATTGATTGTGAAAAGAGAATCCAAAGGTCATGGTAAGTACAATAGAAAGTTACCTATCAAATGTTTTTCTTGCAGTAAGATAGGTCATTTTGCATCAAGATGTCCTGAAAGAGTTTCTAAGTACAAACCTTAGAAGACTAGATTTCAAAAGAAATGCTATTATGTTGAAGAAGGTGTTACTAATGATGACTCTGATAAAGAAACTAGAAATGAAGATTAATGGGTATTCATTGCTATCAAAGAAAATGGTCAAGTATCCATTGAATCTACTAGTAATGTGAATGTTGAGAAAGTCCTTGCAGAAAAAATTGAAGAAAAGGATGAGTTGGTAATTGATGGCGGATGCTCACATCATATGACTGGTGACAAAAGCAAGTTTGTAAGCTTGGAAAACTATTATGGCAGTGTTGTAATATTTGGGGACAAAACTGCTGGTGTGATTCATGGTAGATGTACTATTTCTTTTGGTGGTAAGCACAATACTGATGATGTTTTTTATGTAGAAGGCTGAAAGCATAACTTGTTGAGTGTTGGACAAATGGTAGACAAGGGTTACAATCTTCATGTCAAGGATGGTAAGTGCAGAATAAGGGGAAGTTCTAGAAATATGATTGCTTCAGGTACAAAGGAAAAAGGTAATATTTTCACTTGAGTTTTGCTAGTGAAAGTTGTTTAATTGCTCAAATTGATGCAAGTTGGTTATGGAATAGGAGGTTTTTTCATGTGAACTTTGATAAAATTGTCAAGATAAGCTCTACTCAAGAAGTCAAAGATCATCCTAAGATAATGAATCCTACTAACACTATGTGTAAGGAATTTCAGAGGGGAAAACAAACCAGAAATTATTTCCGAAGAAAATAGTGCAGCTCTAATGGAATACTAGACTTGATACATACTGATCTATGTGGTCCATCCAGAATCAAAAGTCATCAAGGTGAAAGGTACTTACTGTTGCTTATTGATGATTACTCTAGAATGATATGGGTTTCTTTCTTAAGATAAAAACATGAAGCATTAGAAAAGTTCAAAAGTTTCAAAGCTATGGCAGAAAATGAGACAGGTTAGACAGAGGTGGTGAATTCACTTCCCAAGAATTCAATTCTTTCTATGAAGAGCGTGGAATCCAAAGATAGCTATCTACTCCCCGAACCCCTCAACAAAATGGAGTTGTTGAAAGAAAGAACAAAACCATTCTAGACACTTTTAGAAGCATGATGCTAGAAGTAAATATTTCTCATTTCTACTGGAGAGAAGTTGTAAGTACTATTGTGTATACTATTAACCAGGTGAATGTCAATAGTAATTTTGGTAAGACTCCTTTTGAGCTATGGTTTGGTTATAAGCCTACTATCAAATATTTCAAACAAAATGGAAGTAAATGCTACATCAAGAGAGATGATGATATAGGCAATTTTGATGCTAGAAGTGATCAAGGAATCTTTTAGGTTACTCTACTAAGAGTAAATCTTACCGGTGCTTTAATAAAAGGTTGAAGAAAATGGTTGAAAGTGAAAATGTCAAAGTTGATGAAGATATTGTTAGACCATACAAGTGTAGTGGATATGATTTAGATGATCAACATGATAGTACTAGCAATGGAAATAATGTTTAGACATAGAATCAACTTTATATTGTTTCGATGAACCAAGAAAATCATGAAGCAGAAACTAGCAAAAGTGCAGAAGAAAGAACACAAGAAAAAGAAGTCGGATAAAATCCTAAATCTCCCAAGTATGGAAGGCGAAATCATTCTGATAGTCAGATCATAGGAGATAAGAGCAAAGGTGTGCAAACTAGAAGAAGAATTTTAGAAGAGTATTTCCTGATTTCCAAAACTGGACCTAGCAATATCAATGAAGCATGCAAATATGAATATTGGATGGAATCCATGAAAGAAAAACCAATATAGAGAAAAAAGATACATGGGATCTTGTTCCTAGACCTTAGAACAAAAATATGATTGGAACCAAATGGGTGTTTCAGAATAAGTTGAATGAACAAGGTGAAGTGGTCAGAAACAAAGCAAGACTGGTTTGCAAAGGGTACTCATAGATGGAAGGTATTGATTTTGAAGAAAAATTTTCTCTTGTTGCTAGAATTGAATTTGTAAGATTATTTTTTGCTTATGCTAATTTCAAGAATTACATCTATCAGATGGATGTAAAGTCAACATTTCTAAATGGTGAGCTAGAAGAGGAAGTCTATGTTGAACAACTGGATGGATTTCAACTGACTGATAAATAAAACATGGTATGTCGATTGAAGAAAAATCTATATGGACTTAAGAAATCCCCCAGAGCTTGGTATGCTAGATTGGATAAATGCTTGTTGAAACTTGGATTCAATAAAGGTACTGCTGACAACAATTTGTATTTAAGATTGGATCAGAATAAAGAATTAATCATTGAAGTCTTTGTTGATGACATTAGTTTTGAAGGTAATGATGATTTGTGTGTGAAGTTTTTTGATGAAATGAAAAGTGATTTTGAAATTTCAATGATAGGAGAGCTGAAATTCTTTTTAGGGTTGCAAATCACTCAACTAGATGATGGGACTTTTGTATCTTAGTCTAAATATGTAAAAGAGTTACTAAAAAAGTTTGGCATGGAAGACTCAAAGCCAGTTAGTACACCTATGGTAACCAAATGCAAACTTACACAGAATGATGATTCTCCTAAAGCAAATCAAACAAGATACAGGTCAATGATTGGTGGATTACTCTATTTGACTTGGACCAGGCCAAATATAATGAATGTTGTATGCATGGTTGCTAGATATCAAGCTGATCCGAAAGAGTCTCATGTGACTGTTGTGAAAAGAATCTTCAGATACCTGAAAGGGATAGTTTATCTTGGTCTTTGGTATCCTAGGGATGATGATCTTATCTTGAGTGCTTTCACTGATGCTGATTGGGTAGGAGATGTGGATGATAGGAAGAGTACCAGTGGCGGTGCATTCTTCTTAGGAAATAAGTTGGTATCTTGGCTAAGCAAAAAGCAAAATTCTGTTTCATTATCTACTGTTGAGGTAGAATATATTGTTGTTGTAAATAGTTGTACTCAAGTATTGTGGATGAAGTAGATTTTTAGAGATTTCAGAATTGAGTATGAAGAACCCATTGCCATATTCTATGACAATTCAAGTGCCATAAAAATTTCTAAGAATCCAGTGTTGCATTCAAAGACAAAGCATATATCCATCAAATATCACTTCTTGAGAGACAAAGTAAGTGACAAAGAAGTTAGAATAAATTATATACCTACCAAGGAGAAAATTGCAAACATCTTTACTAAGCCATTGCCTAAGGATACTTTTGAGTATCTCAGAGGCAAGTTAGGGGTGATTTCCCCTCCTGATTAGAACTAAGTGATGCAGGTTCTTGCATCAGTTCGTGAATTCATAGCCATATCCTATTCTAGATTGATGTTGTGGTGGCTGCTACTCAGGGGGAGTAGTCAGATATGCTCAATATGAGGATCAGAGCATGTGTACCTTTTCCATTGATTTCAAAGAGGGGGAGAAGCAATTTGAAAACATGAGAGAAGAATAAACTGGAAGGAGATAACAAGAAAAGAGTGCACAATCTAAGGGAGAATTTATTGGAAGAGCTAGTTGGGTTGATGGTATTTTTCACATCATGTGTTGCCATCAATGCCAAAGGGCGAGATTTTTGGATGTTGTGGTTGTATTGCTGATATGTGGTTTTCATTGATGTCAACACTATTAGCATTGGTGATGCTTAGGACTATATATATCGAGGAGATTGAGAAATTTGTAAAAATAAATATTGTAGACAACCAGTGAAGTCGAGAAAGTTAGAGTGGTGGTAAGTGTTGTAAGATGATAATCAGGTGGTGTGCACTAAAGGGTTTGTTGCTCAATTTGCTTAGTATGTTGTCCATAATTTTTAGTGGTATGCATCAAGAATTGAGAAAGTTAGGAAATTCTATGTTCCTACAGTCATTTTGTCACTGTAGTAGGTGTTCTTGGATGAAGAGAATTAAATTCTAGAAATTTTAGTTGTTGTGCATATTCCTATGACATTCATTGATGAGTCTAGATCATGATCTATCAGTTTTGTATGTCGGCATTGATTGGAGTGTTTGTGATCGGAGATTTTTACGATGTGTGCTCAATTTTTCATGTTCTTGGCCGACATATTGGTGATAGCGTGTTGCAGATCCATGAGTATTAATCTTTTATTGTTTGGCATGTTCGAAGGTGTTCATTTGAGTCCTCACTATGTTGTGACTGACTTGTGTTGGTGTGCATTAATATTTATTTATGTATTGAGGCCGGTAGTTGTAATTTATTATTTATTTGTGGCCGACAGAGTAGTTGATGTAAATCCATGTGGCGGATATATAAGAGCGGTTTTTTTCCTCATTTTGAGGTAATGCTCAGTGTGTGTATGTGGTATACATGTGCGAATAAAGTTCAAATCATTCAGGAGCAAAGCAAAGTGTGAAGAAGGTTGAGCGAAGTGTATTTGTGCCTAATCGACACTGTAATGAAGCTTGTGAAAAAGCTAATTTCTCAGTTCATGTTCATCAGATGGATTTAATATGATTATTGTATGTAAGGCAATGAGCCCTCCTCTAAGCAGTAAGCTCTAGGAAGTGTGTCTGAATGTAAGTGCATTCCTTATTCATTCTTCATTATACTTCTAACAGGGTATAATCTTGTGGACTAACATCCACCATGTTTTTCCCCCTAATAAGGTTTCCACGTATAAAATTTTGGTGTTCATATGTCTCTAATATGTTATTGATTTATGCTTGCACTGTTAATTATCAGATCTGAGATTAAAGGTTGATTAAAGTTGAATAAGTTTAATTTTGGTAACAACTGATTCACCCCCCTCCCCTCCCCCCCTCTCAGTTGTTTATCCTTGTTTTGCCAACACCTCATAGGGAACATCGTGCCTAATGTCTCAAAGAGAGGAAGTGTCTAGGATAAAATATTCACAACTTAGGGAATGCAATGTGTAACATCACCACTAAGAGGAATGTTGTATTCTAAGAAAGGCCACACTCTTGGAGGACATCAAACCCAATGACACCACCAAGAAGAAGACACATCGAAAGAAGTAATAATACCACACTATGAAACATAAGATATAGTCAAAGATATCAAATGATAATGCCAATGTATTCCCCCACTTGAAATAAATTGTTAAACACCATGTTGTGAGAAATTACTTTAAAGTAGCAAATGATAAATGCTAAAAAAGACATGAGAGCTTATTGGAAATCCCAATGACAAACATATGTTTCCAAATGAATCTACACCATGAAAAAGGGGTTTCCCCCACAATGAAATCCAAAAATCACACCATGGATCCATATATTTGGGGTTAGTGTATGTCTTTGCTACAATGATATTATAGAGCTCATAAACGTCATCATTCCGCAAATAACTCATGAAATAGGAAGAATGACACATAGAGAGAAAAAATATATGTATATTTTGGGTCAACATGGAAGAAACCTAAATGTCTCAATGCATTGTGTCATCCCCAAAAGTAAAAAACAAGACAAAAGAAAAGATAAATTTTTACAACATATAGAATAATGTAGATAAAAATAGAGGAATGAACATGAAGATATGCCAAATAAAATAGTACGGGGGATCATATTACACACATACAATTACACAAAGAACATGAAAAAGAAAAAAAAGACAAGACTAGTAAGGCACATGCAAGTCAACCTATAGTAGGTTTTCTACATCCCAATCTTGTTCATCATATGTAGAAGGCATAAAACTAGCTAAAGGGATAATGTCAAGTGCCAAACTAGGAAAATCACCAAGTTCAGCACGTTGTGAATCATTATTTTTAGGAGGATCCTCATTGAATCTCATGGAAGAGGAAAACAATAAATTCAACTCTTTATGCATGTCCTCATCAATTTGAGAAATTTCATTATCATCATCCAAGTTCATCACAACAAAAGTCTTATGATAATATTCATAAAAGGTGCTTGTTCTTGTTGTGTTCGAGATATAGGATTCTCTTATTTCGATGAAGGTGGAGAATCATTGTGCATTGCTTGAGGTAAGTTTGGATATTTATTTTCTATATTGTTTTCTTCTTTTTTCTGAAACAAACAAGCAATAGCATGATGTCTACGCCTACACTCTCTAGCATTTCAGTTTCTTTTCACTTAGTTTTCAAGTTGTGATTGTGTAGGTCCAAGTTTATCAACCATAGGTTTCTTTTCTTCTCTCAAAGGAGGTGGTGGAACCCTTAAAATATTCTTGGTTCCACTGAATTATATGGTTAAACCTCGATGATCATTGTCCTAGGGTCTTAGTTTTGTGAAATTTTCATGTCCATTTTGGCTTCCGGCTTTCTCTTTTCAAGTTGATTGGTTATGCCAGTTCCTGGTATTTTCATTAATCCTTCATGGCCTTGCATCTCATGGTTTACTGAACCTCTTGTTGTCCTGCCTATCATGACTAGGTCATCCTTAAAAGCAACCTTTGGCGCACGTGTTGTCAATTTCTCCTTAAGTCAGGTTTTGAGTTGCATCACTCATCGCCTATCCATTTTCAAGTTTCATCAAGTAACCTGCGATGAGTGATGCCCTTCCTCTTTTGTATTGGCCACTTGTATGCCTTTGCTTGTTCATTTGTGTCCATGAGGAAATGACACCCGATGAGCAATGTAGTCAACATTTTGACCCATCGCTACCCTCTTAACTATCACTGGTTGTCTTGTGCAGGATATGTTTGAACCCATAATCATCGATGGTTGGGTCGTATTCCATCGCTAGGATGCAACATTTCACTGGTTGAGGTTGGTCTACCTTGGGCTAACTCATGATGAGCGATGAACTAGATTTTGGTGCCTAAGAAGTATTTGTGGCTTGTATCACTGGTTTCTCCATTGTCAAATGTTGCCCTTTGCAAGTTATGATGGATCTCGCGACCGCTGATGGGTTAAGTTTCTCCATCGTGTGTGCTCACTCTATCGCAAGTTAGGATAATGTGGGTGGTTTTCAATGCATGATCAGTGATGTGGTTAAGTACCATTAGTCAAGATGCTTACATGATTAAGGTCTACAGTTGATGTTTCATCATTGGATTATTAGCCATCGCTTGATGAAACACATATGGGAAGGATGAAATGGGGATGAGCGATGTTTTCAATTTGTGGTTGGGATTTTCTCACGATTGTAGGATCAACGACGCATGTGCTAGGGATTAATGGTATTGGGATATGGTCGGGTATGTGGTAGTTTTAAAGTAGTTCTTCGTTGTTTCTAAAGTACGACCAATAAAGCAAGTGGAACTCCTTAATGATCCTCGTTGATTGAGCTTTGATCCATAGTGATCGACAACTAAGATGCAACATGCAAGTGATTGATTTTTTCAGTCATGCGAGCGAACCAGGATGGCCATTAATTGTAGCATGTTGGGAATTCCTCTATTTAATGAGGATCGTTCTTAATATTATTCACCATTTTATTTTTGAATTTTTTGGTGTGGCTAATTATCATAAGTGTTGAGCAGTAAGTGTCATTGTGTGGTGAATTCTTGTCGGGGTGGTAGGTTGGCGCCTTGACGCATATGTTATTCTTGCTATATTTCGGTAACCTTGTTTGTGTCTAGTGTTGGTACAATTCATGTTGCTTCTACCTAGGGGTCTCTTGGTGAAGGTTGTTGGTTTTCTCTTACATATCAGATTTGTGATGTTCAAAAAATGATTCAACTGACCGCTCCCTCCACACCAATGTATAGGTCACTTCCTTTGAGCTTGCAAGAACCATTATCTTATGAACCCGAGAAGGTGATTGCAGTCGAGGAGGCACCAGTCATTCTGAAAGCTAAGAGGAGTGCTCGTAAGTAGACCAGGGGAGTTGTTGCTGCTATAGAAGCTTACAACCTCTGACCACAACCTTTTTCAGGGGAATTGGCCCAGTGTGAGAAGAAGAAGCCTGAAGTGTTTGTGAAAGAGTTAATGAGGACAAAGGTAGGCCATGGGGTTTGTTTTGACAAACCTAGTTCTATGGTGGTGCTTATCGATAGCTCTTCGAAAGAGAATGAAGGGGTTGGCCTTGGTAGTGGCCATTGCCCTATTTCCCTTGTGCCCTATATAGACTCAAAAGAGGAGGTGGTTGTTGCAACCCCACTCTCTATAAGGAGTCTAGGTAAGGGTGTCCAATCAGCTAAGTAACAAGGCTGGGTGATGCTCATGTGTTTTCATTGGTAGTGATTGGGTCTCGGGTTTGATGATGTGGTTTCTTGACATGGGTGTCACGAGGGGTTTTTGTTGTTAGATGTGGTGGTGAATTTTATTGTTTTAGGTGAAGTGTGGATTACAATGGTGATGCCTTTTGGAAGGCTTGTGTGGCATCTTTGCTTGATGGCTTGGCGCCTCTTTTTGCTTTTTGCTTTCTCATGATACATGAATGAAAATATAACTATTCAGGAACAAAGCCCCACAAGGCAAAATAACCTCAAAATTATCATGAAATTTAACTGAAATGAACCCTTTGCTTGTTTCTCCCTTAATCTTATAAAAGGGAATTCAAGGTTCATTTCAAGAGGATCTTTTTGAGTCTAAAAATGGCTTAGGTATAGGTTGAATACAAATGTAATACAGATGGTCTATATGATAGACTAGGGTATTGTATTGGGTTGAAGTCTTGTACATGATGATCTTAGATAATCTTGCATAAGTGTTTGACACTGTGATGAATATGTAAAATCATGATATCTACTCTCATGTAAGTGATTATTACAATACTATAAATGAGAAACCAAGCATTTTATCATTTGTCTTTCAATGTTTAATTGAATGTACGACTCTATTTCTTGTTTTAGCCTAAGGGGTTAATTAAAAATACTTGAAGGGATACGTAGGTTTGTAAGCAATTACCAAATATTTTGATAAGAAGTTATGTCTTGATGATTGTGAATTTTTATAATGTAAGGAATTATGAAAATAAGTCATTGATTTCATGATTTATGCATTACTGACTATCATGTTTTTGACCCCATCCCTAATGGATGAGGAATTGGTTATCTTATGTACGTCTCTGTAATTTATTGAAGAACCTAATATACCTTGTCAAGGACTCATAATGGTGATTAAATTAAATCAAAATTTTCTTATTCCAAGATGCAAGTCTAAAATGAAACCTTGTTCCCAGCAAATGGAGGATTATTTGTGTAAAAGCTGACCAAACATTTTCTAAATAATATCTATTTGGCTGAAGGGGAACATATATGTGCAAGATGTTCACTCATTTAGTTGAATCTATGTGAACTTCACTAGGAAATACCCTCCCTAGGCCCACAGAGCCTAAAGTGTAGGGGTAAAAGTTTTAAAACCCTTTACTCGTCGATTTGGCCACTCATCTGTAAGATGCTTGAGAATGAAGGATGGCTACCTTCTACAGATTTCTTAAGGTGTACTGGAAAAAACACCAACAGGATTGGTGACTCCGCTGGGTAATAATTCTGCTCTCCGATGTAGATCTTTGAATCACAGAGTCAAATGGTGTAAACAATATGGACAATTTGTTCATATCTTATAGAAATCTTCACCCCGTTCAAAGAATAGACTACAACGTAACTCAAAAGGATTTGAAAGTGACTCCGTTGAAGATAGACCCAAAATGTGCTAATGTAAAATTCCTCTCAATAGGAGGTGGCGACTTTGACTAAAGAACCCGACAAAAGCTAAGTTGAAGCTCTAGATCCGTGTGCTAAAAAGAAAAGCTAAGTGGATGTTGAAGGAAGGCCAGGTATTTTTGTATTGCTATGAAAATAGATTATGCGAATTATTTTATTTTAAAAGTGTAAATGATTTCCCACTAAGTGAAAGGGCACAAATTAAGGGAAAGGGTAGTTGAATTTTGCATGTTTCTAAGTGAGGGTTGTGGAATTGTATGTATAAAGGGAACATGTAAATCTTGATCTTAAGAAAATATAACTTGGATTTTATTATGAAAGAGACTTAAGGCTTTGTTTTTATTAAGAGGATTTTGAGTGTCCCTGGTAGTGCATGTAGAAAATCTTGCTAGGAAAAACAAGATGTTTGGTTAGGCCATGTTTCCTAACAAGGATGTAAACAATGGGCCCCCCTTGTCACATCAGGGAGGTTTCAATAGTGAAAGGTACAACTCCTTGGATTTCAGTAACATTTGTGGGTACCCAAATGTTGTACCATACAAGAACTGGGATAAGATACCAATATTTAAAGGTAAACAGATTGAGTCAGTAAATCAACATCTACAGAACTTTGTTGATGTGATGGGAGACTATGAGGTGACCTTTGAAGATGTAGTTATGAAATTTTTTGTTCAATCTTTAAAAGGAGATGCTAGAAAATGGCTATTGTATTTGCCTATGTCCTCTATACACTCATGGAGAGAATTAAAATTGGTTTTCATGGAACAATTTGGAGAAAGGATTGATTTGGTCCTAGTTAGGCAAAGACTTATGGATATGGAGAAGGATGAAGATGAGTTGGTCCCTTCATTTAATCTTTAGTTTTCAAAGGTGATAAGGGAAATCCCAACACATATAAGACCAAATGATGTGAAGTGTTTGGTTGTATACTTGGGAGAATTTGATAAAAAGATGAGTTACTTTTTGAGAGATAAGGAACCTACAACATTACAACAATCATATCACATAGCCATAGACATTGAGAACAACTTAAAATACTCAATAATGAGGGGAGATTTTAATATTTATGATGAGAATTTAAGCACTCCTCATGATGCTGCCATGGTAGATGAGTCAGTCAATAGTGAGTTAGAACGGGGGAATGGGATCCCTACTATTTCTAACCCATCAATAACACCACTAGAAGGTTATACTACGATTGAAAGGGATTGTGTACCTACTCATGATAGAGATGATCGAGCATCTTCAGTTTGGAGGTTGTGTGACATGCAAAAGCATGAGGGGGAATCCATTGGCCATCTCTTCTTTAGATTCACTAGTGCTTTGCTTGGTATACCTGAAAATTTTAGGCCTAGTGCCCTGACATGCATTGATGTGTTTTTTGAATTATATCAACCTGGATTGAGTGCTCTTCCAGAAGAGGTAAAGCCCCATGCCTTGACCCAAGTCACTGATTGGATCAAGATCATTGAGGGAATTCAGAATGAACATGCCAGACAAATGTCACATCAGAGTGACATCGATGAAGCCCAGTACCAAGAGGATCAAGAATCTTTGTTGTTAGGATAGGACAATGTGTCTGAACATGAACAATGGGTTAATTATGTTGTTTGTTTGGTGATTGATTAAGCTGCTAAGGTACCATACCAAAATGATGAAGTAGTGTCTGATTTCCACCCTTGGGATATTGTGAGAGACAAGTAGAAGCAGGGGGAGGTGTCATTTTCTAGCCTAACTGATGATTGTGACACATAAACTAGTGGTTATCTGGTGATCCGTTGGATTCAGACCATTGTTTTATTGGATACAGGTCATCCTATGTAGTAGAGATGGAGTCTATGACCTATGATAGGGGATATATTGGTAATCATGTGGGGATTCAAGTGGTCGAGGATGGAGTTTTTTCCTCATGTGACGAGTTTTTAGAATGTGGATCCATAATTCTAAGTATAAGTGATGAAGATGATTTCGATGAAGAGTTTCAAGGTGTGGGAGATTGTGACCCGCATACCTAGATAACAGGAGAAAATATAAGTACAATAAGAGTGTGGTATAACCCCCTGTATGATGAACATTCACCAATAGATGATAAGATAGGAGATTTTTCTTATTGGTGTAGAAATAACCCACTATTTGTGGAAAGCTCTGATGATCTCATAACAGATATGCCATGCAAAGATATTAAATATGGCATGATTGAGATGACCAAGGGTGAAAACCAAGGTAATATAAATAACTCACATTTTAATGTCACAATTGCTGACTTGGATCAATTAGGCCTCCAAGTGTCAGACGAGTGTAATGATCAGGGTAGTTATATTGACACCAGCAGTGAATGGACAAAGGTTAGGAATGATAATTATTGTAATGCTAAAAACAATGCCACTATTAGTGAGAAGATCTAAGGTGATTTGGTATATTCCTATTGTGATAAGATAAGGTTTGATGTACATATCCCTGATCTGGTATATGATGCTGGCCAATACAACTATGTGCTTGAATTTTTGCAAACTCTCCCCAGCTTCTAGGCCTTGTCATAGACTTGTTCCCACTAGACAATGACAATACTCACTTTTCTTGTAAAGGGGATATCGTTAACAATGATTTGTTTATTTTTGATATCATAGAAAGTGATTCTAGTATACAACAAGGCATGTATGAATGATGCCAATATGATTTCCTAGCACACCAGAAGGCAGATTATGAATGTTTTGTCTTGTTATCTCAATCAGATGGGATTTGGGTCCTTCAGGCTAGCGAAATTGAAAACAATATACAAGGAAGGAATGGGGATACCATTTAGGATAATTTGAATTACCCTGGCACGCTTGACCCACTGGTATTCCCATCGTGAGAACAACAAGATAAGGTCTTTGACAGAGGTAAGAATTGAATGTCCTTTTTTGTTTGATGGTCTAGGGCCATCAAACCATACTAGAGCAATGAGAGCCAAAAGCTTACCCAGGGTCTAGCTATTTTTTTTCAAATGGTCTACTTCTACTTGAGATTCTAAGATCTTGCTATACCTGCAAGAGGCATACATCCCCAGTCAGAGCCACTGGTGGAACCCTTAAAATCTTCTTGGTTCCACTAAATTATATGGTTAAACCCCAATGGTCATTGTCCTAGGGTCTTGGTTTTGTGAAATTTTCATGTACATTTTGGCTTTTGGCTTTCTATTTTCAAGTTGACTGGTTGTGTCAGTTCTCAATCTTTTCATTAATCCTTCACATCCTTACATCTCATGGCTTACTGGCCCTCTTGTTTTCCTGCCTATCATGATTGGGTCATCCTTAAAAGAAACCTTTGGCTCACGTGTTGTTAATTTCTCCTTAAGTCGGGTTTTGAGTTTTGCATTGCCTATCGCCTGTCCATTTTCAAGTTTCGTCAAGTAACCTATGATGAGTGATGCCCTTCCTCTTTTGTATCAGCCACTTGTATCCCTTCACTTGTTCATTTGTGTCCATGAGGAAATGACACCCAATGAGTGACGTGGTCAATATTTTGACCCATCACTACCTTCTTAACTATCTTTAGTTGTCTTGTGAAGGATATGGTTGAACCCACAATTGTCGATGGCTAGGTCGTATTCCATCCCTAGGGTGACACATTTCTTTGGTTCAGGCTAGTCTACCTTGGGCTAACTCATGATGAGCGATGGATTAGATTTTGGTGCCTAAGAAGTATTTGTGGCTTGTATTGTTGGTTTCTCCATTGTCACATGTTGCCCTTTGCGGGTTACGATGGAACCCATGACCGCCGATGGGTTAAGTTTATCCATCGTACGTGCTCAGTCAATCATGGGTTAAGATAAGGTGGACGGTTGTTAATGCATGATCAATGATGCGGTTAAGTACTAGCAATTAGGATCCTTGCATGATTAAGGTCTATGGTTGATGTTTCATCGCTGGCTTCTTAGCCATCACTTGATGAAACACATATGGGAAGGATGAACTAGTGATGAGTGATCTTTTCAATTTGTGGCTAGGATTTTCTCATGGTTGTAGGATTGACGATGCATGTGCCAAGGATTAATGGTTTTGGTATATTTGTCGGGTACGTGGAATTTTTAAATTAGTTCTTCATTTTTTCTAAAGTATGACCAGTCAATCAAGTGGTGATCCTTAATGATCCTCGTTGATTGAGCTTTAATCCATGGTGATCGAAAACCGAGATGCAACATGCAAGTGATTGATTTTTCAGTCACACGAGCGAACCAAGATGTCCATTAATTGCAGCATTTTGGGAATTCCTCTATTTAATGAGGATCGTTCTTCAGATTATTCAACATTCTATTTTCAAATTTGTGCTTCTGGCTAATTATCAGAAGTGTTGAGTAGTAAGTGTCATTGTGTGGTGAATTATTTTTGAGGTGTTAGGTTGGTGAGTTGGCAAATATGTTATTCTTGTTGCGCTTTGGTAACCTCTTTTGTGTCTGGTGCTAGTGTTGTTTGTGTTGCTTCTACCTAGGGGTCTCTTGGTGAAGGCTATTGGTTTTCTCTTACATATCAGATTGGTGTTGCTAGAAAAATGAGTCATCTAGCCTCTCCCTCCACACCAATGTGTAGGTCACATAGTTTGAGCTTGCAGGAACCATTAGCTTATGAACCTGAGAAGGTGATTACGGTCAAGGAGGCACCAGTCATTCTAAGAGCTAAAAGGAGCTCTCGTAAGTGGACCAGGGGAGTTGTTGTTGCTAGAGAAGCTTACAACCTCTGACCACGAGCCTATTCAAGGGAATTGGCCCATTGTGAGAAGAAGAAGCCCGAACAGTTTGCAAAATATTTAATGAGGATAGAGGCGGGCAATAGGGTTTATTCTGACGAACCCAGTTCTTTGGTGGTGACTAGTGATAGCTCTTTAGAGGAGAATGAAGGGGTTGGCCTTGGTAGTAGCCATTGCCCTGTTTCCCTTGTGCCCTATACAGACTCAGACAAGGAGGTGGTTGTTGCAACCCCACTCTCTGTAAGGAGGTTGGGTGAGGGTGTCAACTTAGCTAAGTAACAAGGTTGGGTGATGCTCATTTTTTTTATTGGTAGTGATTGGGTCTTGGGTTTGATGATGTGGTTTCCTGACATGAGTGTTATGAGGGGTTTTTGTTGTTAGGTGTAATGGTGACTTTTATTGTTTTAGGTAAAGTTCAGATTATGATGGCGATGCCTTTTGGAAGGCTTGTGTGGCATCTCTTCCTGATGGCTTGGTGCCTCTTTTTGATTTTTGCTTTCCTGTGGCATCTTTGTCTAATGGCTTGGTGCCTCTTTTTTATTTTTGCTTTCCTATGATACACGAATGAAAATATAACTATCTGGGAACAAAGCCCCACAAGGCAAAATAACCTTAAAATTATCATGAAGTGTAACTGAAATGAACCCTTTTCTTGTTGCTCCCTTAATCTTATAAAAGGGAATTCAAGGTTCATTTCAGGAGGATCTTTTTTAGTCTAAAAATGGCTTAGGTTAGGCTGAATACAAATGTAATACAGATGGTATATATGACAAAATAGGATATTGTCTTGGGTTGAAGTCCTGTACATGATGATCTTAGATAATTTTGCATAAGTGTTTGACACTATGATGAACATGTAAAATCATGATATCTACTCTTTTGTAAGTGATTATTACAATACTATAAATGAGAAACCAAGTGTTTTATCATTTGTCTTTCAATGTTTAATTGAATGTATGACTTTGTTTCTTGTTTTAGCCTAAGGGGTTAATTAAAAATACTTGAAGAGATTTGTATGTTTGTAAGCAATAACCCAATATTCTGATAAGACGTTATTTCTTAATGATTATGAATTTTCATAATGTAAGGCATTATGAAAATAAGCCATTGATTTCATGATTTATGCATTACCGACTGTCATTTGTTCGACCTCATCCCAAATGGATGAGGCACTAGTTTATCTTATGTATGTCTCTATAATTTAGTGAAGCACCTAATATACCTTGTCAAGGACTCATAATGGTGATAAAATTAAATCAAAATTTTCTTATTCCAAGATGCAAGTCTAAAATGAAACCCTATTCCTAGCAAATGGAAGGTTATTTGTGTAAAAGATGACCAAAATTTTGCTAATTAATATCTATTTGGGTGAAGGGGAACATATATGTGCAAGATGTTCACTCATTTAGTTGAATTCGTGTGAACTGCACTGGGAAATACCCTCCCTGGTCCCGCAGAGCCTAAAGTGTAGGGGTCAAAGGTTTAAAGCCCTTTACCCATTGAGTTGGCCACTCATCTATAAGATGCTTGAAAATTAAGGATGGCTACCTTCTAGATCTCTCTTAAGGTGTACTAGAAAAAACACCAACAGGAGGAATGGAAGGAACCATGGGAGGTTGTTCAACCACTTTCTCTTTAACTTTATAAACTTGTTTGATTTTAGGAGGCACAATGGGACTTATTTGGTTATCTCGTGGTCTCTTATATGAAATAGGTGGAGTATTTTCTATGGTTTGGTCTTGGTTACTTGGAAGGTATTTTTTTTCAATCATGTTTCGTCAAGGATAGGAGGCTCAATCATAGGTTGAGGTATATTGCTAAGGGATGATTCTGCTATGCATTTTGCCTTAAAATTTTGTTAAGATTTGAAAAATAAGTCCTCACAAGTCCTAATAGGTTCCATAGGTTCGGGCCAAAATAAATCCAATGAGAAATTTATGTGAGAAGACACAAGATTAAAGCCACTATTATGCATTGTAAATATCTCATTGCCAAATGGAAACTTTAAGCATTTATGCACAACCAATGAGATGAATTTCATGGAGTAAAGCCATGGGTAGCCTAAATTCACACGAAATTTTTCTAATGACTAGATGATGCAAAATGAGACAATTAATTTTTTCAGTCCAACTTTTAAAGGAAGAGTTATCGAACCTATTGTAGGGCAAGAAAAACTATTATGTTTTTTTATCCATGCTTTAAATTTTTCATAAGTATCTTGATAGATATCATGCACAAATAATAATTCTTCAGTGATCACATTATCTACACAAACAAGATAAATTAATATCTCATTAGTATGCTTGTCATTGATTCTTACATCTATGTAAAGAGGACCATTAGGTGCATGTTTGATTATGTCATGTTTTGAGAGAGCAATGTCAAGGGGCATTTCTGGTTATGCCCTTACAAGATTGAACTTCAATGAAGTTGACTGAAGGGTTTATAGTATTCTTCTCTTTATTTCTTATGTGATGTTGCATGATGTAACCAAGGCTATGGACCATTTCTATTCCTTGTTTAGTTTTAATCAAATTTCTTATGTTTTCTATCATAGGAACCACATGATCGGTGATGGTTTCAGAACTTACAATTTTTGCAATCCTTCTTACTCTTCTTAGGTTCTCTTTAGGGAAATTAGCAAACCTTGATTCAACATTACTCATATTAGGTGTTGGTAAGGAGGTCATAGGAAATGAAGTGTCAAGGGTATGGTCCATAGTGGGTTGACTAGTTTCAACACTATGAGTGAAAGAGTTAGAAAACCCAAGATCCACGGTGAGTGATGTATCATGGGATGACATGAGTCTTAAACTATATCTCGTGATAGTATTGACAATAGGAAACCAAGTTGTGAATCTCATACAAATTTCACAAACCCAAGGTGCACCCAAAATGGAGGATACATAAGATGCAATCAAACACCCTAGAATGTAAAGTGTAATGCAAGTATGTAAAAGAAATTTCTAAATTTAAAACAAGATAATTTTTTGATTATGTTATGCAAAAAATTGAAAAAGATATCTTTTAAATGAAATTTAAATTCAAAAAGTGCACTGAATTTAACAAATTAACCTTAATATGAACAATTTTAGATAGCAAAAATTTCGGAAATTGAAATAGCAAACTGAATGCAAGAACACAAAAGGTAGAAACTATGTTTTTGATTCTCAAAAATTCAAAAAAATCCCTAATCATGGACTCATTCTCCCATGGGTGAATGGATCTCACTTTAGGGTTTTGAAAAATTAATTTACAGGTTTTTGAGTTTATTTTTATTCTTTCCATATTTTCATTTCAGATAGTTGATTACAGTTTCAATTTTTTGGAAAAGCAGATCTAAATGCAACTACAAAATGATGTTAAATGACAAGCACAAAGACCTAATTTGAGATACAATTTTGATTTGATTTTTTTGATGTAAATGAGTGAACATGCAATGTCATGTAAACACTATGCAAAATGACATATTTTTAAATTTTCTAGATTTTAAAGCATGCAAAAATGCAAGCCTAAAACCCTAAATGAGATGCAAACTAATGCAAGTAAACAACCCTAAATGAGATAAAAATTAATGCAATGCAATGAAAATTAATGCAAATCCTATATCTAGGGTTGAAAATGGACTTCAAAATCAAAAAATTATGATTCTCAAATATCAAGTGCACCAAAATGAAATGGTGAAAAATAGGTGGGGTTTATGAGAAGGTGGATTCACCAATTTGATATAGATGTACCTATTTTCCTATATTTCATTAGGAAATGAGATCCCCACAAAGAATTTACTAACAACCCTTAGGTGAATCAACTCAATGTGAGAATCTTCATATTTCCTTATGCTTGGAGGATGGGGATCAAGGTCAACCAACACTTTTGGGAGAAAAACTAAAAATATCAAATCAAATCCAAAATGCAATCTAACACTTGAAACAACAATATGAAACTCAATATTAGCAGAACTAGAAAACTAATTGTAGATCTGAGAAGGGTAGAAAGGTTTCTACTAGTCACCAAAAGTAAATTTCCGAAGGCTAACTGGGACTCATTTTCCCACAGGAAAATGGGTCTTTTGTCAAGGTTTTTAGAAATCTTTCGGGAGCCTCTGATGTTGATCTGTAACTTCTAATTTTTCTAGGTTTCAGTGTCAGAAAGTCAAAAATCAGATTTGTGGGTGAGATTTCATGATTTGATGACAACTTTGATAAATTTTCCAATCTTGCACTTGAAGAGGTCTTCAATCCTTCTCCAACCTAAATATGCAATCACACACACATGAGAGAAAAATTATTTGATTTTGGTGAATGGTGGATTGCCTTGGTCAAACCTCGTTTTGGTAATCAAACCTTGAATTGAAATAATGTATGAAAGAGGGAATGAAGAATGAACAAATATTTTTTATGTATTAGCATTAATTAGCATTAATTATTGTTGGGTTTCCCCTTCGAAAGTACTTTATTAGGCTTGTAAATGTGAAATAGGGATTATTAAGAAATAATTAAGCTCAATTTAATTAACAGGGCCCAAACAAGTGTGAAAATGTAAAGGGATACATTTTTCAACACTAAATTAAGGCACTATTAAATCCATTTTAATTAGGAGGTACCAAAAAAACGTGCAAATGTAAAGGGATACATTTTTCTACTATATGAAGAAAGCTCTATATGGACTCAAACAGGCTCCTAGAGCTTGGTATGCAAGATTGGATAAGTACTTATTGCAGTAGGGATTCAAAAGGGTACCACAAATAGTAATCTTTATTTCAAAGTTAAGAAAGATCAAATTATGATTGTGGTTGTGTATGTTGATGGCATAATCTTTGGAGGAAATGAGGAAATGTGTAAAAGGTTTGTAGAGGAGATGCAATTTGAAATGTCAATGTTTGGGGAGATAAATTTCTTCTTTGGGCCATAATCAAAGTATGTCAAGGAAATATTAAAGAAGTTTGGAATGGAGGACTCTAAACCAGTATGTACTCCCATGGTTTATGGTTGTAAGTTGAAAAATAATGATGAATCTCCTAAGATAGATTAAAGCAAGTATAGGTCCATAATTGGTGGATTACTATATCCAATTGCTACTAGACCGGATATCATGCATGCAATATATCTTGTGGCAAGATTTCAAAAAGATCCTAGAGAATCACATGTAGCAATAGTAAAAAGGATATTTAAATATTTGAAAGGCGCTCTAAAATTTTGTCTATGGTATCCTAGGGATACTAATTTATCTTTGAATGCTTATACAGATGCAAATTGGAAAGGTTGCATAGATGATAGATTGAGTACAATTGGAGGTTCTTTCTTTCATGGAAGTAGATTGGTTTCTTGGTTGAGTAAGAAGTAGGATTCAGTGTCACTATCTACTACAGAGATTGAATAGAGATGTAGAAGGATTTTGAAATTTCTATGATAGGTGAGTTATCCTTCATTCTTGGTCTTCAAATTGCTTAGCTATATAATGGTATCTTTATTTCTCAAGCAAAGTATGTCAAGGATATGTTGAAGAAGTTTTGTATGGAAGATTGAAAACCGACGTTTAGTATGGAAGATTGAAAATCGAAGTTTGGTATGGAAGATTGAAAACCTGTGAGTAATCCTATGGTAACTTGTCATTTGAGAAAAGATGATGAGCTTCCCCTAGCTAATCAGACTCTATACAGATCTATGATTAGAATTTTGTTGTACTTAACTGCTTCAAGACCTGATATTATGCATGTAGTATGTTTGGTTGCAATATTTCATGCAAATCCTAAAGAAACTCATGTAAAGAAAGTCAAGAGAATATTTAGATATTTGAAGAGCACTCTAGATTATGGTATCCAAAAGGTAATTATTTTAATTTCAGTACATACAGTGATGCTAATTGGGTTGGTTGTGCTGATGATAGGAGTACCATTAGTGGTGCTTTATTTTTAGGAAGTAGGTTGGTTTCATTGTATAGTAAGAAACAAGATTCAATACCTTTGTCAATAGCAGCATCTTGGTGTACTCAAGTATTATAGATGAAGCAGAAATTGAAGGATATCAAGATAAAGTATGATGAGCCCATTCCTATTCTATGTTATAACACAAGTTCTATCAATATTTTCAAGAATCTAGTGATGCATTCTAGAACCAAGCACATATCAATTAGGCATCACTTTCTAAGAGAGATGGTTAAAAATAAAGAAGTCAAGTTGGAGTATGTATCTACAAAGGATTGGGTTGTAGACATTTTCACAAGGACACCTGCAAATGATACATTTGAATATTTGAGGTAGATGTTAGGGGTAATTACCCCTCCTTTTTGCAAGATGCATAGTTGGTGCATCTGTCTAGGGGGGTAATTCAAGTCATATATTTACTCTTGAACTAATTGGAGCTACATGTCATGGGGAGTAGGTAGTGGTTGTTACTAATAGGGGGAGCATGCAAGGTGTCTCAAGAAGGAGAGATTAAGGGAAAGATTTTTGTGCACAAAGTGGGAGAGAAAATCCTTTTTCCCTTTGTCCTTGATGTCAAAGAGGGAGAGAATTTGTGCATTAGATTGATTTTTCCATCAATACCAAAGGGGGAGATTGTTGTAGTTTGGTTGTCATTGATTTCAAAATTTGTAGAGTGTTACAATTTGGTTGTTTGGTTTCCAAACTCTAAGAAATGCTCCACATTTCTCTGTTGATGATTTTTTTCTCATGTAGTTTGGAAGATAACTTCATGTTGTTTCAAGGAATTTGTGATTCAAGTTTCATGTCTTTTAGGTTAATGGAAAGTTGTTTTTGAAAGTGACAATTTGAAGTCTATGGCGATTCTATGAGGATGTTCTCAGAGGTGAAAAGTTTAGCTCTGCATTTCTCCGCATTTGTAAATATGGTTATGAATTTTAGAAGTTAGGTTCATGGAGATGTGAAAGTGTTATATCTAATGTTTCATGTAAATACTCATTTAGTAGAGAAATTTAGAAGTGACAGAGTGCAAGACTATGTTGTTTGGTCACTAGTTTCAATGTATGTTGGCTTGCACCAACTTGTTGTTACATGAATATTTAAAAGAGATGTATGATAGTGTTCTTGAATATCGTGTAATGTTTTTTGATGCTCCACAAGGTATTTTTTGGTCTCTTTGTGATCTAAAACGATTGTTTTGTTGGGTTATGTTTTTTTCTAGGCCGACTAAGGCATGTTGATGATGTGCACCATAATTTTAAGTGTGAACAAAGTGTTTTAAGGTGTTGTATGGTTCATGCCAACTCATTTGAGAGAATTGAAAGAAATTCTTTATTATTCATGTGTATCGCTAATGATGTTAAGGTCAACATGCTACAAGTTACATGTTTTCTGCTTAGGGCCAACCTAATTTGAATTTGAAAAGCGTGTGGCTAATATTCATAGAAGATCAAAGTTGTGAAGATAGTTTGAGACTAGGTTAAGCGTGTGTTGGAATTCATAAGGTGTGTTCCTCTTCTTGGTGTTGTGTCCAGGTCTTTCCCTCTACATATATCATGTTGATTGTTTTATCTTTGGTCAACTTGTAAATTTAATATTATTTTTTGTAAGCCCACATTGAATGTAATCAAAGTAATATCATGTATAAATTATAAAACTAGTTGATCTAGGTTGAGAGATACATGGTGTGGTGTGATGCATTATGATAATTATGTAAGTGACTGAAAGAGAAAGTGCATAAGTGGTTGATCTTGTTCGGCTTGAATTTGATTACATCTTTGTGATAGAAAGGAAGTGAAGAAGTGAGCTTATTTTTTTGTTGGAGATAATGAGCCAAAGTAATAACTTCTTGAATGCTGAAAGCAGTGAGCTAGTAGGCAGCAGAGAAGAAATTTGAAGAAGAGACAAAGAAAAATTGTAATGATCAAAAGGTGTGAGCTTAATTGTAAGTTTTAGACAATCAAAGTATTGTTATTCTATAATATTTTATGTGTGTGTGCACAGTTCAGGGAGTTGTATCTTCCTTGGGTTGTAACCCTAAAAAAAAGTGTAATCAGGGAGTTGTAGCTTCCTTGGGAGTGACCCTAAAACTATTAGCAAGGATTAGTAGCTTCCTTGGGTTGTAGCCCTAAAACAAAGTTGTAATTTTTATTCATTTTTCGAGGTTGGATTAGTACAATAGCTGCTAGTAGATTTTCTCATTATGGTTTTTCCTTGTGGGGTTTTCCATGTACATTTGGTGTTGTGTTGAGTAGTGCATTGTGTTCATATTTCATGTTCATGTTTATGTGGTAGTTTTTGAAGTATTTTTTGATCTGGAGGGTTTCAAATTTGATAGAATACTAATTCCTCCCTCTCAGTATTCTAGTGTGTTCAACATAACTAGGTTCCAAATTTCTTTGAGGGATATAAGAAGATTTTGGGAAAATATTAGATTGTGTGTGATTTATTTTTGGGTAGTAAGAGTCCTTGATTATGCAATTTTATATGATAAAACTACACACTTTTTTTGCAACATATATTAAGAACATGATATAGTGCATCATCTCTAATTTGTAATAGGGTATTTCTATGTATGAAATGATCAAACATTGTAACATCCATCAATGTATATTTGTTGCATTTGTGTTGTTTTCACTATTAGTTTCTGCTCAAGGCACATTATAATTTATTTCATTGAAAATAACAAGATTATTGTTGTTACAAAATGGATTTTGAAGTAGGATTACACTATTAGCAATCATGGGTCAAATTATTACAAGGTGATTATTCGAGAAATACCATTGAAGTATATTAAAGTATCATGAAATGAATATGTATGATGTAGTGACTTTGTAACCCGAAATAAGAACCAATCATTTCTTGTTTTCCCATATTCTTATAATTGGTTTAAAATGACAAATCTTAAATCAACTTTTATTTTCTACATGTTATTCTTTTCATCCTCATCTCTAAATCAAATTTATTATTGGAAATATATGAGAATTAATCTGCTAGAAACTGGATCATAGATTTTTTGTAGTTTTACATTCAATGTCATAAAGGGAAACCAACCTAGGTTTTGAAAAGCTTGAAGTGTAAAGGAAAACATAATTTAAAATCTTTCTTGTTCATTGGCCTAACTTCATGTAGTGTCCTAAATTGTCACCCTTGACAATTTCACACTATGTTTTTCTCCCCTTTAAGTTATTGAGCCTTATTGGGTCCCTAATTTCCTAAATTATGCATTTCATAGCTTATTTTAAATATATTTTAATAATTTGTAAGCATAGAACAAATTCTCTCATTAAATAATTTTTCCCTAACACTTTAAACTTCTAAAAATAGGGTTGGGACACTAGCACCTAGGGTGCCTATATCCCCCTATTTTGGCTCCAAATTCTAATATGTTGGTGTCGATATTTTATTATTTGAAATTCAAATATCTAAAGTCAATTTTCGAGATTGAATTTTTGGGAAATTGAATAAATTCCTATAAATACCTAGTTATTACATCATTTTAATATTAAAAAGCATCATCTAGCATCAATTGAACATCAAGATAAATAATTATTATCAAGAGAATTCAAGAGCAAGTCAAGAACAATATTTTAGAGCTTTATTAGAACAATTCAAGATCCAACATCATGTCAAGTCTTATTTGAGTTCATGTGTGCTCATGTTATAATTGTTTTGTGAAGGCTAATCATTATTGTAGGTCTCCAAATCAATTCAAGAAATTAAAGAAATTCAATAAAATCAAGTAAGCAAGATCTAAGACCTTGAGATGGTGTGCATGACTTCAATCATTCAAGGAAGTCATTGAAGGGTGGTGAGTTGCAGCACTTTTTGATTTTATCGCTCCTTCCTTTCATCTATCCATTTATTATTGGCATTGCCATTATGGAAGTGGAAACACTAACACGGGATTTGACTAAGGAAAGCCCCTAAATGGCACAACATTTCCTCTCTTTGTGCATGTGTAGATCTCAAGTATTTTAAAGATTGAAATGAGATTGAAGATAATTTATTCACTGTTGCATTTGAAACCCTAGGCCTTGACAACTCATGAAAACTCAACTACACAAATATTCGACAATGACCCAACAAGTTTGTAGATGGTTAACAGAGGTGAATATCTGACATTAGAGGTCTATGAAAATATATCTGAGAAAGACCTAATAGAACAATGGTTCTCCCAAAGGAAATGTCCTCAAAAATCAGGCTGAAATACATACCACGAGTGCATGTGTCCTCCCCTTCTTTTTTTTTGTTCGATTTTCTATGTGATTTCTCATTTTTTAATATTTGCATAAAAGTAATAATTTTCATCATTAGGACAATCAGATCATTACATTTAATCATTAAGATGTTTCCAGATTTGGTTAAGGGTCAGTTGACTCATTGTAAGTCAATCTCATACCTTGTCCAAATCCATCAAACCCCCATTCCATCATTGCATTTCCAAACCATTCCATCCCCACACATAATACACACACAAACATATAAATGAAATTAGGGAAAGGTGTCAAACCCTAAGGTGAAAACCCAAAGGTTTCCTTTCCCTACATTTCATTTTGGTCAACTCACCCTGTTAACATTATATACCTTCTAAAAATTCACCCTAGATCTAGGTTTTATTGTGCATTGCTTTACATTTCTTATTTAGGGTTTAATTTTTGCATCACAAAAGCATAAAAATTCAAAAAAAAACATCATAGGTTGTAGTAGGGTTTATTTCAATCATTTGTATACATTGAGGTATTTTGCATATTGCTAAAAAGTGGAAAATTTTGTATTAGCTTCTTTCAAAAAGCATATTCGTGTCATCATTTTCAGATTTAGCATATTGGAATCACTTAATTTTTACATCTTAAATCTAGAAATTGCATCTACAATTGTCATTTATTGTTCAAGCATTTTCAAAACATTTGCATACTTGCATTTTTAATTACATTTCCATAAATTGAGAAAAATTTAGAAAAGTATTCACTGTCAAACTTGTCTACACATAAACACATAAACCTTAAACATTATAATAGACAGTAAAAATTTTAATTTTACATTTTTTTGTCTAGGAGATAGGCGCCCTAGGCACCATAGTCCTACCTTTCTTGGCTCAGATTTCTATTAGACATTTGTCTATGTGTTTTTTGTTTGTTTATGATCTCTAATTTCTATTTTTGGCTATTTTACTGTGTCTATATGGAATTTTAGTGTTTATAGTGGGTACACTTAAGTGTTTTGAAACTTGTATGAGTTTCATGACCTAGTGTCCTATTATCAATACTTTAGTGAGATGTTCTAGAATTATGGCATCACATTTTGTTAAATTCACTGTGGATTTTGAGTCTTCCAAATCTTTCCTGCAAAGTGTTGTCAACACTTAGCTCATTTTAGACTTTATCCCTAATGCTACCATACCAATGAAAACCTTACAATCACCCATTTCTATAGATGTTGAGAGTATGGTTTCCCATGTTCCCAAAGATAGACTAAAACAATTAGGCAAGTTACATTTAGAAAAACTTCAAGACTTTGTGAGTACTGAATATCTAGTTCATACAGTGGTTCCTATAATAGATAACATGAGGAAATTGATTAATGATGATCAAGGATTAGAGGTTTTGTGTAGTGTAACCCATATATTTGATAATAATGCACCTACAATGGCTAGTTGTGCTTGAGCTTTGGGATACACTCAAATTCAAGGAGGAAATCAAGTCTCCTTCCCTACAACTATAGCCTCTATTCCCACATACACAAATCTAATTGTTTCTTCAATGATACAACCAAGCATTGGTATAACTCCAATATTAGGCCTTTCCACTAGAAATCCTTATGGCTTGGATCATTGCATGTGACACCTCAAGTTTCATCCTCTCTCATAAATTTTCTGCATAGTAACCCACCAACCACATACACAATTCCACCATATTCACCACATTCCCAAAACATGTAAACCAATTATTTTGGCATCAACCAAATTTTGCAAAACGTACCTCACTCCAACAAAAAATTTCAACTTTGAACCAAAAAAAAATGGAAAACCATTTCAATATGTTAAAAGGAGCCCATTGTCACTTGAAATCTTGAAAACACAAATACCACAAAACATAGAGATGCCCTGATTTGACAAGTATAATGGTAAAGGGGAATCTAGTAATCATATATCGACATATACAACCTTGTGTAGTGACTTCATTTTTGAAGATAAACTCTTGGCTAAACTCATTCTTAGGTCATTGAAAGACATGGCTTTGGAATGGATTTTTTCATTACCAAAAAACTCAATACTTTCTTTCAATGAACTTGTTGATAATTTCCTTAACCAATTCCAAGTAAATATTGGACCTAAAATTACATTAACTGACTTAATGTGATGTAAACATAAACAAAATGAAAAGATCACAAACTTCGTAGGTCTCTATTGGTTGTTTTACTCACAAATTAATCTTACTCTACCTGATGCAGATGTCCAAAGAGTGTTCATTGAAAACTTGCAACCTGATATAAGCGACAAAATATTATTGATAAAATATCCATCCTTTATATATTTATGTATGTACCTTCATGACTACCAAAATTTGGTTAATTAGTATGAAGAGGCATCTTCATCGACTCATACTAGGAAATTTGAATCCGTACCTTAAAACAACTATCAACCATTCAAGAAGAAAAATAAAAAAATTATCAAGTTAAATACACCTCAAACAACCAACCATATTGAACCACAAGTTGCTTCCATAAGTTTATCTCCATACCAATTTAGACCGCATGATGGATAATTTACCCAGTTACTTGACACCCTCTATTTGATCATGCTACAAGTTTTGAATAAGAACTTAATCTGCTTGCCTCCTATTAGAACTCTGGACATGACCAAACCTCTACCTCCAAGTTACAATCCAATTGCCTTATGTCAATATCATTGCACAAGTGTGCATGATACAAAACTATGCATGCGTCTTAAACATCAACCTTGAGACCTCATTGATTCTAATTGCATCCAGTTGGGTGGCATTAATGATTAAGGGAATAAGTCTATTGCCTCACCTAACCAAAAATTACATTTTTTACCAATCCAATGCCAAACCATTCATCCAATTTTGTGCAAGCTTGTGATGTTAATAATTATGAGATGAATATTGATAAGACTTATGATATGAGTGATGACATGAGCTATGATAAGAATGATGATGAAAATAAAAATGATAAGGAAGTAGATAACATTATTTCTTTAATCTATTTTCAACCTCATAAGGGCCCAACCACTATGTTACCCAACATTGCTTTCACCCATAGTGACACACCTAGACATGCACCCAATGGTCCTCTCTATATTGCCAAACATATTAATGACAATCCTACAACTGGGATACTCATTGATCCCATGTGTATAAATAATGTGATCACCGAGGAATTATTGTTTATGCATGAAATCTATCAAGATTATTATGAACAATCAAAAGCATGGATAAAAACTCATGATTGTTTTTCTCGTGTTACGATAGTTTTAATCTCTTCCTCTCAAATTTCAATAAAAATAATTAGGTGTATCATTCTCCATCATCCCAACATTGGAACAATCCTATGTGAAGTTAGGTTACCCATGGCTACACTCCATGAATGCCATCCTATCAGTTATTCACAGGTGCATAAAGTTTTCCTTTGAAAATGAGATATTTACAGTTCATCATGGTGGGTTTAATCCTTTGTCTTCCCATGGGAAATTTTCATTAGATTTCTTTTTGCATCAACCTATGGAACCTATTAAACCTGATGAGCACTTATTTTTCAAGTCATACCAAAATTTTAAAGAAAAGCACATAACAAAGTTATCTCTTACCAATTCTTTTAAAAAATGAAAAGGCCATGGTTGTTCCTCCTCCTCCACTAGTTATGGATGAACCCACTCCCAAATCAAATACCCTTCCAAGCAACCAAGGAAAATATTTCATAGTTCCTCCACCCATATCATATAAAAGACCAAGAGATAATCGAATGATTCCTTTTGTGCCTCCAAAAGTAAAATAAGTGTAAAGAACTAAAGAGACAATGGTTTCTTAAGCCTTGATGGTTCCTTCAGTTCCTCCCTTAAGGGAAGAAAAGAAACCATTGGTCGAGAATCCCACTCCTACCTCATCACAAATTGAAAATTTTACAAGAAGAAACTCAAATGCTAAAGAGCGTAGGTGTAGACATTCTGTTATCGCTCATCAATTCGGAGAAAAGAATAAAATAGTACATGATAATCCAACACCTATGCAAACAACTCAAGAAGAATTGCAAACAATATATGAAATTGAAACAAGAAGTAAAACAAGAAGATAAAATTGTTATTGTTATAAAATTTCCCAATGTGATCAACTTGGATGATGAATATGAAATTGATAAATTGATGAACAAGTCCATAATGAGCTTAATGTGCTATTTTCAAAGAAAATGAAATTAGATGGGAGTAGCCATGATGATCATCCTGATGGGATTGACCCACCATGTGTTGAACCTGGAGATGATCCTAGTATGACACTTGATATAATCCCTTTAGCTATATTTCTTCCTTTCCTATATAATGAAAAATATTGGGATGCAAATGACCTACTTTAGGCTGGCCTGCATGTGTGATACTCCTTTATGTTTGTTTTATGTGTTCTTTGTGTTTTCTTGCACATGATGTGATATATCATGTTGTGTTGCTTGGTGTGCCCTTTTGTTTGTGTTTTATTTGGATGACCCTTTTTGCTCTATTGGAGCAAGATATAAAGGAAACAAATTTATCACAGCATTCTTCTATTTGTATCTCTATTACTCTATATGATAAAAAAACTAAATTGTCTTGTGTTTTCCTTTTGGGTATAATACAAGGCATTGATACATTTAGGTCTCTTTCATGTTGACCCAAAAAATTATTTGTATTCTCTCTCTATGTTTCATTCCTCCATTGTGTTTTTTGTTCCACGAGTATTTCGAGAATGATGTCAGTTCTAAGCTCTATCATATCACTGTAGCAAAGACATATACTAACCCTGTATTTGTGGATTCCTTATGTGTTTAGAATCTATGTTTTTTATTGCATTAAATTTGGGGGCAACCCATTATCAAGATGTAGCTTTATTTGGAAACATATCATTGGCATGGGGGTTTCCAAATAAGCTCGTGTGACCTTTTTGTTGCATGACATTCATCATTTTTATACATTAAATTAATTTCTCACATCATGGTGTTTTGTAATTTCCTTAAAGTGGGGGCATACGTTGGCATTATTTTCTTCACTTTGTTCACAAGCATTGGACTTAGTGATGCATTGGCATTGACATTGGTATTTTTGTTTCACTTTGTTCATAGGCATTGAACTTAGTGTTGTGTTGGCATACAATTTTGGTAATTTTGTAGCACCTTATCAAATTTATTAGGGAGTATAACTCTTGGTATGGTTATGGGTACACACCTAGTGAAAAGAAGTCCTCACTAGACCTAGTGTGTCTCATTTTGCTACCTTGTCTTTGGGGCTACCTTGTCTTGTTGCATATCATACATGTGTGTTCTTTTTTCCTTATGTTGGTTTTCCATGGGATCTTGGATTCTAGGGACTTGATCGCCTCCCTTGATCCTTAGGCATCCTATCTCTTCAAAATTTATACAATTAGACTCCTCTTGACATATATTTTCTACTTTAGTGTGAGTCTCAGCATAAGTGCATACTCTCACTAAATTGGGGGCTAAATGTAGCATCATAAATTGTCACCCTTGACAATTTCACACTATTTTTTTCTCCCCTTTGATTTATTGAGCCTAATTGGTTCCCTGGTTTCCTAAATTATGCATTTCATAGCTTATTTTAAATATTTTTGACAATTTGAGAGCATAGAACAAATGATCTCATTTAATACTTTATCTTGACACTTTAAAATTCTGAAAATAGGGTTGGGACACTGGCGCCTAGGGTGCCTATGTCCCCCTATTTTGACTCCAAATTCAAATATGTCGGTGTTGGTATTTTATTATTTGAAATTCAAATATCTAAAGTCGGTTGTCGAGATTCAATTTTGGGGAAATTGAATAAATTCCTATAAATACCTAGTTATTGCTTCATTTGAACATTAACAAGCATCATTTAGCATCAATTGAACATCAAGAGAAAGAATTATTATCAAGAGCATTCAAGAGAAAGTCAAGAGAAACTTTTCAAAGCTTTATTACAGCAATTCAAGATCCAACATCATGTCAAAGCTTATGTGAGTTCATGTGTGTTTATGTTATCACTTTTTTGTGAATGTTGGAAGAATGAAGAAAAACACATCTCTTGATATAGCCACTTGTGTTGTCATTGGTGTCACCATGATATATGAGTTATAACTACAAGACTCAAGTCAATGTTGATCTGATATTATGAATCGGTAATGCAGATACGTCCTCCAATATTTTGGTTTGCATTTCCCCTTCGGTGATCGTCATTACTCACAATATTGGGAAATGGTTTTTGGTTGATGAATACATGCATGGATAGAATCTTGTTTGTACGGATTCTCATGTTCATTGTTAACATCATTTTCTTGCTTACAATTTTTGTTATTAGGTCTATCTCAGGCTGACCTAATAAGAGGTTGAAGGTTTAATGGATTGAAATTTTGTTGGAGCGATCCATGTTAACATGTAGTAGTGTGCTACATGCTTGAATTTATTTTGAAAAGTTTTTATATTTACTTGGAGCCGACTTGATTGATACTTGTGGGAAAGTTAGATATATATACATCATAGCTTTAAAGATAGAAGGAGAACAAATTTTATATGTGAGTGTTGGTGGATTGAGTGTGGGTATGAAAAGAGTGAATAGTTATATGCTAGCATGCAAACTTCTTGAGCTTCAAAGGAGTTGAATCTACACTTTCAGGTGTACTTACATCAATTCATTCTTTGGTTGTAATCCATTTTGTTACTGTATCTTTTGTAGGCAGTGAGCCCCTCTTTTGGACAATGAGTCCTGGTAGTGAGCCACCCTTTTGTAATATCTTATAATCGGTTATACTATATTGTGAGTTAACCCTCACCGTGGTTTTTCCCATTCTGGGTTTTCCACATAAAAATCTTGGTGTTCTTGTGTTGTTTGTTTCCATGTTCAGCTAATGCTTTTTCTTATCTTAACTATCATATACATTGGATTAATTGGATGGTATTTGTTCAATAAGTTTAAGAAGATACTGATTCACCCCCCCTCTCTATATCTTGGATATTTAACAATTGGTATCAAAGCTTCGTTCCTATGGAGAAGCCTAATAGCTTGAAGGATATCTTGAAGATTGAAAAAATGGATGATAATGCAGAACTCCAGACTACCCTTGATGATCTTGACAAATCTGAAAATGAAAATAGAGATCTGAAAGAAAATATTGATGAAGCAAATGAATGCGTCCAGAAGTTGAAAGAGAAATTAAAGAAATTCAAAGAGACACATGGAGAAGTTAGTGAGCAATTAAAATAAGAAAATGAAGATGTTATCGGACTAAAGGTGCAAGCGGAGGAAAAAAAGAGAATTAAAGAGTGTTTGAATGCAGTAGTGCAAAGAAATTTTGAGGAGTGTTCCAGGCTTGAACAAGAAGTGGTGACCTGAGAGAAGAATTGGAAAAAGAAAAAGTCTGTGAAGATAGTTTCAAGACAAGCTCTACTAGGATTGATGAAGTGATTGTAGGACAAAAAACATAGAAAGACAAAGGTGGATTGGGGTTAGAAGCAGGTGAAATCACAAAATTTGTGAACAATCAAAAGACTCAAAGCAAAGGAAAATAGAAAAGAAATCCAAAGAGAAGACCACCTATCAGATAGCCAAATGCTCAAAGGTATCCATATTTCAATGGTACTTGTTTTTCATGGCGATAAGTTTGGTCATAAGGCAACTGAATGCAAAATTAGGATGAATCAGTTCCCTGGTTCCTTCTCCGGACAATGCTATGCGTGTAATAAGATTGGACATAGAGACAGTGAATGTAGAACTTAGATGATGAACTGGTCTAATGGAGGTAGAGTGAATCAATCCTTTGTTGGTTATTGCTATACTTGAAATAAGTTTGGGCATAAAGAAAATCAGTGAAAATCAAGGGTTAATGGTCAAGCAAGTTAGAGAAATGTTGTTTACTACAATTGCAACAAATCGGGACATATCTCAAAGGTATGCAAAAGTAAAATAGGAAAAAAATATGCTCTGGTAAAGAAGAATGAACCTGTGAAGAAGATTGACAAAGAGGAGGTTAATTAAGAAATGAACAAGATGTAGAAAAAGAAAGAAGAGCCAAAATATTCTGATGCATCTGTGCCCTCATTTGATGCAGACAATTCCTTTGGGAATTAGAACTAGCATGGTCCTAGGGGGAGCTTTAGCAAAAAATCCTTTGAAACCCCCTAATTTTAGGTGTGCCAATATTTGGCATGAGGAGATGTTATAAGAAATGAATAGGCAGAGGTTTTGAAAAAGAAACCAGAAGAAAAAGTGCATGTATGCTTGCTTGAGGAGCATATTAGGGTTTTTTAGTGCAGCTAAAGGGTTTTTGCTAGCTTTTCGAATTTCATCACATTTAATGCAAATTAAGGCATTGCATTGATTTATAAAGAAAAATTGTAAAGGAATTTCAATTACTTGTGCATTCGAAGGAAGTGAAGAGCAATTTGGAGCATCCTTGAGGTGATTTGAAGTGCAACCTGTGCAAACCCTAGCTTCGATCATTCATGAAAGAAAAAAGGTATTTTTTGATTTTGTGTCATTGTGAGCATGTGCAAATTATTTTTTTGAATCTATTAGAGATTTGTGTGTTGAAAAATGGAAACTCTTGTAGTCATGAAAGCAACAGAAAGACCTAGACCCTCCTACAGGAAATATTCAATGGAGGTTTTTGAAGACAATCCTATGGGCGAATTCTCTTTGATTCCTCATGGAGTCATGCCTACAAAGGATACCAGAATGTACAATAGGGTTAAGACCGAGGAATTCAATCACACCAAATTGATAGACATATGGCTAAATGAACTCACTAGAGATGACTTCATGGTGAAACCTGAGTATTCAAATATTGTGGCAAATAAATTGGATTGTTGGAACTCCTTCCCTAATTTTTGTTACACTATGGATGATCAGTACGCTAAACCAATCCTTAGAAGAATGAATGATCAATTCTTGTGGACTAAAAATCCCCATTTGATAACTAAGGAAGTGATCAAATAAATCATTGGACTCTGTGACATCGGACCGGTACCTATGTTGAAAGCAATGAAAAATGAAGTGGTGATGGATCTCACCAGTGTAACATATGATAAGAGTGCTCTTACAACAAAGCCTATCATCAATCCAACTATGAAGTATACATCAATAATGATTGGACATAAAATCTACTTCACTAACAAATAGAACTACGTTTCCACTACAACAATCTATATTGGTTTTGACATGGTTGCAAATGGTATAGACTATGATTTGTGTGAGCTCTTCATACAACAGTTGCTTGAGAACCTAAGGATGTCGAAGGAGAAGAAATATCCTTTCAAGTTTGGTTCATTGATTGTTTGTTTGTTCTTCTAATTCCTTAAGAATCTTCTGGGAAAAGATGAAACAGTGTTTTAGGACCCATCCTGATCGGTTGCTCATCAAATCTTTGATCATATGCATAAGTTGGGTGATTTGAAGAACATAGAAAATGTCCTACCAACTTTCTTTACTATATTTAATAAAAATATGAATGAGAGAGACATAATTCTGAGGAAAATTGTTGAAAAGTACAAGGATGACATCATATTTCATGTTTCTTCTGATGAGTGTATGATTGAAGTGGTAGAACCCTGGACTATATGGATTCAACCCTTGGGAAATGAAATCACAAAAGAGGAAGTTGAAGGTTATCTGCAACTATTATTGAAAAGCCCAAAAGATGCCAATGAACCCTGGATTGGTACATATGTAGAAAAATCCATGGAAGTTCATTTGGAGCATAGCAAACCTATAAGGAGAAAAAGAGTAGATGAAGCACTTAGAAAATCTAGCTTTATTGCTAAACTGTTAGCACAACGAAGAGCTCAGGGTGGAAAAAAGTATAGAGAATCATCAAGTGTAAGGAGATCCGACAGGATTCCTCCTTCTATGCTAGCTTCTGGCCCAGTTGCAGTAAATATTGAACTCAATGTTTCTGACAAAGGCAAAGGCCTGGCTCCCTCCGAACCTACTACTAGATCAGGCAAGAGAAAAGGTGCTCCTCTGGCAGTGCCAGCTAAGCGAGGAAGAAAATAAAAAGCTACAACGGAGAAGAATCTCAATGTTACTGAAGACAAGGAGGAAGAGGAGGAAGACCCAACTTCTAAGCTGATAAGAAAGAAAAGGGTGAGAATTTCCTCGGATGAAGGTGCATCTCAAGAAACCAGTGTTGGATCAAAGAGAGTTCACTATATATCGTCCTTAGAGGATGTTGATGAACACGACATTAGTGATCATGAAATAGATGCAAAGAAGGCTAGAGTCACAGAAGAGGTTTCTTTGGACCAGGTAGAGGATAATTTTTCTCCGGTAAGACCTAGTGCCCCTCTCAAACTAGAAGCCCTAGTAAATAATTTATCGCAATATGAAAATATATTGAAACCCATAGCAGAATTTTTTAATCAAGTGAAGAGGATAGGGAAACATTAATAATGTTATCATTAAATAGGTCATTAGTTTAGAAGCTAAGTGGGATGATATGAAGAATGGTGTACCTAAAATATTATGGGAAGCTCTAATGAAGAGAAGGTTAGAGGCAGTTGAGATGGATGAGAAAATAAGGGATAAGGCATATAAGGAAATTGGATCCTCTCTGACTTCGGGTGATCTAGAAACCTTGAAGGAGGTTTTTTCTACCATGTTCCAGATGAAGAAGAGAGTTAATATTTTAATGACCAGAGAAAAAAGGAAAATCAACAAGATAAAGAAGGAAACTGCAAATATAATCAGAAGTATGGCTGAGAAGTTTGGTATGCTTGGTGCATATGGTTCAACACCTAAATCAAGAAAAGAAGCTTCTACAAAAGTTAAGGAATACCCTCCCTTCAGTACTAGTGATGCAAATGTAACTCTGGAGATGAATGACTCAGATATCCCTCCAGAAACAGGTGGTACAAATGTTCTTCCAAAAATTAATGTTGTTGATGAGGATCCAAATATTGAAAAATAGATTAAAGAAAATGTTAAAGCTGAAATACATGATGCTACTCCTCTATTACATTTTGTAGAGGAAAGAGATAAAACTAAAGAAATAGAGAACAAGGATGAAAGCGATAGAGAAAACAAAAAAGAAGGAGGAGAGAAAAAGAAGAAAAAGAAGAAGAAAAGGAATAAGGAAAAGAAGAAGGAAAAGAAGAATAGATAGAAGAGGAAAAGGTAGAAGAAGAGAAGATGGAAGAGAAGAAAATAGAGGAAGAGAAAGTTGAGGAAGAAGAAAGAAATGAAGAATCAGGTAAAATTGTTCGAAAGAATAAAGGGTCTAAGCAGGTAGTGGAATCACAAAAATCCTCTGGAGAGTCCTCCTTCAGTGATGATGTTTTAAAAGGCCTACTATCTAAGCAGATTAGATTCTAGCCAGTAATTTCTCAAGAAATTCTGCAACTTCCCATGAATCAAGGCTATGCGGATCTGGACAAGATTTCTCCTATACATAAAATGGTGTTAGGTGATGTATTTCATGCATCCAATAGAAGATAAATCCTAGAACTACATCAAAAAGGGACTGATCTCATCGAAGATGCCACTAAGGCTTTGCAAGAAGTCACGCCTGATACATCAGTGGACACATCTCTCACTCTGGTAGAAAACCTAAAACTTATATTGGACTCCTTCAAGGAGTATGCCACCGAACTTGGTGAGAAAACAAAACTAGAAGTTGAAGAGAAACTGGCTGAGAAAAGGCTATTTTTCCTTCATGACAAGTTTTCTCTAAAACACACCAATGTAGAAAAGAGCCTTGAATCTATAAAGGCCTGTGAATCTAAAGAAAATTATGTGTTTTCCTATTGCATAAGGTGGTTTGATGCCACACAAAGTATAAAAGATCTTATGGACTCCATTGAGTCTCAGTTGATAGTTATTTCCAATACACACAACATATCCATGGATAGAGACAAATCAACTTGGAATGCCATCTCCATGCATAGAGAAAAAAAAATCATGTTATAGAAGCAAAAGGAAGGAATAATTAGAAATTTTGGTCTGCTTGGTGACAATGTAAGGATGGAGTACACTCCGGTAGCCAATGCTGAGAAACTAGATAAGATCAATCTAACCCCAGATACTCCAGATGAGGCTAAAGAAATTTTTATTGCACTAGAGTCTTTGAAAAAAAATTGATATATGCTAAACAGAGTTGGGAGAATGGTAAAGCATCCTAGCAAGGCATTCTCCAAGAACTTCAAAGTTCTCCCTCCACCGGGTAAAGTCTTTTTGGTTTACACATTGTTTGGGTTAAACTCCTAAGGGGGATTTTAGTATTTTGATTTCTTTTGTTGTAAATTATTTTGGACCATGTGTACATATGTATGTTCATATTTTTTGGTTGCCCTTTGTCCTTTATATCAAAGGGGGAGAGAGGAAAGAGGAAAATAGTAGGTTTTGTACATAGGAAGTGTAAATTATTTTGGCACATATTTCCATCAATAACAAAGGGGGAGATTGTCAGAATAATGAAGAAAACATCTCTTGATATAGCCTCTTGTGTTGTCATTGATGTCACCATGATATAAGAGTTGTGACTGCAAGACTCAAGTCAATGTTGATCCGGTATTCTGAACTGGTAATGCAGATATGTTATTCGGTATTTTGGTCTGCATTTCCCCTCCAGTGATTGTTGTTACTCACATTCTTGTGAAATAGTTTTTGGTTGATGAATGCATGCATGGACAGAATCTCGTGTGTACAGATGCTCATGTTCATTGTTGACATCATTTTGTTGCTTACATTTTTTGTTATTAGGTCTATTTATGGATGACCTAATAAGTGGTTGAAGGTTTAAGGGATTAAAATTTTTTTGGAGCAATCCATGCCGACATGTAGTAGCATGTTACATGCTTGAACTTTTAAGAATTTATTGTATTTACTTGGAGCCAACTTGATTGATACTTTTGGGCAAGTCAAATATGTATACAAGATAGCTTTGGAGATAGGAGAATGAGTTTTATATGCGAGTGTTGGTGGATTGAGTGTGGGTTCAAAAAGTGTGAACAGTGATCTGCTAGTATGCGAATGTGAACTTCTTGAGCTTCAAAGGAACTGAATCTGCACTTTGAGGTGTACTTACATCAGTTCATTCTTTGGCTATAAGCCATTTTGTTATTGTATATTTTGTAGGAAGTGAGCCTCTCTTTTGGATAGTGAGTCCTGGTAGTGAGCCACCATTTTGTAATATCTTATAACCGATTATACTATATTGTGAGTTAACCCTCACCATGGTTTTTCCTGTTCTGGGTTTTCCATGTAAAACTCTTGGTGTTCTTGTGTTGTGTGTTTCCATGTTCAACTAATGCTTCTACTTATCTTAACTGTCATATGCATTGGATTAATTAGATGTTATTTGTTCAATAAGTTTAAGAAGATACTGATTCACCCCCCCTCTTAGTATCTTGGATATTTAATAGTGAAGGTTAACCCTTATTGTAGGTCTCCAAAGAAATTCAAGTAATTCAATCATTCAATTAAATCAAGTAAGCAAGATCCAAGACCTTGAGGTGATGTGCATGACTTCAATCCTTCAAGGAAGCCATTGTAGGGTGGTGAGTTGTAGCACTTTGTAATTTCACCATTCCTTCCTTTCATCTGTCCATTGATCATTGGCATTGACATTGTGGAAGTGGAAACACTAACATGGAGTTTGACTAAGGGAAGCCCCTAAATGACACAACATTTCCTCTCTTTGTGAATGTGTAGATCTCAAGTATTTTGAAGATTGAAAGGATCTTGAAGACAATTTACTCATTGTTGCATTTCAAACCTAAGCCTTGAAAACTTATAGAAACTCAATTACAAAAATATTCGATAGTGATCTAACAAGTTTGTATATGGGAAGCGGAAGTGCAGATCCAACATCAGAGGACTACAAAAACAAATCTAAAAAAGATCTACCAGGATAGTGGCACCCCCAAAGGGAACGTTCTCAAAAATCAAGTTGAAATTTATACCACAAGTGCATAGTGTCCTCCCCTTTCTATTTTTGTTGTCTGATTTCCTCTATGATTTCTTAGATTTTATGTATTTGCATCAAAACAATAATTTGCAAGGACATTTAGATCATTGCATTTCATCATTAGGACATTTCCATATTTGTTTAAGGGCTGGTTGACTCACTTATCAGGTTGTAAGCCAATCTTATATCTTGTCCAAATCCATCAACCCCCATTCCATATTTTTATTTCCAATCCATTCCATCCCCACACACAAACATATAAATGAAATTAGGGAAAGGCGTCAAACCCCAAGGTGAAAAATTAAAGTTTCCCTTTCCCTACATTTCATTTCCAACAACTTTGAGTATAAGATCAACTTAGTCTTTAGAAGTTACTAGAGTACAATTTTGGGAGCCAACATGTCATAGTGGAGGTGGTTTAATAGAGAAATTTTCTCATAGAGAAGATGATAGAAAAAGAAAAAGAAATGCTTGCACCACATGACAATGTAGCCAAGATGTTAAGAGCCATTCAAGACAACCTCAATTATTTTGAGACTACATTGAGATGGGGATTGGTTGTGGTTATAGATGTTAGTGATTACAAGTGACTAGCTCAAGGAGTGTGCAAGAATGGTGCATCAAATTTGGAAGAACTATCTACCAATGAAAAAAATTCCTTAGCATTGATTAAGATAGAGAACTGAGGAAGCTTAAAGCTAGAAGATTTTTTAGACTAGATCACTAAGCTAGATAAGTACTTTGTATTTGAATTTGTACATGACTTGGAGAACATAAAGTATGTTTCCATGAAGTTGAAGGGGCATGTTTCCTTATGGAGGGATTATATTTTGAAAGACCGCAAATAGAATAAAAAGAACAAGATCACTAGTTGGAATCATTTTGTCACCAAATTGAAAGTGAAGCTCATTCCAACCAAGTATTCATTGAATTTAAGTTAGAATTCTAAAATTGATGCTAATAGGAGACCTTAGTGAATGAATACATGGCAGAGTCTATTGAATCACGATGCAAGAGGGAAAAAAAATTCGCTCTTTCGCTATCACAACTCAAAACAAATCACAGACTCCACAAAAGATAATTTACATTTACTTTGATAGGAACATTTGCTCATATCAATCAATTCTAGACTTACAAAATTTCAATTCATTATCACTTCAACTTACATTCAATTGAAAAGCAGATTCAAATGTATTTGTTCAAATCAAAGTACATAAATAAAATTTATTCAATTCCCATTATCCTCCTTGTCTGGTTTCACTCACAAACCTTCACCTATTTGTCTTCACCTATAGCTTTCTTCTACTCTCTTCTACATTTTAATGCAATCTCAACTCAAACTACATTATATGGATAAATCTGCAATATGGATTTTTTTCATCCTCTCAAGATGCCACATCCTCTTCCTCAAATTGGTGTGTCTCTATGTCCTTTAGCTTGCATTCACTATTAATGGGCTTGTGTGCATTTTACATAGCTCCTCTCACCACACTTCACCTTTTTTACTCATAGTTTATCCTCATCACAACCCCTCATGAATTTATATCTACTGATTAAGTTTATTTCCTACAACAATAATTATTGGCACAGTCCCCTCCCAAACTTGTGCACAACCCTTGCACAATTTGCCAAGCCCCTCCATACCACAATCTCCTCTCTAAGATACACACCTCCTCTCTTCTTCTTTTTTCTATGTAGCCCCATCCTTGTTTCTATTCGATGATCCTTTGTTCTTCCCAATGCCATGACTTCATTGAATTTTCAAATATTTCTCTTTTCATAGATGGGTGTGGGCTCTTGTGGCAACGATGGTATTTAGTTTCTTTTTAGAAAGTTCTTTACTACAATCTAGAGCACCTCATTCCCAATATCCCTATCAGTTTCCTCTTCCCACCTATGGCCTTTCCTCTCTCCCCTACACACAACTTGTCTCCTCTTTTAAAATTAAAACAAAATAGGGGTTGAGGCTTTGCCTTGAGTGTGGGCTTTTTCCATTCAACGCGCCCTCACATTCCAAACTCTTTTTATCATTCAAACATGACCTTTGGATGACCAATGTTTGCTATTTTGATTTTGTTTTCTGTGTTGAATAGTGATAAATCACCTTTCCTTTATGCATTTGTAATTTTAACTCTTCATTTCCATTTTATCTTTTTTTCTTCTCACCAGCCCATCAGCTCCAAGGATATAAAATACATTGTCTGAATTTTAAGAATATTGCCTATATATGTTTAAATTGACCATGAACTAGGGTTTGAATTCATATAAATTTGATTATGTAAATTCTTCTCGAAATGGAGAGATACCAAACAAAATTCAAATAAATCAAAATTGAAAAGAAACAAATTAATATATTTTTTTTTGTTGGTGTTGATCACCAATCCGCCCATGTGCTCCTACCCTAGACACATCGGGTAGAAATATTGTGAGAATAGGCTCACAATGGTGGATTTGAATGGTAGAACCATTGTTTTAGATTGAAAGCAATCTACAACAAACTCTATCACTGTGAAATGTGCGCAAGGTTATTTCTTTTTTCTCTTTTTCTAGCACTTTGTCGGCACAAGTACCATCCTCCTTCCACAACTCCATTCACCACCCTTCTCTGCTCTCACGGATTCACATCCACCATGTACCATCCTCCTCTACCAAATTATTCCTTCTCTTGGCTCCTTATTCGTGGGATCAATCCCACCACAGATCAACCACCTCCACCAAAATCTTCCTGCAACATCTTCTACCATCTCTACTAACAGATACACAGTATCTACAACACGCTCTTTATTTTTATTCCTCTCTCCTATCATCTCATTTGAAACCAAAGTAACATCACAAAAAAAAATTACCTCCTCTTCACTCACAGCTGTAACACCGAATTTCACTACGAAATCTTGCACTACATTGTCAGCTACAAATTCTCACTCTTCTCATTTCATTGCAACATGCATCTTCTCATCTTCATTAGCAGTCTTCTCAAACCACTCTTTTTCTATCACCAAAATTTTTGCTAATAAATCATCATCTTCTCCATGCTCTATTAATACAACCTCTTCATATTCTATCACTGCATCTTCATCTTCTTCATTCGTGTTGACCGTTTCTTCATCTTCAACTGTTGTTGCAAAAAACTCTTCATCTTCCTCATCCTTTCCTTTCATTCCTTTCTCATGTCATACCTTTGCTACAAAATTATTACTCTTTCCTTTTTCATGCTTGATATTTTCTCTACATTTCCAAACTTCCAATCTATCCACTCTTGAATTTATGTCAACCATCATTACCAAAATCTTCCTCTTCTCATATTGCATCCAGCCCTCCCATATCACGAGATTCTTCCTCATCAATATTCCCATATCACTTGTTGCTGCAATCTCACCTCAATATACAATCTACATCATGCTCTCAATATTTTTGTTGCTTCAAGCTCTCTCACTACTTAGGACTCCTCTTACTTGCAACAACCCTCAAAGATCCTTCTCTACCCACAAGTCTTGGTGCAAACTGTCTAATGGTCGGTGATCTATCCACACACTCACAACCCATCGCTCTGATACCAATTGATGCAAGAGGGGAAAAAACCTTTCTATTTTAGTATCACAACTCAAAAAAAAATTTAGACTCCACAGAAGAAAATTTACATTTACGTTGACAAGAACATTTGCTCATATCAATCAATTCTAGACTTGCACAATTTCAATTCATTATCACTTCAACTTACATTCAACTGGAAAGTAGATTCAAATGTATTTGTTTAAATCAAAGTACATGAATAAAATTTATTAAATTCTTATTATCCTCCTTGTCTAGTTTCACTCACAAACCTTCACCGTTTGTCTTCACCCACAACATTCTTCTACTCTCATCTACATTTTAATCTGATCTCAACTCAAACTACACTATATGGCTAAATCTGCAATATGTTTTTTTTTCATCCTCTCAAGATGCCGCATCCTCTTCCTCGAATTGGTGTGTCTCTGATTCCTTTAGATTCCATTCACTGTTAATGGGATTGTGTGCATTTTACATAGCTCCTCTCTACTGAATAACAGGATAAACCTTGCAATAAAAATGTGCTGATAATTTTATGCATCCAAATTAACAAAGTAATAAATCATAGCTGAAACAAGATTACAAAAGATATTCAAAACCATAACACAATAATTACGTGGAGAAACCCTTGCGGGAAAAAACTCCACACCCAAAGAGATCCAAGACTTGTATTAATCCTTCAAACAAGTTACATCAATACAACTTCTCCCTCTAAATCACCACACAACTTCATGGCTTCAATAACCTGCAACTTAACATGTTTTTTCTTCAACTCAAGCACTAAATATATAGGCATGAGAGAAAACATAAATAAAGAATGGTTTCCAAAACCATTTTAGTCATAGATCACAAAGAAAAGAAACTTTCTCTTCCAACTTGTGATTTAATCCATTTTTTAGTAATGTGCACATGCAACTAAAAAATCTTTTTTTTTTTTCCTTTTTCAAACTCACATTTATCTTCCCCTTTTTTCATGCTCTTTCTAATTTGACAATTACAACACTTTGCAAGTTTTCATAGTTGCATTTAGCAACTTTCATGACAACTAAAAGATAATTACAAATTGCCATTTAATAAATTAAAGAATAAAGCAAGGTTGAGACATTTTCTCAACATTCTCCCACTTGTCGAACACCTTGCAAAGAGCATAAAGGGAAACTGAATAAATCAAGCTTTAGAAGACGTGAGGCCCATGGCCTCTCTACACCAACTAAATTTTTATGTGCTCACAAGTTTAGTAAGAGAATCTACAACATTCTCTATAGTGTCTACTTTCTGTAACATGACTTTACCACTCGCAACCATTTCTCAAAAAAAGTGATACTGGACATCTATGTGCTTTGTGCGGGAATGATACATTGGTTTTTTAGCCAAACAGATGGCACTTTGAATATCACATCCAATTCTTACTTGTTTACACTGAAAGCCAAAACCTGAACACAATCTCTCTAGCCACACTGCCTCTTTACAAGCATGTGTTGCAGCCATGTACTCTACTTCAGTAGTGGAAAATGCAACTGTAGGTTGTCTTTTTCTCATCCAACTAACTGCTCCTCCAAACAAAGTAAAGACATAGCCACTTGTAGACCTTTTGCAATCTAGATCACCTACAAAATCTGAATCAACAAAACCATGCAAATCAATCACCTTACTCATATCATAAGATCCATGATAACAAATACAATGATTAGAAGTCCCACGTAAATATTTGAAAACCCTTTTCACATAAGTCCAATGTTCTTTACCAGGATTTTCCATAAATCTACTAAGAACTCCCACTGTTTGGGAAATATCAAGTCTTGTACAAATCATAGCATACATAAGGCTTCCTACAGCACTAGCATATGGAACTTTGTACATCTCTTCAAGTTCATCATCTGTTTTAGGACATTGCTCTAGAGATAGCTTAGTGCCAACTGGAAAGGGAATACTAACTAGCTTACAATCATGCATGCTAATATGTTGCAAAACAGTGTTAACATACTTCTTTTGATTTAACCATAATTTTCTGTTAACCTAATCCCTGTTGATTTCCATACCCAAGATATATTTTGCAGCCCCTAAATCTTTCATGTCAAAAGTACCAGATAATTGACTCTTAAGTTCCCTAATCATTCCCTTATCATTTCCAATAAATAACATATCATCAACATATAGGAAAATGATTAGTAATCGATCATCAATTAATTTAAAATAGACACAATGACCTTCTTCACTTCTAATAAAGTCATGATTCAACACAGAAGAATCAAATTTTTGATACCATATTCTTGGTGATTGCTTCATTCCATACAAAGATCTTTTTAACCTGCAAACCAAATGTTCTTGTCCCTTCACAATAAAATTATCAGGTTATTTCATAAATATTTCCTCATTAAGATCCCCATGTAAGAAAGCGGTCTTATCATCCATTTGCTCTACTTCCAAATCAAAAGCACAAGCAATAGATAAAAGGAATCTAATAGAGGTTATTTTAGCCACGGGAGAAAAAATCTCACCAAAATCCACTCCCTCAACTTGAGAGTAACCTTTTGCTACTAACCAGGCCTTGTACCGTTCCAACTTACCATTTTCTTTAAATTTGATTTTAAACACCCATTTGCATCCAATGGCTTTCCTACCCTTAGGCAGCTCAACTAGATCCCATGTGTCACATTTTTCCAAGGCCTTTATTTCATCTTTCATTGCTTTTAACCAATAATCATGCTCATCTGAAGATAAGGCCTCTTTCATAGATCTAGGTTCATTGTCAATACAAGATAAAGCAAAAACACAACGAAAATCAGATGGACTATATCCATACCTATCAATAGGTTTACGTTGTCTAGTGGATTTTCTTAGAGGTGTAACAAGATGCTCAATTTGTTCCTCTTCAAAATTCTCTTCTAATCCTTCATCTTCACCTTCATGTTCATCATGTTGCAAAACACGTGCATCTTCTTGTGGTTGATCTACATGTTCATCTTCTTGTGGTTGTTCTACCTGTGTACCTTTCTGTGGTTCAACCTTAATATCAAAATGCACTATTTTGTTAGGCTTTACATGAGGTTGTCCATCAATTTTAAATTCCTTAAGATCCCTAAAAATTACATCCTTAGAATATATCATTTTCATTGCTACAAGATCCCAAAGCTTATAACCCTTAATATTCTCTCCATAACCCACAAAAACACATTTGTTAGCTCTGAAGTCAAGCTTAGAACGCTTTTCTTTAGGAACATGAATATATGCCTCACTGCCAAAAACTCTAACATGAGAAACTGGTGGTCTTTTACCTGTCCATACCTCATAGGGAGTTTTATCAACAAGAGCATAATTAGGTGACCTATTAACTAGATAACAAGCAGTGTGAACTACTTCATCCCAAAAGCGTTGTTCAAGATTCGCACTACTTAACATGCTTCTAGCTTTATCCATTAAAGTCCTATTCATCCTCTCTACCACTCCATTTTGTTGTGGATTATACGAGGTTGTTTTCTGCCTAATAATTCCTGCATTCTTACAATAATCATCAAAGCCCCTAGAGCAATATTCACCACCATTATCTGTTCTTAAAACCTTTACTTTTTTATCTGTCTATTTCTCAACAAGTGTTTTAAATTCTTTAAATATAGAAAAAACAACAGATTTCTCCTTCAAAAAATAAACCCATGAATATCTAGAATAATCATCAATAAAGGAAACATAGTAGCGAGACTTTCCAATAGATGGTATATCCACAAACCAAAGACATCACTATGAATTACCGCCAGAATTTGTTTAGCTCTAGAACTTCTAGATTTAAATGAAACTCTATGTTGTTTTCCATACACGTAGTGTTCACAAAAATCAAAATCAGCAGAGTAACTTGACAAACCATCAACCATCTTTTTATTTATGAGAGTTTTGAGACCCTTTTCACTAATATGACCCATCTTGTGGTGCCATAACTTACATGATACAGAGTTATCAGTAACATTAATAGAGTTATAGAAAGTAGAAGAATCAAGTCTAAATAGGGTACCACACCTATTACCCTTAGCTAAAACCAAATTCCCTCTGATTAACTTGCAACCACTTTTCTCAAAAGTAACATGCACTCCTGAATCATTCATTTTAGATACAAAAATTAAATTTATAGCTAAACCAGGAATGTGCAATACATCTTTAAGGGTTTTAACCCTTCCATCATTGAAGATCAATTTTACCTATCCTCGACCTACAATTTCTTGTGTGCTATTATCCCTGAGGAAAACTTTCCCACCATCATAAGTTGAATATGCTGAAAACCATTCCTTGTGAGGAGTCATGTGGTAGGAAGCAACTGAATCTATTAACCAAGAGTCATCATGAGTCATATTAGCAGAAATAATAAAAGCATCAGTAGCTTCATCATCAGAGGATTTATCTATAGAGGAATCATCATTATTTTTCTTTTTATTCTTACATTCCCTTTTGAGATGCCCCCATTTACCATAGTTCCAACACCTCAATCTACTTTTACCAGGTGATTTTGACCTTCCTTTAGACTTAGAACGATCCTTAGACTTGTCACTACTGAATTTGACCCCAATTTCTGATGGTCGTTCGCCAAACTTTCGACGATATATTGTTGGTCGACTGATGAATCATAGAAATCAGCGTCGTCACTCAATTTTCGCCTATATCCCGATGGACTGTAAAACATCGACCTCACAACGCAAGCTCATCAGAACTGCCACGCCCACTTCATCGATCATGTGACGAATAGTACCTAGACCATGGGAGGCATCCCTTTGCCAAAACATCAACCTCACAATGCAAGCTCATCAGAACCATGACGCCCACTTCGTCGATCACGCGACGAATAGTACCCAGAGCACTGGAGGCATACCTTTGCCAAACCGTCGGATTAACAACATAAGTTCATCGCCATTACGATAAAAGTTTGACATATTGCCAATATCGTTGAGAGATCAAGACTATTATAGCGATCAAAATTACCTGAGAAGATATATTGGGAGGACTGGATTTTGGTCTCAGTGATGAAGTTGCATCGGTGAGATACACATCTTGTCTCATCGACGAAGCACGAGGGAAGCATATCGGCAAGACATATATCATCGGAGTAAGTTCTGAATGTCTACCCAACTAGCTATGTGATGCCATTAAGAATGCATCGACAGGAGTCTTGGCGACATACTTTAGATTGAAATAGCGATAGAAGTTCGTCGAACGTGCGACGAAATAGGAAAGTCATTACGACGAAAATTCGTCGGATACATTGCAAATTCGTCGGACGCTTTTACGGTTCATCGCAAATTCGATGAAACAATATATCGAGAGGACTAGATTTTTGTCTCAGCGATGAAGTTTCATCGGTGAGATACACATCTTGTCTCATCAACGAAGCACGAGGGAAGCATATCGACAAGACATATATCATCGAAGTAAGTTCTGAATGTCTACCCGACCAGCTATGTCACATCGTTAAGAATACTTTGGCAGGAGTCTTGGCGACATACTTTAGATTGAAATAGTGATAGAAGTTCATCAAACACGTGATGAAATAGGCAGTTCATTATGGAAAAAATTCATCAGATACATGGCAAATTTGTCAGACGTTTTATGCGGTTAGTCACAAATTCGACGAAACAATGCAATTTTTTTATAAAAAAATATTCGTTGAAATGCAGGCATATCGGTGAAAGATCAAGACTATTATAGCAATCGAAATTGCCTGAGAAGATATATCAAGAGGACTGGATTTTGGTCTTAGCGATGACGTTTCATTGGCGAGATACTCATCTTGTCTCATCGATGAAGGACGAGGGAAGCATATCGGCAAGACATATAACATCAGAGTAAGTTTTGAATGTCTACCCAACCAACTATGTGATGCCAATAAGATTACATCAGCAGGAATCTTGGCGACATAGTTGAGATCAAAAGAATAATCATCGGGGAGACTCACCATGTCGGGGAAATTGTAGAATAGCCTAGTGATACATGATCTCTTGTCGATGAAGATACAAATGGATTGAAATACTTATCGGGGTGACTCTGGGTGATATATAAAAGTAGTAGGAGGCTCCAAAGTGCATTTATAGGGATAATGATAGGACATAAGGACTAATCAATCAAAGAGAGAAAGTTGATGTGCCAAGACCATGAGCATTTAATAGGGGTAGTAAAAGACAATATGGATTGTCATCAATGCTTAGATTTAAAGGACAGATTGGAAGACTTCATTATGAAAATTTAGATCACAATATGATTAACCCTGTTTGGACAAATGCAATGACATTAGTGTCAAGAGTTAAGAGGCCATTCAACTTTGCATTTCAATAAATTATTGTATGCATTGAGTAAGTGTTTACAAGGTAGAAAAAGGATAGTCATATGACTGTTTAAAATATCAAACAACATGTCAGTTGTTGTGTTTAATTAGGCTTATAGAGGCAGGAATTTATCATTTTTTGCATACATCTGTAGTCCAAGCTCTAGGCCTGCATTATTTGGTTACTATGTATGAGAAATGAGCAATGAATAACTGTAGAATATGGAGGCTATGGATGATATTATGATAGCCACATTTGATGTTGATCAACAATTGGAGAAAAATATAAAACCTATGATGAGTCATGAGATCAAGGGGACTGTCATGGACAACAAGCACAACCTAGGAACTGGATTCTAATTTTGCTAAAAAAGAAAAATTCAAACTAGTGAATATTAAACTACACACTAGAATCTAAATTTGTGGAAAATGAGCAATTTGGTGAGAAAAAGTTCCTGTAGTGCGTCTTGGATACTTAACTAGTGTACTAAAAAATAGGATTGCAAACCCAAAATTATTCTCTATGAAAATTCAATAGAAAAATACAGAATGTTATCCTGGATACTTAGCTCTTAGACAGTCAATAAAACAATATGAGCATGATTATGAATGGTTTTACTTGGTCCCACTCTTAATCTCCATGTTTGAGAGCCTTCTCTTTAAGACCCCATGAATCCACTTTGATCCATTGCTACCAAAAGAGATATTAATGTGCAAACAAGGAGCCACATTTAGACAAACTGGTTGTTGATTTCTTCTAACAAATTTAGAGACTACAAAAAAAAGATACCTGATAGGGATCATGTGGGCTTCCTAGAGAAATCACTGCAATATGGCGTCGAGCAGCAATGAAAAACTTTGCATTAGCTTCACAGTAAATCCTAACAGTATGAAATTGAAAGTTGCTCAGGTACTGGGTCCTCTCCCCTAGATTAAATTAAGGAAAACATTATTGTAAACACAATATGTATAAAAGAATATGAATGTAAAGGAAAATGGATATTAGCAAAACATAAATGTAAATAAAAGTAGTGCGAGCAGAAAAATGAATCTAAATTGGTCTTGAAAAAATAAAATCATACCCAATTAGCATTAAGTTATACTGACCTTGTACTCATTGCCATTGTCAATCTTGAAGGTTACTTTGATGCCTTCTGCAGAAACTCTCTGGCCACAAGGCAAGAGAAGGCGGGAAAACCAAGTGTATATTGACGACTTCCTGATAATCAAAAAGAAACAAGCAACCAGTCAACCCTATTAGAATAGAATAATCTTATGAATTGATTTTATTTGTTTTACTGGCTAATGGATAGTGGACCTAGTTCTCTTGAATTGAGATACTACTAAGATGTGTTGACTGGTGATTTTAGACTACTGATATTCTGCTTCAATCTGTTTAAGTTACTTTTGTCTTAAATATATTCAAGATAACTTTGCAAAAAAATTCCCTGATCTCTTATAAATTATGCAGATTATTTTTTTAATTCTTCTCCATTTTGATATTTTCTTTCAAAAATTCATAGAAAGATATGTAATGTCATATTTGAAATTTACATATTTTAATTTTACTAGTTCTGTAATTATAGGATATGATTCCAACAATTGTGAAATGCATTGGCAATATGCTGGATGAATGAAGTAAACTATGCAATTGGCAGGTGTAAAGCCAAATTCCTTAACCCTTGCCAGCATCCTTATTGCTTATTTTAAAACATGTGCTTTGGAACAGGGCATGAAAATCCATCTAAGTATAATGAAAAGGAGATTTTTGTCAGATATTATATTATAATAAGTTGAATGAATGTAAGTAGAGATATTTTAGCATACTTGCAGATGGTACAAAATTTCATGGTTAAGTGGAAGCCTCCCATCAACAACAAGATCCAAATATTCGTGTATCTATCTCAATCGAGTCTCTAAACCCTTCAGATCTGTCAAATTTTCCACTAACCTGTTATGCACAAAAGTGAAATTAATGAGACCACTAAAATAAAAATAAAAAACAGAGCTTTGAAACCAAATCCACACACAACACAATGTTCATAGTGAAAAGTTAGCACTTTCTTTCATCTTTGCAGATTGGTTTGATGCTTCAAACGATGCATTTCTTATATTGAAAAGTGCATTACTTACCTTATTGAGCTTCTCTTTGTTTTGAGAATAGTTTAATATTCTCTACTTAAAAGGGCCAACCACATGAAGGTGGAATCTCATTTCCCCCCACCCCCCCTCACATCACTCTCAATTCCCCGATCATATAACATTAATCATTCATTCATCCATTAATAACATATAACATTCATTCATTCATCCTGCATTAATAACATATAACATTCATTCATTAACATATTCACATTCATTCATTCATCCATTAATAACATATAACATTCATTCATTAACATATAACATTTATTCATTAACATATTCACATTCATTCATTAACATATTTCATTTTTTCAATTTTTACATATTATCAAAAATATGGCTGTCATAATATGATTACAATCACTTCTTTTTTTGTTTCTTTTTTGCAGCTAAAAAAGGCTGAAGTGGAGTATAGTTTTCAAAATCATTTGTCCCCCCTTTAGTTGTTTTGAGCTCTGCTCGTGATCTTAATGTATGCCTAGTCATGTACTCACAACGTGGGCGTGGCTGCAAGGGGCGGTCTGCTGCAATAGCAAAGAAATGTTAAATTGATATGTTTTATTATTATTGTTACACGTATTTCACTAATTAAAAGAACATCAGAGTGGTGCTCTTTACCTGATTGGGCCACATCATGTTCCTGATATTGTCTTATAGCCTCATACTCAACATGTTGAACACCCTTGTGTATTTGATCTGGAGTTGAAACACGAAAGATTACATTAATTAATACACTAATTGCAATTAAATATGTTTAAAAGAACATTAGAGTGGTCCTCTTTACCTGATGGAGCCACATCATGTTCCTGATCTTGTCTAGCCTAATCATGCTCAACATGTTGATCACGCTCTACATACTCTAAAGTTGAAACATGAAAGGTTACATTGATTAATACACCAAATGCAATTAAAGATGTTTAATTGTATTAATCCATACTGCGTTTTGTATAGCACATGAATAAATCCAGTACCATGATATACACCATGGCCTTCATCGGTAGGTTGTGCTCCACCCTCACCAGGCTGCATTCCAATGTCATGTGCAGTATTATCATTGCTTATCTGTGTAAAACAAATAGGAACATTATTATGGTGGAAATTAATATTGAACAGATTGCACAAGTATTCAATTTGAAATAAACTTTATTGAGTTTATTTACCTATGTGTTGGATGCAGTGGAAGATTGTGTTTTCCCAGTCGAGACTCTTAGCTATTTAGTCAAGGCTCCATAGCCTTGGTGGAAGGCAATCTTCAGGTCCTCTTCTGTGGGCACTTTGTTGAAATCAAAGCCCTGCATTTTTGCATGTGATCATGAATTTTGCTTCTATGGTGTGATAAAACCAAAATTGTTTGCAATTTATTATTTGGATGCAATATTTCATTTATTGATACTTACAAATCGTGTGGCTATTTTCATATAACTACTAGAGCCAAGTTTGTGATTTCCATGTTTTTCTAGTCTTGTCTTTGTTTCCTTTGATGTGTCGGGCAGCCTATGAAAAATTTGAAATACGTTAGATTATGTAAAAAGAAAGAGTAATCAGTATATAATTAAATTGTTGATAGTATCACATACCTTCCTTGGCCCGGTGGTATCTTTCCTTTCTTCTTTTCAGCCTTCTCCTTTCCATCTGACACCAAGTCCTTCCACTCCCTTTCTGGAATCATGGGGGGACACTCGTACTTTTTGTTCTTCTCTAAATGTGACCTATATTGGTCCCTCGCATACTTTAGATAGGTACCAACTTTCTTAAGGACCTTCATTCGGTTGAATGTTTTATCACCGAACAACACAACTAAACAGTTAATGAGCTCATCTTTTAAATCTTCATTTCTGGCATTCCACCATGTACGTATGGTGGGCCCGAAGAGCTCCAATGTAATAGCACTTAGATGTTTATAAAAAAAATCATTTCCTGTAAAATGATCATGGGATCATTAGTCTATAAAGAGTGATCAATAAGTAAATTTCAATTGGATTATATATAATAATAATTAAAACATTTTAAAGTACCTGAGACCTTCTCTATCTTCATGGGAAGGAAATCCTCGGTTACCACAAATGTGACTGGCAATGTTCCCGTACTAGTAATATGGGAAGATCTAGGAAATGCTGCTAAAACATCACTAGTACTAGTGGCCTCTGTATCCACAAGTACTGACACATGTAGTGGCATGTGCTTGCTGCCAGGCGGTGCACTACCGAATGCCTGCATGGTATGTATTGCCGACATTTCAGTCGACAATATAGGCATGGATGATGGGGTTGGATGATGTGTTGTATGCATAGGAAGATCAAGATTGACACTTGTACTAACCCCTACTTCCTGGGCAACACTTGCAGTACCTTGATCATGGCCAACAGCATGATGAGGACACAAATAATCCTATAAAAACAACACATATTTTAGTTCATGACATAAAAGAGTACAAAATATAAAACCATGAATGAACTTATGTTATAATTAAATATTTCATGATAGCTTACTTGCAATTTTTGTGCTCTCTCAGACAATATTTTAACCCTTTCTCTTATCTCATCTATTTGAGGCACTATGAATACCAACTTAAGGATTTCTTCATTGCATTTTTTTTGGGCCTTCCTCATCATATCCATAGGGTTTTTGGACAATGCGATGTCATCATCGCATAATAGTGACTGCACCTCCATATGGATGCTCTCCTGTACTACTGGTGTCTTTCCCTAATCAGCCATCGGCAACAAGAATATTAAAAATATTATTGAAATTAACCCAATAAACTCATGAAAAAAACATAATAATAAAACATTTTGCTCGTATCTAATTTGTACAATTACAATGAGGTAAACCTATTGGATAGAAGCACCTAAATATGGATCACGATCTGCGCTCTAGGCCTGAGCCTTCCTCATATGATGAGTGTCCCGCTGTGATAAAAATTAAATATAAAAAAAATTACCGAAATGAAACCAATAGACTTACGAAAAAAAACATAATAATAAAATGGTATATTGGAGTCATTAATTGGAGGTTGGTTTAAATGGTATATAGTACATACCACCCACATAGTAATTGTGTTTGTATCTAAGCAATTCAAATTGTAATCGATTAGCAACTCTTCCCCTACAGCTATTGATTTTATCGCACATACAAATACACGGTTTCCCTCTCGCGCCTTGAATATACAATTGGGTTGCTTATTTGTTGACCCACGTCGTGTACTATTTATAAACCTTGCAATATTCCCTGATGTTTTTGGCCTCTCGTCAATGTACCTAGCCACTCCTTTATTTTTATCCTTATCTTTTAGTTTTATATAATTTGTTGATAGTGCATACCTACGCATACTTCGTGTATATCGAACCAGCTGCATCCAATCTTTGTAACTGTAACAAGGTCCAACATACTCCATCAACTCAGTAACTTTGTCGTAACATACTTTTATGCCGTCCATTCAAAATAGGCCCAAACCATGTAATGATGATGGTGCTATGCGATATATCCTCTCGTTGACACAAATATCAGTGTTTATTGGAGGAAGTTCCTTGGGTACCCATTGTTTCCGTAGATGTTTGTACCTCAAGGGCACCTTGATGTCACCTATGCTATCATCATCATAAGAACATGACCCCCCTTCAACAAGAAAAAATTCCACGCGTTTATGGAATTTTCTTCTAATCTTTTGACCTCTAGTTGATCTCCCTCTTTTAGACCTACTACATGTCTCGCTTTCCTCTTCTCTTCCTAAATTTCCCTCCCTTGAGGAAGACAAATCTGACAAATACCTATTTGGTGGTACCTACACTCATAAGGATGTTGGATGAAGTTCTTTCATGGTGATGTGATCCGAAGGTGACATTATGATTAATCTATCATTTCATCACTAGAAATTGACAGGTTATAAGGTAATCAAGTCTTGATAGATTGCAATTTATTGTTACTACCATCCAAATGTTTCCATCACAAATCAAATCTACTTAACGTTTTAACTCCCAAACTTTGTAACAAGTGTTAAATGTGACTATGGTCCACCAGTTACACAACCAAGGCATCAAATGTATTCTCTAATTGTAATCAAAGGACTTTTGCTCTTCATTCAAGTAAATAAACTTGAAGGGAAACACCACCAAGTGGTTTATTGGACACCTACATGACTAAAAATAGTAGCAAATTTACATTTAATTTCCATATGTCTAAGTGGTTAACAGGGAGGGAGTGTGTACTAGGCCTGGTAAATTCATCATAAGTTTATGCTTTGGCAATAAAAATTGTTTAAGTCATCTTTTATCTTCCTATGTCTAATTTCTAGGAGACTTTTGGTATGTTTTAAGGTAGGATGAGTGGTCGCATCAATGTTCTAAGAAACTTAAAGTTAAAAGAAACTTTTTCAGTTTAAGGGGTTAGCACTTTCTTTCATCTTCGCATATTGGTTTGATGCTTCAAACGATGCATTTTTTATCCCACTTCTATCATATTGCATCCCCATCCCATTGCAATTGTTGGAGGAGTTGATACCAAAATTTCATAATAGATACCACATTCTTGAAGCAATTTTCTATGTTTTTACAATTTTTCTGAAGTTCTTTTGTGTTGTATGGATCCATACAAGCTTGAAATGCTCTGAGATCATTGGTGTAGATAAATATACGTGTTCTTTTTCATTTGCATTTTTTTTTAAGTTCTCAATCACTGTTTTGTGGGATTAAACAATCAAATATAGGGACTACCCTGTTGTGCCTACGTAAGGGTTTGAGGGCTAAATAGAAATAACATCCACCAATCCACCCACTGTCTTGGAACTATAACTCGGTGGATTGGTGTGCATCATGGTGGATTTGATAGAGTATACCATTATTGGAGAGTATAGTAGAATGCAGCAAAGGAATGTTGATTTGCAAACTGAGGTAGACAAGTTGAAGTATAGACATGTGGGGGACTCTTCTAGTGCTCCTGAAAAAGTATGATCAAATTCTTCTATTATGAAGAATTGGTCTATGTGCCTCTAGTAATCACTATAAAAATGTGAAAGACTAAGCTATTTTATTTTTTTTGTCTTATCTTATACCATTTTATGAGAATGGGGGGGCCAATGTATGAGAAGATCTTTGGAAACTAGGCATGAAAATTACAAGTTAAAGAGAATGGGGGTACCAAACTTACAGTACTCATTGTCCCTTGGTCGTCGATTTTCCCTGAGTGCCCTCAACCTGATCCTCAACGCTAGTATTGACCTTGTTTTAGCTCCAAACTCTTTGTCGGCGTTGGTATTGACCTTGTTTTCACTCCTCCAAACTCTTCCTCAGCGCTGGTATTGACCTTTCACTTGTCCAATTTGATGAGCTACAACCTGCTTTAGTTAGGTTTTAGAGTATGTTAATCAAATTTAAAATTATGGTGCCATTTAGAGTAGTGAATATAAAGCAAGCAAAGCCTATTATGGCACCATTTAGAGTGGTGACTATAAAGTAAGCCAAGCCTATTATAGTCATGAGGGAAATAATAAAACTCCTAGGATACTTTGTGAAACCATTTTCCTTGGTTAAAGGGAGGCCATAAAATATACCTTTAGATTTTTTCAATCTTCAAATATGAGGATTTGCAAGGTTCTTAGCAACATGAGTAATGGAAATGTGTGCAACAAGAATTTTTGAACACACATGGAATCTCCTTGCCAAAGAAAGGGGCTTCATAATTTAATATGATAATTTTTCTCAGCTCTAGAAATGATATGTTTCCTTAAAGAGGAAGGAGAAACCTAAAAGGTAAAAGAGATGCTTAGGAATCTCAACACTTCCTTATGATCAACCCCCTTCTATCCATAGGAATTGAACAAATTGGGCTTGGCTAAGAATGATTTCCTATAACATTGAGTTTTATGCCACTATATATTTTACCTTAAAGCTTTCCAAAAAATATCTAGGCATTGAATATCCTAAATAATGTCACGTTTGTCCTCCAAGAGAGTGAGAAACAAGTCATTAGAAAAATGACCATTGAATAGTTGGGCTATTGAGTTATGAAAAGTAGAACCTTTAATAAGGTTCCATGAAATACTATTAGCCAAAAGATATCCAAAGGCTTCCATAAAAAACACACATAAAGTAGGAGCTAAGGGGAAAACATGAAAAATTGAAAGAAAACACCCAACACCCTCCATTAAGTTTTACATTCCTCACAATAAAACATGTTGATTGAAACAAAAAAATATATATAGTCTAAGCTAACATCATTTTACTTTTCTTTAAGTTCTCCCTCAAGAACATCATTGGCTTGAGTTATACAAGTCCACACTATGTGATCCTTTTCTTACAATAATAACATTCATTTTTATTTTTTAATTATTATTACCTCATGAGTATAATACATTCTCATGTTGAGAATCAACTTTTAAATCTTTTCCATTGTTCTTTATTCTTCTCCTAATAGGGCCAAAATCACATCTTCTTGTGTTTGAGAAGTTATCGAACGACTGCCTTCAAAAGGTTGATGTAATCTCCATCTCAACACCAAGGGCCTACCACATTATGCATCGCCAAGGAAAGACACGTGGCGCTCGCCCGTGATATTGCAATCAATAAGCACCGTGCATCTTTGTATCACGCCAGGGCAGGCAACTGTTGATCTCCACCATCGGCAATCGTGTTCATTCATAGTAGTCACCAGCACTGAATACATAACCGTCAAGCAATTTTTCATCAAGATTATAACATCACCGTCGATTTTGAGCAAGTGCATCTCGAAGCTGCTTTAGTAACCTGTCATATAATGTATTAATGTTAGAATCCAAGATCACCTGCATGCAATAACCTGTTACATGCAAAAGACATTCAGAACAAAACAAGATCTGTAAACCTCAAAGTGTAAAATGCATTATCAGAATCTTGGTTATTACAAAGAGATCAATCTTTATGAAGGAGATCAAGAAACCCTAAAAGGGAAACCCTAAATGAAGCCCTAGTGTGCACACTTAATAATTAATCAATTATTAATGTGCCTAAGTTTAGCTTAAGCAACTAGAGGAATAAGTGACTTAATTAATTAACCAGTATGATGTAATTAATTAAGCGTAATAAATTATTACTCTAACACCCCCCCTTAAGATGAACTTAGGAAGAAGCTAAAACACTAGAATAAGATGCATGCAAGAAAAGATGGGTCCCGGCAACTAGGCCTGATCAGGTACCCATTTACAAATGCAAGAAAGAGGTAGAGGAGGAAAACCCAGTGGGACAAAACCCCCCTACAATGATATGACATGCTGCAAAGAAGCACTGGAAGAACATTGTAGAGTAACACTGGAACCGCAATCTGGCAAGCAAGGAAATATACTTCTATCTACACGAAACCATATTGGAATCATAATGATCCAATAGCAGATCCGATGCCACGGAACACTCGAAAACTCCAAACGAGAACAACGCTGGAATCTATGAAGCAGCAGTCAATTATTAAATGATGTATCACTGAAAATGAAGTGCAAAGATGCAAGAGGCACTCTCCCAACTGTCAAAAAATCCAAGTAATCTCCAAAACACCCATCGGGCCAAATCTGGATTAATGAAAAACCTAGGATAGATACAGAAAAAATTGCATGGACAGCAACATAGAGCTCCTCAATACCATTCCAATGCCGCAAAGATAGCGAAAATTGGAGATCGTGGCAAAAAGTTATGAGCTCGGAAGCATAAAAAGTATATCTGACTTCAAACAGAAATAAATGTAGTAAAATAGGAAAATACTGTAAAATAAATAGCACCACAGGATAGTGCTCGGAACCAGCTTTTCGGCGATATCTCGTTTGCCCGATTTCGATACCGTATGCCCAAGTTATACAAAAAAGAAAAAAACTGCTTCTTTAGAGGCAAACTAGGGTTAGGGGACAAACTGTCGTACAGCCGATGACGTCATGCTGACGTCAACACTTCACTGTCAAAAATTTGACGGCCATCTGGCCGTCGGCGCAAAAGTCTGGCCCCCCTACAAAAAATTTTTGGGCCCCTGGTCGGCATATGACCGTGGGCGTAGGGCAGGGGGCTGAGCGGAGCCTCTGGTTCTCCATGCGACCAGGTGCTGTGGACAGGGAGCCCTCAAGGGCTGGTGGGTAACCCCCGGTCTTCCATATGACCGGGGCTGAGCTCGAACGGGCCCGCAGGGGCTGGGCCGATAGTCGGTGGTGGGCGGGTGGCGGATGTCGGCGGCGTCGCTGGCCGAAGCGGCAAGCGGGTGGACACCTGGTGGCGGGTGCCATTAAACCTGCAAGCGGTGGCACGAAAACCAAGAACCATCATTTTTTGCTTTTTTTTTTCAAAAAACGTGCCTTGAAAAGCGTGCTGGGGAGGCCGTACGGCTTCCCTGGCAAAAAAATTTTGCCTCAGAAACCAACTGCTCGAAAATGGACGATTTGACAAGCGTTTCTAGGGTTTTCGGGCGCTGTGAATGCGATGGTGACGTCCGTTTGAGCCCATACTGTGCCAAAAAATTGGCTACCCCCAGATCTTGCAGAAAAGATGCTTGTGGAAAGCCTTGCACTTGAAACTCACTAAGAAGCCATATCTTGAAATCACGAACAGGCAGCGGCAGGTCTGGAGCTCTGATACCATGTTAGAATCCAAGATCACCTGCATGCAATAACTTGTTGCATGCAAAAGACATTCAGAACAAAACAAGATCTGTAAACCTCAAAGTGTAAAATGCATTATCAGAATCTCAATTATTACAAAGAGATCAATCCTTATGAAGGAGATCAAGAAACCCTAAAAGGGAAACCCTAAATGAAACCCTAGTGTGCACACTTAATAATTAATCAATTATTACTGTGCCTAAGTTTAGCTTAAGCAACTAGAGGAATAAGTGACTTA